>CM042262.1:27678262-28093262 GCA_023566225.1 Romanogobio albipinnatus | reverse complement strand
AAACCCCTCCTTTCTGAGAGCCTACTCTGCTCCGATTGGTCAGATGGCACAGTCTGTTGTGATTGATCTACTGGTACTTACTGACATGGTTCTTTCTTTTGGGCAAATAAATAACTGTTCGCATTACATTCACAAACAGCTGTATTACACACTGCATAACAGGTAATATCCGAAAAAGCATAATAGGGGCACTTTAATGGGCATCCTGATGCACATGACCTTCCTTCCCAGATGATGCAACCTAACAGTTTGTCTTTTACATCCAGTTTAAAGAAAAGAGAAGTGAAAGTAAAGTTTAAAGCTTAAAAGGCACCATACGTCTTAATGTAGGAAGAAAGATGTCTGGAGAGAAAAAAGCGCAATATTTTGTGCAAGTGTATGATTTTAATGAGGTTGTCCCCTCATTTTCTCATTTCCCCCTTTTAATGAATATTAAATGCACAACCCCCATTTAAAAATATATGTGTATGTGTATGTGTATGACCAAAGCTGAGAATAAAGGCCTATCATGTCTACTGTGCACAGTAGGGAGCCATCAAAATGGCAGGAAGGGGCCTTGGAGAGAGGAGAGAGAGAGAGAGAGAGAGAGAGAGAGAGAGAGAGAGAGAGAGAGAGAGAGAGAGAGAGAGAGAGAGAGAGAGAGAGAGAGAGAGAGAGAGAGAGAGAGAGAGAGAGAGAGAGAGAGAGAGAGAGAGTTTGCAACCCGGCATGCCTCTCACGTACTGCCCTAATTTCAGTCGGGTATGAGGAGGAGAATTGTGGGGCAGACTGCATCATACACCCTCCTTGAGATTTGAGACATCAATGCCAGTTAAATTGTACCGCCATGCGCTGTCAAATAAATACAACTATGGCCAACTGGGTGGTACTGAGAGTCAAAAGTGTTTTAGCAGTAGTTGCTATATGTGCAAAGCATTGGCTTTCACGGGTTTATCATACTAAAAACACTGATTCATTTGATGCAATGTACTGCACTGTTTACATATGACTCTTATGAGCAGGTTCTATTTAGTGAATCAAAAACATACAGAGCAGCAAATGTAGTCCAATTCTCAACCAAATGACCATTTTGAGCCAGTTCTATTCTTTTTAGTGACTCACAAACATATAGTTCAATTCACAAATGAATAACTCTTAGGAGCTGGTTCTTTTTAGAAAATCAAAGAAACATTGCACAATTGCCATTGTAGTCTGATTCACAAACAAAAAATCATTTTAAAACATGTACACCCCAAGAATAACTATAATGATAAACCACAAAGCTTTAGTCCAGACCACAACTAGAATGATAATGACACAATGAAACAAATTTCATTGTTGATTCGAAGAGTTGATTCTTTTTTTTCTTCTTCAGTGAATCAAAAACGTACAGTGAAATCAATGTAGTCCAATTCACAAACAAATATCTCTTATGAACAGATTCTTTTTAGTGTCTCTGAAACATACAGCACAACCAGTGTAGTCTAGCCTGGATGCCAGCCGAATTTAACCCCGCCCACAACATTTGAGTTCGGGAAATTCTTTCTGGACTTGATCCGTTGTGGAGCAACTATGCCCAAACAGGAGCTTTTCGGACCAATCAAATTGTCGGGGCGGGCTTTATATGACGTATAACATACCGTAAGCATTCACGTCACCAAAGATCTCTTGGGTTGAATTTGTTCTAATCCCAAAAGGAGAACTTGCTCGTATATGCATTCACCTTTACTATTTCTCTCAAAAATGATGATCGTGTTCACTTAAAAGGACCAGTTCATAAGAGTCATTTGTTCATGAATCAGACTACATACAGTTACATACAAAAATACAATTCATGAACAAATGACTCTTATGAACTGGTCCTTTTAAGTGAATCAAAAACATACAGTGCAGCCAATGTAGTTACATTCTCAAACAAATGACTCTTTGAGGAGATCATTTTCTATTCTTTTTAGTTACATACAAAAATACAGTTCTTTTTAGAGACTAAAAAAAATAAACAATGCAACCAGTGCAAACCGATTCACAAACAAAACTTTAGGCCTGCTCACGCTAAAGATGATAAACTAAAAAAACTAAAGTTCACGTTACAACTGTAAAGGTAACAACACAGAGAAAAGACTGTTAAGCGTTTCTTTTTAATGAATGAATCATCGTTCCATCGTTCGAATGAGTCAAAAACAAGTGACACATTTTCCTTGAATCATTCTAAAAGATTCACAAACTCATGACTCACCAGATTGAATCAATGCTGCTCTATGACTTTAGAAGAATGACACAAAATTGATATGGACTAAGTTTAATGGTACTTTTAGGGTGTGGATAGATGCGTTTCACTGAGAAAAAAAAAAGACGTGAACGTGAAAGGTGAACACCAATTTGTTCTTTTTCCTTGCACTTTCCATTTAAATGGTTGTTTCTTCATTCAAATAGCAGATCATATGTGCTCTTTTAAGCGTGGCTGACACACTAAAGCTGCTTATTCACAGACGCTTACGGACGGTCAAACAAACATAGCTAAAAGAGATGAGCGCAAGAATTCAGCTGTCAAATAACCTTTGAAGGGCACTTCTATCAGACTCACGTCAGGCTGGAACACATGCCACTACAAAACAGTATAATCAAAGGCAACAACTTCACTTAATAGCTAAAGATGTTCTGTGTGGGACTATCATAGCAATATCCAATCAAATCCAATTAACTTCTTGGAGCCTCCCCTCCAGAAAAGTGCATTACAGCAGGATTAAGCTGCTATCTGTACTGGACTTGATTAATGACCATGTTAATTAATGCTGAAGGGGCTCGTTGGAGCGGTTCCTCACGTACAGCCGCTCAGTGATCCAGCAGCGATGTGGGGACCGGGCAAATAGAACCATCATGAGAAAACAGACAGCCTGTCCCACAAACACTTGTATACTTCAACAGAGTCTTAGCTGTGGAAGAGTCAAAGTTTTGCCTTCCAAGTACTTCTCCAACAACGTACGCTGTCCAGGCCTGCTGGGGCATAATGTATAAGGGTGGCTTGCCAAATAGGCTACTGTATGAGCTTTTTGAGCCCCCTTCATGTCAAGTATAGACCTTATGTAGCCTCGCCCCTTTTCAGCTGCGCTCATTGTGTTCTGTCTTCCGGTTTGTATTTCCACAGCATTAAGGTAAGATCTTACGGATCTTATGGTCTATTGACATTTGTTATGACATCCGCTTCAAACATTACAATGCTCATGACTTTCATTAACTTTACTGTAAGTAAATCCACTTCAGTAGCTCATTACTCTTTGACAGCAATGCCGTAGAAATGGAAGTTCAAAGACAAAATTGTGCGCTTGTTTCTCTGGCGCACAAGGTCTATAGCTCAGTAATGCTACATATGCAAAATAGTTGTTCTTGGAGAAAATTATATTGTGAAAACCATGTGGTACATCTTTTGGATTTAATGATGTGAATTAAATACTCTGACTAAATTAAATAATTCTCAAGCTCCAAAGGTTTGAGGCTCCTATTAGGTGATTTTGTAACTGTGACACAAACCAGTGTTATTGTTAACTAAAACCTACAAATAAAACTATTAAATATTGTTTTCATTATTTAAAATAAAGCCGAACTTAACCTTAAAATAAAACGTTTACAATTTAAAAATTAGAAGTGTTGCCTTGGGAACTAAATTAAATAAAATAAGTTTAGGTTGAATTACTAAAATTACTAAAATTGAAATAAAAAGAAAGCCTGTTAAAAACAAAGAGTGACAAAAGCACATAACACAATTCATTAAACTATAATAACAATGAAAACTGAATATATAAAAATAAAATAAAAAATATGAATAAATACTGTAATAGCACAACAAAATAAAAACACTTAGACAAACCAAAAGATCATTCATAAATTCTAGCTGATCAATCATTTCAAATGCTACAAGTAAATTTGGGCAATACAACATTATAAATTACATTATGAATATAAATCCATAAATAGAGGGAGCAAACATGACTGAATATCTAAAGCTTCGGATGGATGGATGGATGGATGGATGGATGGATGGATGGATGGATGGATGGATGGATGGATGGATGGATGGATGGATGGATGGATGGATGGACAGGTAGATAGATAGATAGATAGATGGATAGATGGATAGATGGATAGATGGATAGATGGATAGATGGATAGATAGATAGATAGATAGATAGATAGATAGATAGATAGATAGATAGATAGATAGATAGATAGATAGATAGATAGATAGAAATACAAACGGACAGACATAGATAGATAGATAGATAGATAGATAGATAGATAGATAGATAGATAGATAGATAGATAGATAGATAGATAGATAGATAGATAGATAGATAGATAGATAGATAGATAGATAGATAGATAGATAGATAGATAGATAGATAGATAGATAGATAGATAGATAGATAGATAGATAGATAGTTTGAATGTTTCTTTATCGCTCTTACATAGCATAATGCATAATGTCCTGCCCAGAAATTTCAATGCAAATATATCTCAACAGTAGGCAATAGCAAAATCACTACCTGTGAATCCCACTGTACAGCATATTTCAAAATCAATAACAGACTCTACAGAGAGATTTAAAATACAGCCTCAGTGTTTTCTAGATTAGAACCTTCAAAATATTCAAATACCCAAACACCACCCTTTGTTCACAGCAGTGCCTGTCGAGATAGCCTCCAGGTGAAGCGATTCCCACTCATCCAAAAACCATGCAAACAAATTTTACTGATTGCAATCTTGAGGCAATAGTTCATCTTGTTGTTTATTCAAGCTCTAAAGAGACTCACAAACCATCCACAATAGTGTAATCTCTATTACTTAACAGAATATGAAAACGATCCCTCAGAGTAAATGACTTTTGTCATTAATTAATATGAAAAGCTCGTCCAGGATAGGCCCACCGAAGCCTTTTGGTGCTAGAAACAGCTGTTAGCTCCACAGGTACACTAGCGCTAATCTGCGTTAGCCGCTGATGGATGTAATTAACAGCTATCCAACACGTTCTCATTTGTCTTGTTTAGAAAATTGCAGATAGGGTTGCGAGACACACTCTGCTGGGGACCTAAGGGTTGGGAAGGTTTGTAGGCCTGTTGAATCAAAATGACACTATAGAATCCATCTGTGAAAGATGCAGGAAAATCCAGTTTAACACGGTAGCTTTGTTTTGAAACACAGCTAACATGCTAACTGGTTCCAAGCTGGTGCAAACTGGGTTCCCAAACGTTTCTTTGAATTTTAATGACTTTTCCATGAATTTTCCATTACTTTTCCAATCAGTTTTATTGCTTTTTAACATTTTATAGAGATTAAACTCTATATTCACTATAAAAATGTACACTATTTGTAGATATCTTTTCAACACTTTATTGTTGACAGCTACCAGCTTAAGTTGAATTTTCCAACAGGGATGGACAATGGGAATATACACAAATGTTGCCGTGATATAAAGGAACAAACCTTTATGCTTACCTGTGCAACGACAGTTCAAACAAGTCGTGAGTAAATCCAAATAAATCTCCAACCTCTGTATTAGAAATCCACACCCATCCAGCTCATACCTGAAGCAAAAATACAGATTTAGAATTCAGGGAGAAGATATATCAGATTAAATTTCTGATAATATCAAGCTTCCTTCATATCTCTATATGAATGTCATTTATTGCTTTGAGATAAACTTTTAGATTGAGGCTCTCTGAGATCACAGATTTCAATGCTTAAAAGAATTCAAAGTTGAAAGACAGTGTTTGGGAAGCTTCTTTGAAACTGTAGTTTCGTAATCTACAAGTTTCACATTTACATACATGACAGTAAAACTGCACAATGATCTTAATTAAGGTGACAGCATTAAATATAACAGATCATTTCAAACTAAATACAACTAAAAAACTAAAATGAATTGTGCTTCTCAACAATCTTGTGCTTCCCAACAATCTTGTTCACTAAAATTAATTATGCTTCCCAACAATCTGGTTTACTGGCATGAATTGAGCTTCCTAAAGATTATTTTTTTTTTTTTCTAAAATGAATCAGCTTCCCAACAATCAGGTTTACTTAGATTGAATCGTGCTTCCCAACAGTCTTGTTCACTAAAATGAATCAGGTTTCCCTACAGTTTGGTTCACTAAAATGAATCGTGCTTCCCAACAATCTTGTGCTTCCCAACAATCTGGTTCACTAAAATGAATCGTGCTTCCCAACAATCTTGTTCACTAAAATGAATCGTGCTTCCCAACAATCTTGTTCAGTAAAATGAATCATGCTTCCCAACAATCTTGTTCAGTAAAATGAATCGTGCTTCCCAACAATCTGGTTCACTAAAATGAATCGTGCTTCCAAAACAATCTTGTTCACTAAAATGAATCATGTTTCCCAACAGTTTGGTTCACTAAAATGAATCGTGCTTCCCAACAATCTGGTTCACTAAAATTAATCGTGCTTCCAAAACAATCTGGTTTACTAAAATGAATCATGCTTCCCAACAATCTTGTTCACTAAAATGAATCAGCTTCCCAACAATCTGGTTTACTAAAATTAATCGTGCTTCCAAAACAATCTGGTTCACTAAAATGAATCGTGCTTCCCAACAATCTTGTGCTTCCCAACAATCTGGTTCACTAAAATGAATCGTGCTTCCCAACAATCTGGTTCACTAAAATGAATCATGCTTCCCAACAATCTTGTTCACTAAAATGAATCACCTTCCCAACAATCTGGTTTACTAAAATTAATCGTGCTTCCAAAACAATCTGGTTCACTAAAATGAATCGTGCTTCCCAACAATCTTGTGCTTCCCAACAATCTGGTTCACTAAAATGAATCGTGCTTCCCAACAATCTGGTTCACTAAAATGAATCATGCTTCCCAACAATCTGGTTCACTAAAATGAATCGTGCTTTCAAAACAATCTGGTTTACTAAAATGAATCATGCTTCCCAACCATCTTGTTCTGTAAAATGAATCGTGCTTCCCAACAATCTTGTTCAGTAAAATGAATCGTGCTTCCCAACAATCTGGTTCACTAAAATGAATCGTGCTTCCAAAACAATCTGGTTCACTAAAATGAATCATGCTTCCCAACAATCTTGTTCAGTAAAATGAATCGTGCTTCCCAACAATCTGGTTCACTAAAATGAATCGTGCTTCCAAAACAATCTGGTTCACTAAAAGGAATCAGCTTCCCAACAATCTGGTTCACTAAAATGAATCATGTTTCCAAACAGTTTGGTTCACTAAAATGAATCGTGTTTCCCAACAATCTGGTTCACTAAAATGAATCGTGCTTCCCAACAATCTGGTTCACTAAAATGAATCGTGCTTCCAAAATAATCTGGTTTACTAAAATGAATCGTGTTTCCCAACAATCTGGTTCACTAAAATGAATCGTGCTTCCCAACAATCTGGTTCACTAAAATGAATCGTGCTTCCAAAATAATCTGATTTACTAAAATGAATCGTGCTTCCCAACAATCTGGTTCACTAAAATGAATCATGCTTCCCAACAATCTTGTTCAGTAAAATGAATCGTGCTTCCCAACAATCTGGTTCACTAAAATGAATCGTGCTTCCAAAACAATCTGGTTCACTAAAATGAATCATGCTTCCCAACAATCTTGTTCAGTAAAATGAATCGTGCTTCCCAACAATCTGGTTCACTAAAATGAATCGTGCTTCCAAAACAATCTGGTTCACTAAAATGAATCAGCTTCCCAACAATCTGGTTCACTAAAATGAATCATGTTTCCAAACAGTTTGGTTCACTAAAATGAATCGTGCTTCCCAACAATCTGGTTCACTAAAATGAATCGTGCTTCCCAACAATCTGGTTCACTAAAATGAATCGTGCTTCCAAAACAATCTGGTTCACTAAAATGAATCGTGCTTCCAAAACAATCTGGTTCACTAAAATGAATCGTGCTTCCCAACAATCTGGTTCACTAAAATGAATCGTGCTTCCAAAACAATCTGGTTCACTAAAATGAATCGTGCTTCCAAAACAATCTTGTTCACTAAAATGAATCAGCTTCCCAACAATCTGGTTCACTAAAATGAATCGTGCTTCCCAACAATCTTGTGCTTCCCAACAATCTGGTTCACTAAAATGAATCGTGCTTCCAAAACAATCTGGTTCACTAAAATGAATCGTGCTTCCAAAACAATCTTGTTCACTAAAATGAATCAGCTTCCCAACAATCTGGTTCACTAAAATGAATCGTGCTTCCAAAACAATCTTGTTCACTAAAATGAATCAGCTTCCCAACAATCTGGTTCACTAAAATGAATCGTGCTTCCCAACAATCTTGTGCTTCCCAACAATCTGGTTCACTAAAATGAATTGTGCTTCCAAAACAATCTGGTTTACTAAAATGAATCGTGCTTCCCAACAATCTTGTGCTTCCCAACAATCTTGTTCACTAAAATGAATCGTGCTTCCCAACAATCTGGTTCACTAAAATGAATCGTGCTTCCAAAACAATCTGGTTTACTAAAATTAATCGTGCTTCCCAACAATCTGGTTCACTAAAATTAATCGTGCTTCCCAACAATCTGGTTCACTAAAATGAATCGTGCTTCCAAAACAATCTGGTTCACTAAAATGAATCGTGCTTCCCAACAATCTGGTTCACTAAAATGAATCGTGCTTCCAAAACAATCTGGTTCACTAAAATGAATCGTGCTTCCAAAACAATCTTGTTCACTAAAATGAATCAGCTTCCCAACAATCTGGTTCACTAAAATGAATCGTGCTTCCCAACAATCTTGTGCTTCCCAACAATCTGGTTCACTAAAATGAATCGTGCTTCCAAAACAATCTGGTTCACTAAAATGAATCGTGCTTCCAAAACAATCTTGTTCACTAAAATGAATCAGCTTCCCAACAATCTGGTTCACTAAAATGAATCGTGCTTCCAAAACAATCTTGTTCACTAAAATGAATCAGCTTCCCAACAATCTGGTTCACTAAAATGAATCGTGCTTCCCAACAATCTTGTGCTTCCCAACAATCTGGTTCACTAAAATGAATTGTGCTTCCAAAACAATCTGGTTTACTAAAATGAATCGTGCTTCCCAACAATCTTGTGCTTCCCAACAATCTTGTTCACTAAAATGAATCGTGCTTCCCAACAATCTGGTTCACTAAAATGAATCGTGCTTCCAAAACAATCTGGTTTACTAAAATTAATCGTGCTTCCCAACAATCTGGTTCACTAAAATTAATCGTGCTTCCCAACAATCTGGTTCACTAAAATTAATCGTGCTTCCAAAACAATCTGGTTTACTAAAATTAATCATGTTTCCCAACAGTTTGGTTCACTAAAATGAATCAGCTTCCCAACAGTTTGGTTCACTAAAATGAATCAGCTTCCCAACAGTTTGGTTCACTAAAATGAATCATTGCTCCTATTAGTTACTTAATCGACACTAAGATAAAAAGACATTAAACTAAACTAGACAGATGCGGTGTCATCTACAGGCTGTTCTCAGGCATTAAAGTTTACAATATATTTAGGAGGAAAAAATTCAGATCCATCCCAGTTCATAAATAATGGAAGATCCTTAGTGTTTCAATATTTATTGATCCTTTTTGCAAAGGAATAAAAGTCTGTCTTTTCTTAGAATCTGTCTTGCTTGTCCAGGCTCAAAATTACTTAATGCCTCCTTTGGAACTTCATCAGTGTCATCATGAATGGCATGTTTCCTGTTTTTTTTTTTTTTGATAAAAACTGCAAATTCTGATTAACGTCAAGCAGGCAGTCAGAAGAAAAAAAATGGAATGGGTAATTTTCAGACCATTACAAATTTGACTAAGATGACATTCAACACTCAACTAATACGAGAAGTCTATTATTTTCCATGTTATGTCCCGTGATAATGATTTTCATTTCTTTCTTTCCACTTTTCATATTGCTTTTTCATTCTTCGCACAGATAATTCCCATAACCAATTTCAGAAACACAGCCAGTTGTGAAAGGCCAGGATTATTTTATATTCTTCTTTGAAATCACACACTTTTTAAACCATTTATATATTTAAGCAACTCATCAAAAACACATTGATTAATATAGTCAGCATGCATGCATAAGAAACTTTATTTTAGTTTAGTTGTTTAATCCAAAAACATGCAAATCATGTAAAATTAATATGAAATATTTGTATTTATTTATATAATATGTATTTCTAGGTTACTAATCAAATTGAATCAAATAGAGAGTGACATAACAAATATGGTCTGAAATTTCTAATTCAAAATTATGTTAATAATATAAAAAGAACTAGTCTCTAATGATCTCGAACAGTTGTACCCATTGTATATTTTTGCACATTAATAAATAAAGCAGCATGGGCTCATTTGTAACATCTAAAGGCTTCACTTGAGACCCGGTAATATCTTGAGCTTTCTACATGCTCTCTTTGTACTGTGAATTATAGCAGCTCACACAAGTCCACCCCGGTTCAACACCACTGCTCTTTGTCTTTGAATCCCAGTTCCTTTTAATTAAAATTCCATTGATATATAGTCTACTGTGGCCAGTTTAAACCTTGAAGTAATCCAAGTGATAATAGTTTCATTGTTACTGTGGTTGGAAATGGGCCGTAATGGGGAATTCTGGAGCCAAGCCGTTGTTATTATTGACAGCTGGGCCTCTAGGACGAATCAATTGATATTTTTCCCCTCGCTCTGATTTCTAGGCCTGCTAGGTACCCGACTGTCATAATTAAGGCCTTCCAGACATATATTAGAACACAGGCGGAATATTAATGATGTTAGTGCGTCACACACGTGCATGGGCATTCAGAACACTTCTAATTATGATTTCATTTTCACATGAGTGTGTGAACCTGGCATAAATATTACACGATAGATTCAATGCAATTCTCTGTACCATAACATTAATAGCACTCAATTTGAGTCGAGTCTTTGGAGGTGATAAGGGGAAATTGATACAACATGGTAAACATGGGGTGAGGGGAATTCTGGTATTGGATGTGAATACTGAGCAGCTACTTTATGGAGTCACTAAATATGGTTTACATGATGGTTCCATGTGCTTCGTTAAAGTCTGGGATTTCTTAAAGGGAAAATGTATTCATTTACTTAAAGGCACAATATGTAATATTTTTGGATTCAAATATCCAAAAACCCAATGCTATTTATTTTGTTAGACTTGTGTGCTGTATCCCAAATGTTTCCAAGAATGTTTAAATCCAGAGAAATAAGCAATTTCAACCAGGGGTCCGTTCTTCGTACCTCGCTTAATACATCTGAGATGATTTGACAGATCCCAGATCTTTTAATCGTGATAACTGATGTCTGGCTAATTTGGTTCTTCAAACGAATTTGCGGCTTGGATTTAAATATCTGGATTAAATGATCTAAGATCACTGCTCGTTCTTGTTTTCCCTGAAGAGGGCAGATGCATCGATACTCGAAACCATGATCAGCAATGCATCGATTGGCTGGCGTCAAGACAGCAACGTAATGACATCATTTAATTAAAAAAACCGCCTGGCAAAAAACTTGGCAAATTACACACAAAAAAAACAAGAATATCTGGACCTTTATAAGGAAACAGCCAAACGACCAAACCAACATAAAAGTTATAATAGATCAATTATTATTTTTTTTAATTTTTTTACATGATTACCAATTATTTATATTCACGATTTTATAGTATTTGTACACCCTTTACATTTTTATTTCAATGTTGTAATTCCATTTTTAATTCAATTTGAAGCAGATTTGTAACGTGACAGTATTAAAGTTTCTTAAGGGTCAAGATCAAATTCTCTGCATCTCCTGCGCTGCATCAAGCCACTCCCATAATATCCGTCATCACTTAAATTAATGCACGGCTCAGATTAACTGTACAACGTGTGTGTAAACTTCCAATAAAATTATAAAGTAATTATTCCATCACAAATAAATCGCTCAATCAAGTGGCTGTGTCTATAGTATTATACACAACATTATAATATTATATACATTCTCATATACAATTTAAAATTTGTATATTATTATTATTTAAAATGATTATTATTGCCCCTGGTTCAGTAATGAACTCTTGTAATAAAGTAGCAGTGGCTGGGACAGATTTGAAGTATCACCTCAAGATGCAATCTAATCCTGTTTACATGAAATAAGCCGCTCGCGAGCAGGTTTAAGCTTACGGACCTGTTGCTATGACAGCAAGTCCAGGATGAGCGTCGAAGAACCAAACAATCCAAGATCATGCCAAATCGTCAACAATCAAATCCAGCTAACTGAGCTAGCGAGGTACGAAGAACAGGCCCCAGGACACGGACCGTAGAAACACCAAAGATGCTTTACTATATTATGTGTTTTATAAGACAATTCATTTATATACACTCACCTCTAGGATTATTAGGAACACCATACTAATACTGTGTTTGACCCCCTTTCTCCTTCAGAACTGCCTTAATTCTACGTGGCATTGATTCAACAAGGTGCTGAAAGCATTCTTTAGAAATGTTGGCCCATATTGATAGGATAGCATCTTGCAGTTGATGGAGATTTGTGGGATGCACATCCAGGGAAAGAAGCTCCCGTTCCACCACATCCCAAAGATGCTCTATTGGGTTGAGATCTGGTGACTGTGGGGGCCATTTTAGTACAGAGAACTCATTGTCATGTTCAAGAAACCAATTTGAAATGATTCGAGCTTTGTGACATGGTGCATTATCCTGCTGGAAGTAGCCATCAGAGGATGGGTACATGGTGGTCATAAAGGGATGGACATGGTCAGAAACAATGCTCAGGTAGGCCGTGGCATTTAAACGATGCCCAATTGGCACTAAGGGGCCTAAAGTGTGCCAAGAAAACATCCCCCACACTATTACACCACCACCAGCCTGCACAGTGGTAACAAGGCATGATGGATCCATGTTCTCATTCTGTTTACGCCAAATTCAGACTCTACCATCTGAATGTCTCAACAGAAATCGAGACTCATCAGACCAGGCAACATTTTTCTAATCTTCAACTGTCCAATTTTGGTGAGCTTGTGCAAATTGTAGCCTCTTTTTCCTATTTGTAGTGGAGATGAGTGGTACCCGGTGGGGTCTTCTGCTGTTGTAGCCCATCTGCCTCAAGGTTGTGCGTGTTGTGGCTTCACAAATACTTTGCTGCATACCTCGGTTGTAACGAGTGGTTATTTCAGTCAAAGTTGCTCTTCTATCAGCTTGAATCAGTCGGCCCATTCTCCTCTGACCTCTAGCATCAACAAGGCATTTTCGCCCACAGGACTGCCGCATACTGGATGTTTTTCCCTTTTCACACCATTCTTTGTAAACCCTAGAAATGGTTGTGTGTGAAAGTCCCAGTAACTGAGCAGATTGTGAAATACTCAGAATACCCGTCTGGCACCAACAACCATGCCACGCTCAAAATTGCTTAAATCACCTTTCTTTCCCATTCTGACATTCAGTTTGGAGTTCAGGAGATTGTCTTGACCAGGACCACACCCCTAAATGCATTGAAGCAACTGCCATGTGATTGGTTGATTAGATAATTGCATTAATGAGAAATAGAACAGGTGCTACTAATAATCCTTATGGGGAGTGTATATAGCTCAACACAGTTAGTTATTGTTTACATCTGGTTTTCTTGATTTACCATGAGTACCATGTTTTACCATGCCTAATATCGATCTAGCTTACTGCAGTGTACAACAAGTGTCTCATAGTAGCAGCCGCGCAAATACATTAGCATTATCATTATAACTAACAGTAGCATTATAACATACATTTCAACACACTCAAATGTATCTAATATGATCAAACAGCGCTGTGTTACCCCACACACACATGAGCGGAAGAAGCGGAAGCGGCCATCTGTGGCGTAATAAAAGCTCCACAGCTCTTGAGCCGTGTGTCGCGCTTGTCTCTCATTAGCAATCGCTCCAGTGGCCTCGTACTAATCCAACGGCTTTCAGCCCCACCCTGCTTCATACTACAGTAACATTAATAAATCTTTAATACATTAGCTCATTAATGAATATGATTTCTGTTCGAATTTTCCACCGTGGAGATGAAGACAACAACTCCCATGATTCCGAAATCAAGGCGTCATCAAGCTACGCCTTTTTTTTGAGTAAGCGACCTCTAGCGGTGAAAATTACATATTGTGCCTTTAAAGAGAAAGTTCATGAAAACATAATTCACTCACCCTGGTGTTGTTCTAATGCAGTATATGATTTTCTTATTTTTCGGACCACAAAAGGAGATTAAAAAATGAAATAAAAAATGTCTCGCTTGCGCTCGTCCATATAATGGCAGTCAATAGTGCACAGCATCAAGCTTTTTTAAAAAAAGACCCAAAAGTGTCAGAGAATGGTGCAACACGTGCCGTATATTACAAGTGGGTTACACTTTATTTTAAGGAGTCTTTGTTAAACTGTAATAATACATTTAAGTACTGAGTAACATTATCATCTTGCACTTACTATAGGACTAGGAATGATGTTTGGTTTGGTTTAAGGTTAGTTGTCTGTAATTATGAATAATTTAGAGTTATCACTATAGTAACTACATGTAACAATGCCACTGTAAAATAAAGTGTTACCTCCAAGTATTCTGAGGGTATACAATAGGGTTTGGTGACAAACAAACCAAAATTGGATGTATTACTTAATGAAAATCCGGACCTTGGCCGTTGATCTTCTCTGCACGGCACGCGTTCACAAAAATGCCACAAGATGTAATAAATCAACATTAATAAAAATGCGCCATGTAATACAACTCTTTCACAGTACTTTCACCACCAAGTAAAATATCTCAGGACCGGAACTCTGATGAGAGTCAGAATGAGAGTTGACAGATTTGAACGCAATAACTTCTTGTGTGATGAACATAAAAGTTAGATTCACTTTAGAGAAGAAAGTACAGTGCTTGGACTCTACTTCGTTGAGTTTTTATTCATCTTGATTTCTCACAACTTATGTGCTTTTTCTGGTCAGACCAAACTGCGGTGCTAATAGATTTAGTACAGTATCTCACGAACGTGCTCTTCGCATATCACAGAAGACCAATGACCAAGGTCAGGATTTTCGTTAAATAGTGAATTACATTTCGTTTGTTTTTCACCAAAACCTATGGTATACCCCTTGTCTGGCTATCACCAGACCAAGCTCAATCTTTCAAGGGTGAACATTGGTCTGGGGAGTCTGCTCTGTACATTTACAGCACAAAGGCGTGATCAACGGGCATCGTTCAAATTACTATGTACTATGTACTACGAATGGGACATTTTTAAAAAATGAATTCTCCTTTTGTGGTTCGAAAAAGAAGGAAGGGCATATAACAACAGGGTGAATAAATTATGACTTCATTTTCATTTTTGGGTGAACTCTTTAAAAGAAAATGTTGCTGCTTTAAATTAAGTACAATCAGCTTGGATATTTAAGTCATTTCAACTTAAATTACATTAAACATGAAATGAGTCGAATCTTGTATAACTTATATAAAAAATACTGAAAATTGCTTAATTTATTTTGATGAGTTAAGGCAATGTAAAAACATATGTTGTCATAACTTATTGATCATATAATTTTTTACAGTGTAGATTTTTTAAAGGCTGTCAAGTTCCAAAAAAGGACAAAAAAACACAAATATGACCATGTTTAAAGTATTTCTGAAAGTTTAAAGTATTTTTTTTTTCCATATTTGTGAGGGGGGGGGGGGGGGGGGACAAAATAATACAATAATAATCTTCTTATCAAATCTCATTCACAGAGATGCTATTTTGTCATCGTTTTTCAACTCAAAATATTAATAAACACTATTAAAGTACACTTAAACAACATTGGGAACAGCACAAGGGTGAATAAATAATGCAGAAATTTCATTTTTGGTTTAAGACGATCAATATGAAAATTCTTATGCTTTACGTGTTTATATCATAAATTATACATCTGTCTCTCCATTAGTATGCGGCATATACGTTTACTGTCTTCAAAAACAAAATTTAGATTTCAGATATTCAAACCTTCTCCTTAGTGATGGCCATTACATCATTTAAATGCACTTTGGTTGCCATGGGAGATCTCCTCATGCAAAATTATGGAGCATGAATCAAAGAACGAGAGATAGTGTGAAATTCCTTTACTTCAAAGGCTAGTCTAGTCTTTCTTGTTCTTTAATGTTGGCATCTCTTTTTCTATAACTCTGCAGTGTCAGAGCCTTTGGCTTCAAAGTGAGGCAATCTGTCGGCTGGCACAGTTCCTCAGTGACAGACATGGCAAGTGTCTTGGGCTCAGGGGACCTTCCTATAAGAGGGGCGCCCATGTACAAGCTAAAAGAATGAATTCGGTCTGTTAGTATGTCCAGTGACCCTCAGGGGTCGCCTGGGGACTTCATCTGACCCATGGCTCCTGCCAGACAACAACCAGAATAATGGAGCTGCCGCTAGTTCACTTAAAGCAGCCTGGAGAAACTTAATGCTCAGAGGTTACTCAGTCATGGCTCAGGAAATTTACTGAATCATTTAAATGGTCAACCTTGTCTCAGAATTTTTTATTCTAAAATTGCATAGAGAAATAAAAACAAATGACACCATCATGCAGGAATTGGCCCATAAATATTAATGTGGAATGTCCCGTTCAGATCAAAAAGCAAATGATCACTTCCTGGAGCTAAAATAAGTTGCTCTTTCACAGCTCAGGAGTTAACTATCATTTAGGGGCCATTTTCAACTAAAAACTTTAAACTTTTGATGCGTTTTGGCCATTCATTTACATGACGACAGCCTCTTGGGGGACTTAAAACATAAACTTTTGAAAACGGGTTTCAAAGGGCACGTTTTTTAAAACTATACAGTTATCGCCTCCGTGTAAACTACAAAAACGACATCCACATGTGTATTATGGGCAGATTTATTACCAGCTTGCGCCAGCACAAACCCTGTTTTGGTGTCAAAAAACGACTGTCAGGAGTTACTAAAGTCACGCAGTGAAAAAATAGCGCTGAAAAGTCGTCGACAGGGTTATTTTTGTGGCTGACCTTATTGCAAATGCATTTGTAGGAGTTTCCCTTTCAGATGCAATATTTATGAGAGGACAGTATTTAAATGAATCATGCGAGGTGATTTACTGTGGTTTGCGCTCATCAATTTACTGGTATTTGCGGCATTATGTAACGCCCCCAAAAAAGCACGTCTTAAATCAGACTCTATTTTGCTCTTAGTAGATTGCATTGGTCATTATGGAAATGATCCGTCTGTATTCTTTAACTTGCGTATCATCAGTAGATCATGCACAGAACTTTCCACTCCCGTCAGCGCTTTTATGTAATAGTTTTCACGGATCAGTTTGAACGGGATCGTTTTGACAACCCTGTCATCTGTACACAAACAATGCAAAGGAAGAACTTTAAAATGTTTAGTACATCGTTGACGTGTAAAGTCTCAGTGCTGTCTAAAGCCAGGTTTCCACCGCAAGAACTTTCCCCAAGAACTATAGGGACTTTGGGGTACTCGGTGTGTTTTGACCACAGGGACCAGGGTCTAAATGAAGTTCATTATATTTCATTATATTGCATTATATTTCAACCACCATTTTTAAAAGTCTGTTGCTGTGCGTGCAGTAAGCGTTGTTTGATAATAGAATCAACAATGGAGTTGAAAAAAAAATGTATATGCGGAGGACGAAATCTAGTGGGAACTGGAAAGTTGCACATAGTCCTACGTCACCGGATTAATTTGCCTAATCTTCACGGTACTTTAGACCGCAATGGAAATGCAGACAGCAACAGGTCTTAAGTAAAAGTCTCCATTTTGCCTCCATTAAATCGCAATGTAATCTATGGGACATAATTAAAGGGATAGTTCACTCAAAAATGAAAAATTTGTCATCATTTAGTCACGGTCAAGTTCTTCCAAACCTGTATAAAGTTCTTTGTTCTGCTGAACACAAAGGAAGATATTTGGAATAATGTTTGTAACAAGCGGCAACCTCAAGCAGTTTCTCTTGAAGCCAATACGGAAGTGACTTAAACTGCAATTCATTGACTGGCCGCTAGAGACAGGCTCCAAAAGAGTGCAGAAGCCCCATGTTAAAATGCCCAACTTTACAGCAGAAAAAAACTTGTTTACAGCCTGGTACAAATTGTGGTTTTGGTCTATATATCTAATTTTGCCCTTCATGACAACTGCGAGGGGGGTGAATTTTGTTATATCTCATTCGTTTACATTATATAAAGCCTTAAAGTTCTGCATAATTAAGGGCGTGGTCACTTTGAGTGACAGGTGGATAGCCGTTTGTCTGCTGTCTGTTAGTCATCTCGTCACCTCAGCTTCAGCCTCGTCCCGACCTCTTTGCCCATTTCTGTTATCTGGCGGTGACGCGGTGATGGCAACGGCCAGCTTGACCCTATTTTACGCTTCAAAACTGCTCTTCAGAATCCTATGGGTGACGTCACGGACACTACGTCCATATTTGTTTTACAGTCTATGGTTTGTAACCAAGAAGATCTTGGCAGCCACTGACTTTCATAGTGGGGGGAGGAACAATGGTAGTCAATGGTTGCTCTATCTGCTTGGTTACAAACATTCTTACAAATATCTTCCTTTGTGTTCCGCAGAAGAAAGAAATGCCTACTGGTTTGGAACAACTTGAGGGTGGTTAAATAATGACAGCATTTTCATTTTTGGGCAAACTATCCCTTTAAGATATTAAAAACATATTTCTTTCTCATGGGTAGATATCAGAGACTTTTGTATCATAACCAATATTGTCAATTTCTTCAGAGCTGTCTAGAAGAGAAACAACTCTATATTAAATCGATATTTTTGACTTTTCTCCATATGGAGTTGTATACATTATTGCTTCAGTTATATGCAAACGAGCGAGTCAGAAAGAGACATACATAGAAAAAAGGAATCTCTCAGTAAGGTATATGAGCTATATTGCATCACATCCATGAAAAATAGTGTCTTAGATTATTCTGCGTGCTTTTATTTCCAAGGCTTGATTGTGCATTGACGCAAGCGTGTTTGAATAATGCATTGAGGTTCAGTCCCCACTTCAATAGATTTGTGCAATCCACTTTTACCAAATTAATGTCGGCTTTGCAAAATATGGCTGTTTTTATTCCCTGCCTGCATGAAGTACTAGGAAGTAACAGATTTGCATGATAATCAAGATGGCAGAGACAAACTTGAATACATGAACGTATGTGACTCCAATTGAGCATCTGCCTCTAACATGGATTCAAGCGTGTAGAGAATAGAGCGTGAATAATAGTCAAGAGAGAGAGAGAGACCGAGAGAGGGAAATGGAGATAAATAATGGTATCACTTGTTTCACCATCACAATAGCAGCACTGATTAATATTGCAGGAACTAAACACCTCTCTAACCGACAGGACAGTATGACTGGCGTCATTTAAACTGGACGCGCCACCTCCAGCCTGTTCTTCAGTTGGCATCTGACACCTGGCAGCTCTTAAACCCACTGATCTGAGGCCAGCTGGATAGACTCAACAGCCTGTCCATCCCACTCACGCTCAGATCCTAATACAGATTGACCCAAATGAGATTCACACAGCCTGCCACGCTCATGCTAAGAAACTGAGGATTGTCCAGCATGCTGAAAGTAAAAACAAATCATATAATGGTTTTTGGTTCATAATGTAATATAATGTACATTGGTTGATCAATTGATTTGGAATAAAGATTATGTTTTTGAAATAATTTTTGGACCACTTGTATAATAATATAATATGATATACTTAATATAAAATAATATAATATAATATAATATAATATAATTGTCAACAATGTGCTGTTAATCACATTTTTTCTGTAATTAATCGCGATAAATATGTATATTGTAATAATTTCACAGTTACTATCCAAATTAATTTAGTCACATTATAAACCATTATAATAAATGTCACATTTGTCATATTTATCTGTGGCTGTCCTGTTAGACATAATACTGAAATTGAATTAAGTTATCAAACACCTTTCTTAACTGCATAAAAGATACACCGATCAGGCATAACATTATGACTAACATTGACTAATATTGTGTTGGTACCCCTTTTGCTGCCAAAACAGCCCTGACCTGGACTCTACTAGACCCCTGAAGGTGTGCTGTGGTTTCTGGCACCAAGATGTTAGCAGCAGATCCTTTAAGTCCTGTAAGTTGCGAGGAGGGGCCTCCATGGGTCAGACTTGTTTGTGCAGCACATCCCACAGATGCTCGATTGGATTGAGATCTGGGGAATTTGGAGGCCAAGTCAACACCTCAAATTCGTTGCTGTGCTCCTCAAACCATTCCTGAACCATTTTTGCTTTGTGGCAGGGCACATGATCCTGCTGAAAGAGACACAGCCACCAGGGAATACTGTTTCCATGAAAGGGTGTACATGGTTTGCAACAATACTTAGGTAGGTGGTACGTGTCAAAGTAACATCCACATGGATGGCAGGACCCAAAGTTTCCCAGCAGAACATTGCCCAAAGCCTCACACTGCCTCCGCCATCTTGCCTTCTTCCCATAGTGCATCCTGGTGCTATGTGTTCCCCAGGTAAGCGATGCACATGCACCCGGCAATACACGTGATGTAAAAGAAAACGTGATTCATCAGACCAGGCCACCTTCTTCCATTGCTCCGTGGTCCAGTTCTGACGCTCACTGTGTATGCACTGTGAGATGCACTGTGTATTCTGACACCTTTCTATCAGAACCAGCATTAACTTCTAGAGAAATTTGAGCTACAGTAGCTTGTCAGACTACACAGTCCAGCCTTCGCTCCCTACGTGCATCAATGAGCCTTGACCGCCCATGACCCTGTCGCCGGTTCACCACTGTTCCTTCCTTGGACCACTTTTGATAGATACTGACCACTGCAGACCGGGAACACCCCACAAGAGCTGCAGTTTTGGAGATGCTCTGACCCAGTCGTCTAGCCATCACAATTTGGCACTTGCCCATTCTTCCTGCTTCTAACACATCAACTTTGATGACAAAATGTTCACTTGCTGCCTAATATATCCCACCCACTATCAGGTGCCGTGTTGAAGAGATAATCAGTGTTTTTCGCTTCACCTGTCAGTGGTCATAATGTTATGCCTGATCGGTGTATATATAATATATTTTTAATAAATTCTTATTTATGATAAATAAATGATTTTTTTGCTATTTACAGGTTGTCTTTTTTGGTCAGAATCACTAGTATTACATTAATTTGTCATGCAACAGATTAATTTTCTATTCTCATCATCATCTCAAACACTAATTACTAATTAGCAAACAAATGAACTCATTGCCTTGGAAACAGATGGGAAAGCTTGGAAAATAATCAAGATGGAGAGAATTTAACACCAAACAAACACACACAATGACACCAAGGTAAACACACGAACACTCTCCTGGCTCCAGGAGTGCATTTACCTAAAACCCCTTTAAATGAAAGCGGCTATGATATTCCAAACACACGCGATGGCTTCACTGGCACTGCTGAGCACCTTAAAACAGCAGCGGATGAAAATAGGACCGACACTCAGCGAAGTAAATTGCAGCGGATCAATTGAAAATGTCACCTTCACGGACAGATTGATTAAAGCCAAAGTGCTGAACGCTCCTTATCCCCCAGAACTGCGACCATAAGTCTGGGATGCAAAGCAGTCTGGGAATGCAGTGATGTCTGATGAGGTATAACTTAAAAATTACAGCACGCAGCCTATATGCTGTTCCTGTAACCGCTAGAATACACGCACATACATACTTATTTGTGTCTTTTTGTGTGTGTGTTTAATACCTCTGTCAGAAGGTGCTGAGATGAATTTGCGAATTCTCTGCCATTTCTCATCACGGTACATTGTGTCACCAAACAAAACCGAGGCTCTTGAATATCGTATGAATTGGTTTCTAGTGAATGTTCATCGAGAAGGTTATTTGGCCTCAGTCACTTCAAATGATTTATCCTCAGAAAATGAGTGCTGTTTCTCATATGACCTTTTACATACTCACAAGGGCTCCAGGAAGTACTTCTGAAGTTTTATTATTATAAACTTGTTCGCTTGTCATAGTCCTCGCTTAGCAGCTTACAAAAAAGCTGAAAAAAGGAAACATGGATTGCTCAGTTGCTTTATCAACATTTAAACTAAAAAAAAAAAACAGTTGACTGACACCATGTTTTAACAGAAATTACACAATCACAGAAATTCAACTTTAAAGGGTACAAAACACACACACACACAGTTTCTGCCAATCTCATGTTAATCTTGAGTACCTATAGAGTAGTATTGCATCCTTCATATCTCACAAGAGTCTTTAGTTTTATCATATTTATAAAAGACAGATACGCTGTACTGATTCTTTTCGAAAACAGCTGAACTCGTGAAGGCGTGCAGTGGGGGCGGAGCTAAAGAGTCACAAGCACACACACACACACACACACACACACAATACATCATGGCATTATCCCTGGATAACTTTCGATTCACTATGCGTTTGGGTTGTTTACATTATATGCACTTACGCGCCGATTGCCAACAAAACAGACATTTGATGCAGTTTCACTCCCCGCCTGAGGTTTCGACTCATGACCAGGAACAAACACACTTGCAGAAACGCAGTTGCTACTCCGGAAAAACAAACCTCATCCAATGTTCCCTTTATGCTGGGTTATTTTGGAAGCTGAAAAAGGTTCTCTTTCCCTCACAACCAAAAACACACTTCTTTAGTGACAATGTGGTCTAAAACCAGGAAAACGAAGCTCGTTGATGGGCGTGCTCTTGCTCTCGCTCTGGTTGGTGTGCACATGCGCTCATCCAGGAGAAGTGCACATACACTAATAAACACATAAACAACCCAAGGTGGGTTGAAAATGGACAAACCCAGCAACTTGGTTGTTTTAACCCAATAAATGGGTTGTTTTAACCCAGGGGTTAGGTTAAATGTTTGTTTAAAACAACCCAATCGCTGGGTTGGTCCATTTTCAACCCGACTTGGGTTGTATTTAACCCAGCATTTTTTAGAGTGTACAAGGAATTCCACCCTTTATGACATCATACGTGGTCACAGAGTCCTGCTCGGATTCGGGTACCCGCGGATGCGGGTCGGGTCGGACAAGGGAGAAACACGGGTCTAAACACTGGTTTAAAACGGTCATATATATGCATGTATATTGTAGATGTGTTCCTAAAAATATATATGCATATTTTTAGGAACACGTCTACAAAAATATGCCTTGCCTGTATTTCAAGTTGATACAATAATTTCGTCGAGTCGTCGCGATGGATCCTGAGGAGTTGAAGAAAAGAATAGCTAGTGGAGATTGTAAAGTTGTCGACAATACGTCATCAAAAATCAAGTCCAGTGTCTGGGAGAAATTTAGAGTTATCTCAGATGAAGAAAACGATACTCGGTTACTTAACGTAACCTCGGTTCTCTCTAGAAGAGGGAACGAGTATTGCGTAAGTTCCTTACGCTACGGGAAAGTATTCTTTCTTCGAGATTTCTGAAAAACCCAAAATTATCCTTAATTTTGTAACATTGTCAACGCAGTGCGGCAGCCTGGCAGACCATAGCAGGCTATTCCAGCGTGCTATTGGCTGCTCTGCTGGCAACTGCAGCAGCCTATCGGTGAGCCTGCGTGACGTGGCGACCAATGAGGGCGCTTCGCGCCCACCTGGCTTCATTTGCCTACAGGTGGGGCGTGGCCACGTGTATATAAGCAGGGCTCACGGGCTGCATATTCGGTTTTCGTAGTTCTGAAGCGTAAAAGCCCGCGGGGCGCACGGCAAGGAACGCAATACTCGTTCCCTCTTCTAGAGAGAACCGAGGTTACGTTAAGTAACCGAGTATCGTTCTCTTACGAGAGGTTCTCTCGTATTGCGTAAGTTCCTTACGCTACGGGAACATATTGTCAACGCCGTGCGCGCCTCGCGTACAGCATATGTATCCCAGGGAACCGGGGACCATAACACTGCTCGGGCAGGGTGGCCGGTAAGGAAAATGGGCCACCACATCTACAGACACTTCATTCGAACTGACGGGTGGTTACAACGGGTGGTTACAACACCCTGTCCCATGAATGAGGGAACGGCACCTGCCGGTCTCCTTCAAATTCACCACACCTTGTCTCATGAATGAGGGAACGGCAACGCCGGTCGCCTTCAAATTCACAATATTTTATTATATGAGTGAGGTAACGGCACCGCCGGTCACCTTCAAACTCACAACAGCTCGTCTCGTAAATGAGGAAACGGCACCGCCGGTCTCCTTCAAATTCACATGAGCCTAGTACCGAACTTATTACCAGTATGTGAGCTATGTCTGCGCAGAATCACTGGGCAGGACCAACAGCCCTATTGAACTGGTAACACTTTCGCCTGTAAGGCAGGAACTTCCAGATTGTAAAATCTCACGAACGTAGACGGGGAGGCCCAGCCTGCCGCCATACAGATATCGTGGATGGAAATCCCTCTGGCCCAAGCCCACGAAGAGGCCATGCCTCTGGTGGAGTGTGCTCTGACACCTAGCGGGCACTGCAGGTGTTTGGAAGCGTATGCAGTTGCAATCGCGTCCACTATCCACCTGGAAAGGGTCTGTTTCGAGGAGGCGAGACCTTTAGTGCGCCCACCAAACGAAACAAATAGCTGCTCAGAACGCCTGAAGGCGGCGGAGCGTGTGACATAAACCCTCAATGCCCTGACAGGGCAGAGGAAATTGCCACCGTCCCCCTCATCGGATGCTGGCAGAGCCGAGAGGGAGATAATCTGCGCCCTGAAGGGAGTGCCGATCGCTTTGGGGACATAACCATGCCTCGGTCTGAGAATGACCTTAGAGTCATTAGGACCGAACTCCATACACGTCGGGCTCACTGAGAGCGCGTGTAGATCCCCCACGCGTTTCACTGAAGCCAGAGCTATCAGGAACGCGGTTTTTAGCGAAAGGAACCTTGGTTCCACAGTCTCGAGCGGTTCAAAAGGATGGGCCTTCAGGGCCTCTAGGACCAAGGCCAGATCCCATATAGGAACCGATGGGGGCCGCGGGGGATTCATCCGTCTGGCTCCTCTGAGGAAACGGATGATGAGCTCGTTCCTTCCTAGCGTGCTACCTAGCGTCGTCTGAGCGAACGCTGCTATAGCCGCCACATACACTTTGAGCGTGGAAGGGGACCTGCCCAGTTCCAAAAGCTCTTGGAGGAAGGAGAGCACCCGCTGGACCCCACATTGCTGTGGGTCCAATCCCTTGGAAACACACCACTCAGTGAACACCGGCCACTTAGAACTATATAACCGCCTCGTCGAGGGGGCTCTAGAGTGTGAAATCGTGTTCATAACCCCTTCGGGCAGGTCAACGGGTATCCGTTGGTCACCCATACATGCAGAGACCATCGCTCTGGATGGGGATGCCAAACTGACCCTCCTGCTTGAGAGAGGAGGTCTGCTCTCAGCGGAACTGGCCAGGGGGGTGAGTGCGACAGCTTCACCAGCTCTGGGTACCAAATCTGGTTCTCCCAGCGCGGCGCTATAAGGAGCACCAGGCGGCGCGTCTCCCTGATTTTCGCTATGACCTGGGGCAATAGGGAAATCGGCGGGAAAGCATACAGCGGGAGGCTGGGCCAAGGTTGGGACAGCGCATCCTCGCTTTTGGACAGAAACCTCGGGCAGCGGGCGTTCTCTTTTGTTGCAAAGAGGTCGAGCTCCGCTCTGCCGAATAGGCGCCATACCAGCTGGACTGTCTGAGGGTGCAGGGACCATTCTCCTGGGAGAATGAGGCCCCTGGACAGCTTGTCCGGGCCCACATTGAGGTGGCCCGGTACGTGCGCAGCTCTCAGCGAGCGCAGCGAGCTGTGTGCCCACACGAGCAGGCGTTCTGTCAGATTGCCCAGACACCTGGACCTGACACCGCCCTGCCGGTTCACATAGGGCACCACTGTGGTATTGTCCGACCGGACCAACACGTGGTGTCCTCGTATAAGCGGGAGAAACTGCTTGAGCGCGTTCTCTACCGCTATCATCTCCAAACAGTTTATGTGTAGGAGCTTTTCCCCGCTCGACCAGAGGCCCGAGGCCGATCTGCCCTCGAAAACGGCGCCCCAACCCGTGGTGGAGGCGTCCGTCGAGATGACCTTGCGGTGTGAGATGGCTCCCATCGTCACTCCCCGCTGGTACCAGTCGGCTACTAACCAGGGCTCTAGGGCTGAAACGCAGCCCTGAGTCACTCTGATCCTGAAGCCTCCGGACGCCCAGGCTCTGTGAGGCACTCGGGCGTTTAACCAGCATTGCGGCGGGCGCATGCGCATTAAGCCCAGCTGGAGCACAGCTGCAGCTGAGGCCATACGTCCCAGCATCCTCTGAAAGAGCTTGAGAGGTGCGATTTTGCCCGGCCGGAAGTACGCATCCATGCGCCGAACTTGGCGCGCGCGTTGGGGTGACAGGCGGGCTGACATTGCCACAGTGTCCAGATTCAAACCCAGAAATGAGGTTGATTGCGTGGGCACTAATGAGCTCTTGGTCCAATTGACCGTGAGCCCCAGGCTGTCCAGATGGCTGAGCAGCATTGCCCTGTGGGCGAGGAGCTCGGCCTCTGACTGCGCCAGGATGAGCCAATCGTCCAGATAGTTCAACACTCGCATCCCTCGACTTCTCAGGGGAGCGAGGGCCGCGTCCATGCACTTCGTAAATGTACGGGGTGCTAGTGACAGGCCGAACGGAAGGACGGTGTATTGATAAGCCTGGCCGTCGAAGGCGAATCGTAAGAATGGCCTGTGACGCGGCGTTATCTTGATTTGAAAATATGCGTCTTTCAAATCTAGGGAGATTAGCCAGTCTCTCGGGCGAATATGCGCGAGGATCTGCTTGGTCGTGAGCATCTTGAACGATCTTCTCATAAGAGCTTTGTTCAGACGCCTCAGATCCAGAATCGGTCTGAGCGACCCAACCCTTTTTGGCACGAGAAAATACCGGCTGTAAAAGCCTGACTCGCTCATAGAATGGGGAACCGGTTCTATAGCCCCTTCGCACAGCAGTGTGGCTATCTCCGCTCGAAGTAGATGTGCTACTTCCTCGCTCACTCTCGTCTCCGTACGCGCACAGAAGCGCGGAGGGCGGCGAGCGAACTGCAGAGTGTAGCCGTGCTTCACTGTTTTCAGCACCCATTCTGATACACCTGGAATGGCTTCCCACGCTCTCGCGTGTGCCACACGGGATAGAACGGCCTCCGGGCTCGAAACGCCGCGCTTTGCGGGTTCGACGGCCTGTATAGGAGGGGCGGGCGCAGTGCGCGCGCTCTCTGTGCTGTGGGCCAGCCGATCGCTCGCGATGGCTGGCCGCCCTACACACTGTATCTCTGCCGCTTCGAGCAGGGAGTGGCTTGTGTGTGGCCTTACACTCGTCGTTCCGGCCACCTTGGGCGGAGAACAAATGGTGTGTGGCGCGGCGCATGGCGCCGGGGGCAGAATGTTCGCGAAAATGTGTGAGCGCGTTTGAGCGGGCACAACTCTTACGCGTGGAACATGACCGGTTAAGAGTGGCTGTGTGACAGCGCGTGTGGTGATTAGGCGTGGGCGCAAATAAGCGGACACGTGACCTAACTCTAGCACTCGAGCGGCCGGTGGCCGCTTTATGTGAGTGAGAGACACGGGATTTGTGGTGCTTGGGTGCAGGGGTGAACACAAAAGTGGGCACGTTTACTGCATTTGAAAACACATACGGCGTGAGCCGTGCAACCAGAAAAAAGGCAACTTCGTGATTTCTCTGGTTCGTCATAAAAACGGCGGTTGTAGACAGGCGAGAGGGCAGTTTTGCCGGCTCGTTTGCTGCGTGAGAGCCATCTGCAGCAGCCACAGGAGTGGGGGCTGACAGGAAGAAGAGTTTTGACGGTGGTCCGACCACGGCGGGACTTAACCGTCGCTTCCCCCCTCTGCTAGGAGGACTTTGGAGGGGCTACAGTTGGAAACAGGCGAGAGGGCGAGTTTGCGGGCTCGTAGGCTGCGTGGAAAACATCTGCAGTAGCCACAGGAGTGGGGACTGACAGGAAAAACAGAGTTTTAACGGTGGTCCGGCCGCAGCGGGACTTAACCGTCTTTTCTCTCCTTATGTATAGACGTCCAAAAATACTCGAGCACCACGTGGTGCGAGTTAGCTTTCTGTATGTAAGAAAAGCTGGCCGCGAGCCCGGGGAAGCGGACAGTAAAACATTTTTATCTGCCGCGAGAGCTGGGCTCGAACTCGGGTCTCCGGCGTTTCAGCCGCTGATTTTGCCACTGTGCTACCGGGAGGCACACAATAGCGTTCAGTTAGCGCGAGCATACAGCAGTACGTCCTCGTGCTTGTTGGCAGTCGTGCGTGCATAAAAGACAGGCTCGTTACTGCAATAGTAATATTTCCAGCCGCCTGAACTGGAGAGGGGGCTGAGAAATGCTAGAGAATGGCGGTTCGTCCGGCCACAGCGGGACGAAAACACCCTCTGTTAATTTCCCGGTGAGTGCGGCGCGCGCACGCTGAACGTGCTCGTGACCGAGCGCACTCACATTCCTTGTGAACGGCGCAATCTGCGCGGTCCAAGAGGGGGGAGTGCGGGTTCGTTGGAGAGCATATGTCAGCGTCATGTCTTATGACGGCGTATGTTTGCTGGCGTGCGTGTCTTAACAGGCTCGTGTACAGCAATATGAACAATTCCAGTCGCCTGAACTCATGAGGGGACTGAAAAATGTGCGCGAGGGTGGAACAGCTCTCTTGTAACGTAAAGAGAGCTGCAGGACCGTGCATTTCTGCCATCCCTTGTATATAAGCGGCGCATCAGCGCGGCATGAACAGAGGGGGGAGGAGGCTCGCTCCGAGACCGTTCATTTCTACCATCCCTTGCAAGCGGCGCGGTGGCGCGGCTTGAACAGAGGGGGAGGAGGCTCGCTCCGAGACCGTTCATTCCTACCATCCCTTGAAAGCGGCGCGGTGGCGCGGCTTGAATAGAGGGGGAGAAGGCTCGCTCCGAGACCGTTCATTCCTACCATCCCTTGTAAGCGGCGCGGCTTGAACAGAGGGGGAGGAGGCTCGCTCCGAGACCGTTCATTTCAACCATCTCTTGTAAGCGGCGCGGTGGCGCGGCTTGAACAGAGGGGGGGAACAGCGGAGTGATGTCGTCATAAAACTGCTCGAGTCGAGCCCGCAGGGTCGACATAGAGAGTTCCTCACACTCGGGGCATTCGCCCGCGAGGAGTGCGGCGGCGGCGTGGTCACGGCCCAGACAGAGAGCGCAGACACATGGCGGTCTCTGGTGCTGAGCTGCACGTGGCACGAGCCGCAGGTGGAACGAGGCGTTTTGATAAAAACGCTCGTGCTCTTTTATGAAACGTGTGACGCAACGGCGAGAACACGTGCAATGAAAGGATATAATGCTGCCGGATAGCAGAGCAGGCACGGATGGCTGAAGGTGGCGCGATGCTGCCGGCTTCTCCAGGCGCTGTCCTCTGCTTGCTCGTCTGCACGTTCACGGCGGCGGGTTCCAGATCCAGCGATGCGAAGGGCTTCGCTGAAGAAAAGAAAATCGAATATGCAGCCCGTGAGCCCTGCTTATATACACGTGGCCACGCCCCACCTGTAGGCAAATGAAGCCAGGTGGGCGCGAAGCGCCCTCATTGGTCGCCACGTCACGCGGGCTCACCGATAGGCTGCTGCAGTTGCCAGCAGAGCAGCCAATAGCACGCTGGAATAGCCTGCTATGGTCTGCCAGGCTGCCGCACTGCGTTGACAATGTTACAAAATTAAGGATAATTTTGGGTTTTTCAGAAATCTCGAAGAAAGAATACTTTCCCGTAGCGTAAGGAACTTACGCAATACGAGAGAACCTCTCGTAAGAGAACAATATTGTGAAAGGCTTTGCTGCATGCAAAACCTGCCTTAAAGTTTTCGTATTGGATAGCCGCAAATATGGAACTTCATCGCTGAGGAAGCATGCAGATAACTGTGGTAACAAACCAAGAACAGTTCTATCGAACATTATTTTTCAAAAGGGGACAGAACTGAAGGTGCCTTGTAGAGATGATAAGGAGAAGAAGAGAGAAGACCGCAAGGGGCTGCCCAAGGCGGTGGTGCTGGAGCGGATGAAGATCGGTGGGACGGAGAGCTCGCAGCCGTGCTCCTGGGTCGAGGTGGGGTGGCTGCCATCCTAGAGGGAGCGGAGGAGTCGCCGGTGTTTGCCGTGGGCCGGAGCCTGCGTCCATCCGCCATGTAGGGGAGGAGCAGGGAGCGCGAGGGACTCGCTGCCGGCAGCCCTCGACAGGAGGAGCCACCGCCGGCCGCCAGGGGGCGGAGGAGGATCGAGCTGTCCACCAAGCGTCCAGTGCCATCGCATGGTACCGCGAGGAAGAGCCTCTCAGCTGGCTGAGGACCGAGCGGCAGTGTGTCAGGGAACCGGACTAATTTCTTTTTTCTTCTCCTCTCTTCACTCTCTCATCCGATCACTCTGGAGGTTCTTTGTTCCCGCCTTTTTGTTTTTCAAGCCAGTAACTTTCAAAGCCACCTCAATACTGATTTTCTGTAACTCAGCTAGACAACTACAGAGACTGTCAACACACTTTCTCCAGTAAAATGATTTATTTCTTAAAATATCTTAACATTTTAACTTTAAATATTGTAACTGGTTTCCTACCAATCATGTCTTTTTCTCTTTTTTAGTTTAACGGAACATGTAAGCATGAGCAACTGTTCATTTAAGGATACAATACAATCCAGGCATGTAATCCAATGTTCAGGCAATGGGTCAATAAATAGTGATGCCAATTTCAACACCGCGCTTCATGAAGCTTTGAATGTTTACAAATCTTCTGTTTCGAATCAATTGGTTCGTAGCACGTATCAAACTGCCAAAGTCATGTGATTTCAGTAAACGAGGCTTCATTACATCATCATTGTTTCGAAACACTTCGAAATGTCAATGGTTTACCGCTAGGGGAGGTGATTGCTGTGAATCAAGGAGTCACTGAGAACCATTGAACAAGTGTCTGTGGGTTTTACCTGATCTCTGATCAGTTGTATACATTTGTAGACGTTTTAATTAGACATTAGTATAATTAAAAGGAATAATAGTAGTTATTGGAGCCATCCATGGAACAAACAAAACAAGCCCTGACAATTGATAAAAGAACATATAGACACTTAATAATTTATTGTATTAGATGATTGGTTAATTGCATGTGAAAGATTTTATTTTCAACAAAACATTTGCAATAGCCCTCTGGGGGTAATCAGGGGCACTCTCACTGGTGAATTGTGACATCTACACCTTGCACCATGCAAATTAGCCCCGCCCCCACTCACTGGCACAGGCTCAAAAATACACTTGCTGAGGTAAACACTGCACAATGGCGCTCTTTACAGGGTCGGACACATAACAGTAATTAATATGATTATGCTTTTGCTTAACTACCTTATCAAACAGCTAATAATGTGTTGCTTATGTTACAAAAAACATGTTCCTGTTGTCCATCTCAGTCTGCCTTCAGTATCAGTCAGTATCCTTAAGCTTTGAACAACTTAAAACATCAGTGGAGAAAAGCATATATTTCATCATAACATTGTAAAATACATCAAATACATAATTCACCTGCTATATTGCTAGGCTAAATCTACCCGATTTTTCATTTCAACAGAAAAACATACCGGCATAACCTGGCTTCTCTTGAGACTACTCTCAGAGAATAGTTAATGAAATGCTAAATCCCATTGATGCGATTGGATACAAGGTAGTTTGTGACATCAGAAACACCAGCGATTTCAAACCATGTTTTGAGACCGTCTTTGGTTCACTGCAGTTTTAAAGAGAAAATACTAAATGGTGTTGACTTATGAATTTGCACATGGTTTGTCTTAAAGTATATTAAAAACACCACATAAACAACATTAAAAACTTTTCACCATGGGAGGACTTTAATAATATGAACATACTACTACTATTAATGAAAATAAAACTATTATAAAAAAGGTTATTTATAACACCATTAAGGTCCTATAGCTATACAAATTTCAAAGCATGGTTCTCCAAGGGTTCTGCTATTGTTATATGCCAAAATAACCCTGCTGCTGTTGGTTATTGCAGCTGTACGGGATTTGCTACTGCCAATACATACACGACATACAGCTATGAGCAATTAAGACATGCTAGTGCTACATGAATTAGAATATCTAAAGCATATCTCTGTAGCATATCAATACAGGTGGAGCTGGGGAAGGTGAAGGCTTTCTGAAAGTGCGCTGCAACTGCTACAGCAAATGCAGACCAATATTTGAAGGTTGAGCAGATTGAATTCTGTTGTAATTTACTTACCCTCAGGTTGTTCCAAACTTGTATGAATTTCTTGGTTCTGCTGAACACAAAAGAAGATATTTTGAAGAATATGGGGAACTAAACAGTTGACGGACCCCATTGACTTCCATAGTAGGGAGAAAAAAAACTATGGAAGTCAGTGGGGTCCATGAACTGTTTAGTTACCAACATTCTTCAAAATATATATTTTGTTGTGTTCAACAGAACAAACAATTTCATACAGGTTTGGAACAACTTGAGGTTGAGTAAATTACAGAATTTTCATTTGTGAACAACCTCTTTAAGGACCTATCAGCCTATGCCATCTAGAGTTTCATGATGGAACTTTGTATTTTTTTCACAGGAGAAAGTAAGCCATTTAGTTCTGAAACAACATGAGGGCTTAATGCAAGTAAATAATGACCGGATTTTCATTTTAAGTCAACAATTCACAGTTAATAGATTTCTTTCTTGGTATTTCTGACACTTTTATTTATAGAACAGGTGATATGAAATTATTTGAAGAAGAGTGGGAGAGAGATTTTGCAGTGTTTGCTTGGATGTTGAAATCCCTAACACCAGGGGCGACTCGATCCCTCACACTCTGACATGATTCCTCAGGTCATCGGCATATGTTTCTCACGAATACAGCACTTTCCAAGCAGGTAGTACACTCTCTCTCTCTCTCCCCCGCTCCCTTCCCCTCTCTCCATCTCCAGCAGTCTTAAAGTCCTTGCTATCTTTCTCTGAAGGACAGGGCCATTTATAACGGCCACTGGATTTTGGCTGCTGTATTTGTCGGCCTCCTAACAGCTGCCAAGACCTGAGCTGATACACTCCCGGCTCACCCTGCCTTCGCAGTGGGTGCTGCAGTTTATGAGTCCCTGTAATGATTAGCGCATTATTAAAAATGATCGTCGAGTTCACAGATCAGCTGGAAAGGGCTCATAAAAAAACTATTTTTAAAAGCTGGGATCCTATTTTGAGATTTGAAAGATGTCGGCACGTTACGCATCATTAATCTAAGAGTGAGCGATGGAAGAGGAGCTGCGGAAAACATTTGAAGGTTCCGAGGTCTTTCATTTTAGAAGTACAAGCGCATTCTTGTCTTAGGACTTTAACTGCACCTTACACTCGTGTCATTTTCATTTGCATCTCGCATAGGACAGAAATAAAATCCCTGATGATTTTTTTTTGAAGGGGATACAGAATCTGAAGAGTTTACAGATAGTAATGAGCCTCAGAAACCACCAAAAAATTGACACAGAGAACCCAAACGCTGAGGAAGGCGCTATCATAAATCAAGTCCTGAGCGGGGTACATTGGAGGTAAACAAGACCATTCAAAACTACACAATGCAACATGTTTAGTGAGTAAAGAGTCATTTATCTGTGAGATAAGAGCCTCATCCAGACCTCAGTGTGTATGAGAAGATTAATCTTCTTTACTCTGCATGGTTTACCCTGTTGCAACAAATTAAACAGATACTAACAGGTAGGCCCACTTGCGACCTGCGCTATATAAAATAACTGGAGCTGAGCGATACGGAGAGAAGAGAGAGAGACACACATTAGGACTGGGTGGTATGGTGATAAAAATATATCAACCGATTTTCAGTGGCCTTGGTTACTTGGTTATTTTTCCCAAAAGGTCTGTATTAAAAAAAAAGTTACAAGCTATGGATCAAACCATTTGGCCACTAGGTGAATCATAACATTGTTAGATTTGATGCAAAAAAATATATTTGAAATTTGGACACAAAGATAAAGGTACAAGATTGTGTACTTAAAGGTGCACTGTGTACATTTTAGTGGCTTCTAGTGGTGAGGTTGTGAATTGCAACCGCCCACCGCTCACCCCTCCCTTTCATACCACATAGAGAAGCTATGGTGGCCAAGCACAGGACAAAGATGTTGTCATCGGAGAGAGCAGAGAGTAGCTAGCGCTCTGTAGAACAGTTTGTTCGTTTAGGGCTACTGTAGAAACATGACGGAGCAAAACGGCGACTTCACTGTAAGGGGACTCGCGATGTATGTAGATGGAAATGGCTCATTCTAAGGTAATAAAAACATAACGGTTAATTATGTAAGGTCTTTAATCACCACTGAAAACATAGTTATATATACATGTATACATACATGTATATTATATTGCATTTCTGTCAAAAGATCCTCCCAAATGGACATTCTGTCATCATTTACTCACCCTCAAGTTGTTCTAAACCTATATGTATTTCAATTTCTTTCTTCTGCTGAACACAAAATAAGATATTTGAAGAATGTCAGTAACCAAACAGTTGACAGGCCCCATTGACTTCAATAGTATTCCCCCCCATTATTAATTGCTACTTAACTTGCTGTCTATAGACATACATGATTATAAACAACAAGTTAAGAACAAATGAAAGAAATCTGGCAATGCGGTAAAACAACTATTAGATAAAACATACTCAAATAGGTCTTAAATCTTCCAGTTCCCTAAAATACACTTAAAATGCATCATCTGAAAACTGTCCAGTATTGCTTCTGTAAAGTATGTTTATCTTGTTTCAATACATTTTAGATATTTTAAAGGGGTCACAAACTGAGAAATCAAAATTTCCTTGAGCTTTTGACGTATAATCATCATACTATAAGAATATCCTGTAAGTTTCAGAACTGAAAACTTCCTTGTTAGCTTTTATTGTAACTACGCCCAGTGAACGACTCACTGTGGAATGTGTCTATATAGGTGAAAGACCGCCTCTGCTGAAGAAAATCAACATCCAACTTCGTCATTGCAACGTTGGCCCCGCCCACTGGTGTGTTAGTGAGATGACGAGTAGAGAAGAGCGATACATGACTAAAAATAACATTACCTTCCAAAGGATCCTAATGCTAGGGATGTGGTTATTTTCAACAATATGATTGTCTCAGTTGAGCATTATTTATTTGTATGCTGATCACTGCATTCATGCGCTCAACATGTCTGTGATCGGCTACAATGCTCATCACTGCAACCTTTCAAGCCACGATCTAAATATAATGCCATAGATCTTAATATAATGCTATAATCAACACTTTTCAAACCTGTATGAATGTATTTCTTCTGCTGAACACAAAAGAAGATGTTTTGAAGAATATGGGTAACCATACATTTAATGGACCCCATTGACTTCCATAGTATGAACACTTTTCATTAGTTAACCTTGAGAGCTGTAATAGTAAAAACATGGTAAAAAGTTTCCGAGAGAGTTCCACATGTAATACTTAGCTATTTCATATGCAAAGATGTCAGCCATTCACAGCAGTTGGCGTTTACATATAAGTCTCACAGCAGACACATCCCTTCAAACAGAGTGTTCAAATCAGACAGCAAAACATTTTACTTCTAAATTAAGACAATTTTTGATGTAAAAAAACATACTAACATTATAAGTGCATCCCAGGAAACATTATAAAACAATAAAAAAAAATTCAAAAAAGGTAATCCAACATGTAATAAGATGGATACTTTACAGCCTGTCTGTTTATTATACCGCAAAATAAACCGTTTATGATTATTCAGTAAAGTTACCGTTAGTTAAAATGACCTGTACTGTGATATAATAGTCTGGTCATACAGCCTAACCCTTGTGTGCATATTTTGAAAAGAAAGTCGAGGAAGAAGGCAAGCAGGAAGAAAGAGCGATGTCAAAGCGACAAAAGGATAATAAATAAAGAGGACAAGAGTTCACCAGGGGACAGAGGAAGAGGACACACAGGGAGAACTGAGAACAGAAGCTTTGTGAGAGAGAATTAATATCAGCGTGTCTTGCACAGAATATTTTTAGAGGCAGAACGCAAGCGAGCATCCATCAGTTGGACCCAGTGGCCGTACAGATGCCGAATCGGAGCTCGGAGGGGAGGGCGGGACGGGGGCGAAGAGGGGAGTGGTTTGAACCATCACTGGAGCCATGTGCTCGTGCCAAGGCGAATCTAATCTCATCTCCAGGCGTAAATCTAGTCAGCTTTGTTTTCCCCACTGGCGGGAAAAGCCGGGGCTGAGAGACAGGGCAGATAAATCAGATCGGAGTCAGGCTTTCCGGGCCGGAGAGGAAGGTGGGACGGGAGTGGAATTGCTACACGGACCCCTGCCTTTAATGACATACACTGGGACTGCAGAGAAGTGTAAATCTGGTCCCTTTCTCCTCCTCCTTCCTGGTGCAAAGTCACCGCTCGCTCGGAAAGCAAACTGAACATCAACGTCGACTAATGTGGAATCACAGTCAGTTGTGATAATTGCAGTTCTAAGTGTTCTCATTGTTCTAATTCTAGAACTCCAGATGGAGTTGAGTGTCGCTTCTTCTCAACTCAATTTATGTCAGTGGTTCTTTGGAAGAAACGAAACCCACAGGAAAGACAAATAACATCTCTTTTATATCTCAACTGTTTCTCCTAGAGAGGGTCTTATCATGAGGAATCAAATCGTCCTTGATCTTTCAAGATAAAAAAAAAAAAAAAACTAATCTGAATATGAAAACTTTTTTCTCAGAATTCAAAACCTTATTGAAATCGAGATCAAATGACTCATTTTTAACTTTTGAATTTTCTTAAAATCAGACAGACATCACATATACATTTGAATATATGGTGATTAGGAACCAATTATGGTGGTCGACCCAGTCACGGGCTGCATCTGAAATCACATACTTCCCTACTACATAGTAGGCAAAAAACAGTATTTGAAAAGAGTAGTATTTCAAAATCACGGTAGACGAAAAGTACCTGGTTGGCCTACTACGTTTGGCGAGATTCTGAAGTGCACAAATGATGGACACTCTTCTATCCCATGAGGCCATGGGAAATGATTTGTGAATGGCAGTGAAGCGACACAACTGACACTGGTAGGTCACATAACAATGACAACATGCGAATATAGTACGTCCAGGTTACATTCAAACTACTCACATTCACACTATATACAGTAGAACATTCTGTTGAGCTGTCGTAAAGTAATTAAAATTTAGTAAAGTAAGTAAAGTAATTACCCACACTTCTTTAACAGTTTGTGTGACATGTTACAGTTCCTGTCCGGCTTTGCAAATTGGGTGATATTTTGGGACTGTGAAATTCTAAGGTTCAAAGAGATTGTGGAAAATGGCCATGTAATTGAAGAGTGGTTTATGCTCTAAGTGGACCTCTGGGAAAATTTAAATAATAATAATAATAATAAAAAATGTATGATGTGACCCCTTTAAGTCTCCTGCTTCTCAGATTGTTCTCCTGAGGAAATATACCTCATTAATCTCGCTGAAATTTTAGGAAAGATCCCAACGATGCTACAAACTCGACTCAGATTTGCCAAGACCTGTAAAATCTGTCAGAGATCTCAATATGAACTCAAAATTCTTTCAAAATTTAAGAGCTATATCCCATCCAGTTTCATTTTTACAGTTTTCAATTTTTACCTCCTCAAACAAAACAACAAGCTTATGCTGCGTTCACGCCATAACTACTGTAATTTGGAAGAGATGGAAACTGTGCCATTATACTCAGAGCGGTTCATGATTCAAATGTATGCGTTTTCAATAGCAACACTATCAATGCCGAAATGAAACTGCAGCAGTCAGGTGGTACAGGTCAGAGCTCTTTAAGTTGTTTATGTTCATTATTATTATAATGTTATGTGCTTTGACACGAGGTAGTTTAACGTTGTCTCTTGTCTTGTGGCACTTCACAAATCTGTTGTGTGCGTTCATGTGTTTTGAAGGAGTGGCTTTGGAGATGCTCTGAAGGGAGGGTGGGATTTTAATGCTTTCAAAGCTAGCCTGCTATTGGTAGCCGTTCCGAAAATTGCCTACTCTACCTTTAAGTCTCTTGAAATATGGAAGAGCAAACTTAGAGAAATATTTTTCCCTAAGCTCAAAGGTTATATCATAAACACGTATTTTGCATTCTTTTAGAATGTCATATAATATTTCATATGAGAGAGAAATTATCCTTTCGAACAAAATTGTCATGGCCAATGTCACAAATTTGGTTGCATGTCAATAGCTGCATTTCCATTACCCTTCAAATTGAAAATACGGTCAATGGAAACACGTCAATTTTGCAAAAACTCCCATATAAATCACAAAAAAAGTTCATGAGGTTGTTGTTCATGCAATTCGAAAAAGGAATATTTCGCAAAACTGCAATGGAAACGTCTCGGTTACGTATGTAACCCTCGTTCCCTGAAGTAGGGAACGGAGACGCCACGTCGGAGTACCGACGAATAGGAATCTCGCTCGCGAGAGCCAATCTACTTCGAGTGAAACTAAACGAGCCAATGCACATTGGCATGCAATGATTGCACCAGGTGTTCATGCCACGCAGCGCGGGTATAAATGAGACACAGGTGCTTGCATCAAATCAGCCTTTTGCTGAGGAGCCGAGTAGGTAGCCGGCACCCCAGCAGGGTACAGAGGACATGGTGACGGGACGTGGCGTCTCCGTTCCCTCCTTCAGGGAACGAGGGTTACATACGTAATCGAGACATTCCCATTCAGTCGGTCACTCTCGATGCCACGTTGGTGTACCGACGAATAGGAATCCCTACCAAAGCGCCATGGCCTCTGCCCCCTTCCAGTGCCCTGTGTGAGCCGCCTGAGCTCTTTACCTGATGAAACGGGGCTCACACCGGGAAGACCATCACTGCTGTTCCGCATGACCCGCTCAGTGATTACTGGATAACACTGGGAAAGCGTGCACTACTGAAGGGGAGCGCTGCGGAGCCCACATCGTATCCCGAAGGAGTTGAAGGAGAACAGGCTGAGCCGTAGCCCGCGACAGAGAGAGGGGGCTCAATCCGATTGATGGGAAGGCTCTCCCAAGGGAAAGACACAGGCTTCCCGTAGGAGCGACCGTGGACAGATATATGGGATCCCGGCAGGGTCACTCATATAACCCAAGCCCAATACCGGTTCTCAAGGATTCAGCGGCAAGGGGCCTGATCCAGATGCTCCACCACGTCCGGCACCAAGGGTGATGGAGGACTCACAGAGTTTGCTTCTGGAGAGAAAAACGCCGTAGCGCAGCAAGCCGACAAGAGCCGGGGCCCCTCAGTGTTTCTACCCATTTGAGGTGAGAACACAGGAGGAAACCGGCTCTACACGTAGGCTATAGAATCTAGCGAACGAGTTAGGTGTCGCCCAGCCCGCAGCTCTACAGATGTCTGACAGCGAGGCGCTACGTGCCAGTGCCCAGGAGGATGCAACACTTCTAGTAGAGTGTGCTCGCACCCTGAGCGGACAGTGCTTACCAATCGTCTTACCATCTACGTGGTCATGATAGGCGGATATCGCAGCAACATAGACTTTGAGGGTGGAGGGGGACAGCCTACGCTCCAACCCTTGCTGCAGGAAGGAAAGCACAGACGCGATCGCGTAGCTTCGGGGGTCTTCTCGGCGAGAAGAACACCACTCGACGAACAGGTTCCACTTCAGGGCGTAGGCCTGTCTTGTAGATGGTGCTTGCGCCGAAGTGATGGTGTTAACTACCCCTTGGGGTAAGTCACCTAGAACCTCCGCGTCCCGTCCAGGGGCCAAACATGAAGCTTCCACAGGTCTGGACGCAGGTGCCACAGGGTGCCCCGTCTCTGAGTTAGAAGATCCTTCCTCAGAGGAATCGGCCAAGGAGGGGCTGTCGCGAGGAGCATAAGTTCTGAGAACCAGGTCCGGGTGGGCCAGTACGGCGCCACTAGCAGAACCTGCTCCTCGTCCTCCCTGACCTTGCACAGTGTCTGTGCGAGTAGGCTCACTGGGGGAAATGCATATTTGCGCAGCCCCTGGGGCCAGCTGTGCGCCAGTGCATCCGTGCCGAGTGTGCCCTCGGTCAGCGAATAGAACCACTGGCAATGGGACGTTTCTGGAGAGGCAAACAGGTCGACCTGTGCCATCCCGTACTGTCTCCAAATCAGTTGGACCACTTGGGGGTGGAGTCGCCACTCCCCTGGGAGCACAGCTCGTGAAAGCTCATCGGCCACACGGTTGCGCACACCAGGGACATGAATGGCCCGAAGCGACCTCAGACACTTCTGACTCCAGAGGAGGAGATGGCGGGTGAGATGTGACATGCGACGGGAGGGCAGACCACCTTGTTGGTTGATATACGCAACGGTTGCAGTGTTGTCCGTGTGGACCAGTACCACTTTGCCCCGTAACCGTCCTTTGAGGCGGCTCAGAGCAAGATGCACTGCTAGCAACTCGAGGCAGTTGATGTGCCAATGCAGGTGCGGGCACGTCCAAACCCCTGACACTGCATGCCCGTTGTACGTGGCTCCCCAGCCCATGGCAGAGGCATCCGTGAAAACCACAGCATGCCTGGACACCTGTTCCAGGGGCACTCCGGCCCGAAGGAACGAGGGGTCTGACCATGGGCTGATGGATTGGCGGCAGGCCGGTGTGATGCTTACCCGGTGAGTGCCGCGTTGCCACGCCCATCTCGGGACTCAGCGGCTGCCATATGCCCCAGGAGCCTCTGAAAATGTTTCAGTGGAACCGCCATCCTGCCCTAAAACGTGTTCAGGCAGTTCAGCATCGACTGGACGCACTCCTCTGTGAGGCGCGCAGTCCGTTCGACCGAATCCAACTCCATACCGAGAAAAGAGATCCTCTTTTTTCTCTTTTGCTCCTCGTTTGCTCTCCTCCCAGTTGACCCGAAGACCCAACTGGCTGAGGTGTCTGAGCACCAAGTCCCTGTGTTCGCACAACTGATCCCTGGACTTTGCTAGAATGAGCCAGTCGTCAAGATTGAGGGTGGATGAGGATGCGAACGCCCTGTTCTCTCATGGGCACAAGGGCCCCCTCCGTGACCTTCGTGAAGACACAGGGGGACAGGGCCAGCCTGAAGGGCAGGACTTTGTACTGATATGCTCGACCCTCGAACGCAAAGCGCAGGAACGGCCTGTGTCGAGGAAGAATCGAGACATGAAAGTACGCTTCAGGTCGATTGCTGCAAACCAATCTTCGGGACGGATGCACTCGACAATGCGTTTCTGCGTGAGCATCTTGAACGGTACCTTGTGGAGGATCCGATTCAGCACTCGCAAGGCCAAGATAGGTCGTAACCCACCGGTTTTCTTGGGTACTATGAAGTACGGGCTGTAGAAGCCGGTCTTCATATCGGTTGGAGGGACCGGCTCTATCATTTCCTTTGCCAGTAGGACTGATATCTCCGCACGCAGTACATGGGCATCTGTAGCTTTCACTGAAGTGAAGCGGACGTCCCTGAATCTGGGGGGGTGCCGGGCGAACTGAATCGCATAGCCGAGCCTGATGGTCCGAATGAGCCAACGAGACGGACTGCTGAGCTCTAGCCATGCTCGCAGAGACCGTGCAAGCGGGACCATAGGGACCACTGGCGTACCCACCGTGGGGCAGCGAGGTGGAATGCAGGTACCAGACTGGGGCGGCTGTCTCGTGGAGGCGGCCCACAGCGGGGTGAGAGTGTGCTGTGCAACACCTACCTGATTCCACCTGTGGGCAGGAGGGACACGAGGAGGACGTCCACTGCTGCCCGCTGGCGAGGGAGGAGGATGAGTGTGGTCCGGCGTTTGACCAGCCATCACTCTCCGTGCCCCCTTGGGACCCAGAGACGGAGGAAATTGCTCTTTTATTGAAAATTTGGGTACAGAACAGAAATAAAACGGAACACAAGATTCTCCACCCGGCCCTCCTCCGGGGGATGGAGTGGTGCGGTCACCGTCTCCTGAAGAGCAATCCTCCCCATCTCCGGGTCGCCCATCTCCGGGTCGCCCATCTCAGGGCCGCTTGCCCTTACTATTGCCACCCCTCTTCTTGGCAGGGGCCTGGACTGGCGGGGCGGCCTGCTTGCATCCGGTTCCACGAAGTCGCTTGGGTGGAGGCTGCTGCTGCGACGCAGGAGGATGCAGCCCATTCCACGGGAGGAACCTGCGTGTATCCCTTTGCAGGTCTGCCATCGAGGGTGGTGAGGGAGGAGGATCCACTAGGCCGGTTTCGGGCAGTAAAAGGTGCCGTCCACGATCTAGTGAGCTCCTCGTGCACCTCCGGGAAGAAAGAAACCGGGGTGGGGCGCTGAGAACCCCCCCCCCCTGGATGATACCAATCATCCAGCCTTGAGGGTTCGGGACACGGTAGAGGGTTCCACACGAGCCCGACTCTCCCCGTGGCCCGGGAAAGCATGGCCATCATTTCCGGATCGGTATCGGGCACAGCGAATCTTCCCGAAGGAGCCCCCTGCGCCGACACGTCATCGAGAGGAGTGAGGGTTCTACAGGGGTTGGTTCCCTGGGGGAAGCGTGCTCACCGTCACCCTTAAATCACCCATGCTACTGCCTGAAGTAACCCTTTGTGGGGGGTTAGATCGAGGCAGAGGCATGGGGACTCCACCCCTTGCGAGATGGAGTCTAGACCGCAACTCTGAGATGGTCATGTTCCCGCAGTGAGAACATGAGTCATCCACCAGCGCTGCCTCAGCGTGCTGAACGCCCAAACACGCGATACAGCACTGGTGACCATCCCTCGGTGACAGGTAACCACCACACCCAGAAACGCACAGAAAGAATGTCATCTTGAAAAAGACACAAGCTCTTTATGTGTTGCTCTTTTAGAGGATCGCTCTCCTTGGTGCTGAAGCACGCAGGGGGAAGGGTCAGGGCGACACAGTCAGGGAAATAGTGTATGGAAGTAAAATAATGCCAAATGTTTTTGAAATAAAAAAGCCTGTTGAATTGCACTACTTGAAAAAAATATGCATTGCATTAACCATGATTGCATTTTAATGCATTGTATTTTTTGGGCTTGCATTTATATGGGCTGAAATTCAACATGGTTGTATATTTAAGCTGTGAATATTTCAATTCAAAACATTTCAAACACATTTTCATTAATAAAAATTCAATAATCCATATTCTCCTTTCATATTTCACTTCCAAAATATTCAACCTGTTTAAAAATACAACCTATAATATTCAACAGGCAATTTTCGGTCCGTTTTATTTCGCTTTACAAATTTGCTCCACAATTCAGTGGTTCAAATTCGACGGCAAATTCGATGGCAAATTCGACATTGAATCAGGGACTGGAGGAAAAGCAATAGACTACCGATGCATTATATCTATCTGCTGTTAGTCGCCCTCATCAGTAGGTGGTGCAAGCGCAACGTGTGTTGACAACATCAAAGCAACAGACAGAGACGAGAAGCCTTCATAAAACATAATTTGCTGAAATGGACCGAGCGGTGAGTACGAGTTATTATGAGTGTATATATAGTATATAACTTACATGTTGAAAAGGCTGATTAAGACACAAATCATCACACGAGCGTTTACTCAAGTGTCTTATGATACGACTTTTTACAGCGTTCAAAAGGAAGGTGATTTTTCTGATTAATCCAGAATTCCCTCGCCTTTAGCATTGATATAGGCCTAAATACTTTGCAGTCACGTCACTAACATGGATAAGTTACCTGGCGCGGCAACAAACGCTGACAAAATGTGGTTATTGTGCATCCAATCGCACAACTATCTGGCATGCAGGCGACGATCGTTTACACCTCAAAACACCAACTTTTGCATATTAATACTGGCGACGTCCTGGCAAGATCCTATTAATTCATACTTTGCACGTGATGTCACTAGTACTGGCTGGCAAGTACTTCATTCTCTCAGTGTTTGCCTTTTGCCCGCCAGGTATCCATGGTAGTGACGTGACTGCAAAGTGGATACAATTTTAGTAAAACAACTGTTATACGCTAAGACATGTGTATTGTTTGGTTTAGTCACTAATGACAGAATACTAATTCGATGGATGGGTTTAAATGATGGCAAAGTTAATTTTATTTAGATATAGCATGATTAAATACAACGTACTTATAAATTAAATTCCGCAATTATATATTAAAATGGTACATTTCTACCACAATATCAGTTCATCTTCATGTTACGGTATATGATTAAGTTAAACGTGAATTGTCTCCGTGTAACGTTATCTCAAAAGCATCGTAGAAAAACAAGCACCAATAACGTTAGTCTAAACAATCAACATAGCTCCACAATGCTTTTGAGATACGCAGCTCTGTATCTGCATTAATATTTTGACATCTGTGATGAAGTGATATATTTAAAGCTACTCTCTATCTTTAATTCATGTTAACTTTGTTATACAAGGGAGACAATGAAGTGCTGAGATCAGCAAGGCACCTTTTATCACTTTTGACAAAAAAAAAGTCGTATCATAAGACACTTGAGTAAACGCTCGTGTGATGATTTGTGTCTTAATCAGCCTTTTCAACATGTAAGTTATATACTGTATATACACTCATAATAACTCGTACTCATCGCTCGGTCCATTTCAGCAAACTATGTTTTATGAAGGCTTCTCGTCTCTGTCTGTTGCTTTTGTCAACACGCGTTGCGCTTGCACCACCTACTGATGAGGGCGACTAACAGCAGATAGATATAATGCATCGGTAGTCTATTGCTTTTCCTCCAGTCCCTGATTCAATGTCGAATTTGCCATCGAATTTGCCGTCGAATTTGAACCACTGAATTGTGGAGCGAATTTGTAAAGCGAAATAAAACGGACCGAAAATTGCCTGTTGAATATTATAGGTTGTATTTTTAAACAGTTTGAATATTTTGGAAGTGAAATATGAAAGGAGAATATGGATTATTGAATTTTTATTAATGAAAATGTGTTTGAAATGTTTTGAATTGAAATATTCACAGCTTAAATATACAACCATGTTGAATTTCAGCCCATATAAATGCAAGCCCTAAAAATACAATGCATTAAAATGCAATCATGGTTAATGCAATGCATATTTTTTTCAAGTAGTGCAATTCAACAGGCTTTTTTATTTCAAAAACATTTGGCATTATTTTACTTCCATAATAGTGCAGCCGGATGTGCGTGCTCTCTCTCACCAGACGCTCTCTACCAGCTGTAAGAACGGCTTTTTAGCGCTCTCCACCAGGCGCACCGAACCAGCTGTGAGAACAGCCCTTGTGTTTGCTCTCACGAGCAAAAAAGAGAGATGATCGTAAGACCACACGACCCGCTGCTGTGCCGTCACACCAACACCGACTGAAGAACGCTTCCAAAAGGGCAGACTTGCAGTCAGGACTGCGAATTAGGTGAGTGATGTCTAGCATAACCAGATACCACTCGGCTCCGAAGCAAAAGGTTGATTTGATGCAAGCACCTGTGTCTCATTTATACCCGCGCTGCGTGGCATAAACACCTGGTGCAATCATTGCATGCCAATGTGCATTAGCCCGTTTAGTTTCACTCGAAGTAGATTGGCTCTCGCGAGCGAGATTCCTATTTGTCGGTACTCCGACGTGACGTCGAGAGTGACCGACTGAATGGGAACTGTTTTTTCACATTTACAGGTCACCTGGCATACGTAAAAGTTGATCATTCTTTAAAGATGGTGCGGTATGTTTGGACAGAAGACGGAGTTCTTTATTAAACTCATAAAAGAAAAAATAGTTATGGGAATACTGGACTCGAAACAACAAAGAAATACCACCTTGAAGAGACCTCGAATGCAGATAGGATGGAGAGACACCCTTATACGTGGCCGCTCCCAAGTATAATGGGCTTTCCTTGCCATTAATGCTTGGATAACACTCGTACATCTTTTTCGATTAAAAATAATGGCTAGTGCGATGGCTGGGATATACGTAAAAGTTTTGCACAAATCTGTAACCCAGCTAATGATAACCTAATAATAGTGCAGAATCAATGTACTATTTTCAGGTCTACAAATAATGTTCAAAATGTTATCGGTACCCACTGGTATATAATGACAAATTGGCAGAAGAAAAAAACAGGGACTATGTGTGTCTTGGGGCCAAACATTACAAAAAAAAGCCACAACTCCACGGTCAAGATTTAATCAAAGCTCTTGGGTCACGTGTGTCAATAATTCAATCTCACAAGGAAGACTGCAGCAAATCTTTTTAATTGAAAAGACCTGGCTGCATTGATCTGTCAGAACATGCTCAGAGAGGGTGATGTGCGGTTCAAACACAGATCAGGGGAGCTCCAGTGGTGTTTAGCTCATGGGTAAACTTGATTGTTCCATTGAAACCTTAGGTGGAAAATCTATCTTGCAATAAACTTAAACAACACGACTCTGGTGCCAAACCGAAAGCTACTTTCAGACACTAACCAAAGGGTTAGTTACATTTGAGCCATCAAAAATGTTCCAGGCTGTTTAGTAGCAGCTTCTTTGCCTGTAAACATCAAAACTGGATCCCAAAATGATAGACCATGTAGACATTTTTGAGCTAGATGTTAGGTCAAAAGAAGATTTTTGGTGCATCTCTAATCGCGTATTATAATCCCTGAATGAGTTTGCCAGAACGCTTCTGTAGGATGAAATATTCATGCATGCACAGATACACAGGTGACCTGAATGCCTAGGGATGTTCCACCTCTATATGAAATGAGAGGCACTGAATCTAATGGCAAACCTGTGTTCAGGCTCTGGAGAAGGGATGTTTGGCTGATGTCAGGACGATACACTTGACCTTGCGCTTTCATCCAGCATAGAGGAAAGATTCAGAGAGTGATCAATCCATACAAAGGACAGTCTCAGAGCCGACTGGGATTGAGTGAGTGAAGTTTCTCACTTTTTTATGCTTTGTTTGTGCCTTGTTGAAGAAGGTGAGGAAATATTGATATGGCAGAGGAGGAAAAATGTTCTTAAATGGCAAAGATGAATAGTAAATGTAGAAGTGTACAAGGGGAAAAAAGCAGGAATGAATGGGGCATGAAATGGCAAGCAGAAAAAACTGAGGTAGAATCTTTAGAGTTTGACTGTAAAAATATTGATTACTCTTTCACAGCATTACAACAATTGAGTCAATGTCTGTAAACTTAAAGGGATAGTTCACCCAAAAATAAAAATCTGTCATCATTTACTTGCCTTCAAGTTGTTGCAAACCTGTATGAATTTCTTTATTCTGATGAACACAAAAGAAGATATTTCGAAGAATATGGGTAACCAAACATTTGATGGACCCCACTGACTTCCATAGTATGAAAAAAAAAAAAAAAAGAAGAATCTACTGTTTGGTTACCAACATTCTTCAAAATATCTTCTTTTGTGTTCAACAGAAGACAAACTCATACAGGTTTGGAACAACTTGAGGGCAAGTAAATGATGACAGAATTTTTATTTTTGGGTGAACTATCCCCTTTAATGTATTTTATGATGCAATGAACTACTTACTCCATAAAGCTTTGCAAATGATGCAATCGAATCAGAAACAACAGTATAATATAAAACACAAGTCACAAGTCATTGATAAGATAAATGCATCTAATACATTTTATGTGAATAGCACTGTGTGAGGCATTTTGATACCAGTTCATATTTCATACCTTATTCATAGGTCATGATAAGACGCTCATGATAAATAAGTTAAAAACTATTTCTTGCATTCCTGTTGCTTAAAATAAGAATGAGAGAAAATGCCAATGGCTTAAAACTATTTCAAATGAATCCAGGATATATTGAAGGAAAATACGTTTTTTTTTATCTTTACAATTTTTTTATATATTTTTGCGGTGTATAATTTGTAGAATAAAAGAAGGTGCAATACATACTGTAAACAAAAGGCCTAGAAATGGTATTGTGCCATGACAGCAGGCATCTCAGGAAACACAAAACCTGATATTACTACCTGCGAGGAAGGCTATTTCTAACACCATTATATGTTGTTGCAGAGATCCTAATGTAACAAACCCTTATTTATTTTCTTTTTAGAGTGTATTCAATAATAATTTGCCAATGCATCCCCAATCACTGATAAAAGGCCATAACATTTCAGTCTAAAGCAACATCACTTCAGTTTTGATGAATTGGATGCATTCATTTTAGTGGCAGAGGATTTTCTTTTTTCGAATGGGAATACCACAAGGGTCTCTTAAAGGTTCTTTTGATTTGTGCTTCCTCTTGGATTTTTGGGTTATTGGAGTCAAAATGTTGGAGTGAACCATTAATTTCACACACTTACACACAGAAGCACCATGCCCATACAAACAGGCACATGCCCTCTCAGAGTCAAGCTGATCTTAAAATGCCCCTATTATGCTATTTTAAAGGCTACTGATTTTATTTTTGAGGTCTCCTAAAACAGCTTGCATCAAAGGTCAAAAACACTTTAATTTTCTCATAATATACACTCACCTAAAGGATTATTAGGAACACCATTCTAATACTGTGTTTGACCCCCTTTCTCCTTCAGAACTGCCTTAATTCTACGTGGCATTGATTCAACAAGGTGCTGAAAGCATTATTTAGAAATGTTGGCCCACATTGATAGGATAGCATCTTGCAGTTGATGGAGATTTGGTGGGATGCACATCCAGGGCACGAAGCTCCCGTTCAACCACATCCCAAAGATGCTCTATTGGGTTGAGATCTGGTGACTGTGGGGGCCATTTTAGTACAGTGAACTCATTGTCATGTTCAAGAAACCAATTTGATATGATTTGAGCTTTGTGACATGGTGCATTATCCTGCTGGAAGTAGCCATCAGAGGATGGGTACATGGTGGCCATAAAGGGATGGACATGGTCAGAAACAATGTTCAGGTAGGCCGTGGCATTTAAACGATGCCCAATTGGCACTAAGGGGCCTAAAGTGTGCCAAGAAAACAACCCCCACACCATTACACCACCACCACCAGCCTGCACAGTGGTAACAAGACATGATGGATCCATGTTCTCATTCTGTTTACGCCAAATTCTGACTCTACCATCTGAATGTCTCAACAGAAATCGAGACTCATCAGACTAGGCAACATTTTTCCAATCTTCAACTGTCCAATTTTGGTGAGCTTGTGCAAATTGTAGCCTCTTTTTCCTATTTGTAGTGGAGATGAGTGCACCGTAAAAAATGATTTGTTGACACAACTTGACTTGGTCAAGTCATCTTGTTGCATTGACTCAGTTAAGTTTAGCCAACATTAGTGGTTAAGTTAACTCAACTTATATGTATTTGTTGAAATAACTTGCAGTAAATTGGGACAACGTACTGTATCAATTAATAAGCATTTATATTTTTTTGTTAAGTCAACTTAAAAACATATTGGTTGAACTTAGTTTTTTATGTTTTCACAACTATTAACCAAGTTTAATTGACATAAAATAGTATTTTTTCCTCAACATCACAACTTAACTTTTTGAGTTTACTAGACTTCATTGCTTGCTTTGACAATAAGTTTTAGATATCTACCTGGAACCAGATTTTTAAATGAACACAACTGCAAAATTGAAACTGTCAGCATTTATTTTTTAAACAGATACACAGTACCCAAAAACAGACAAAAATAATTAGCTTGCAAAGATATAAGAACATCACAAGAAATGCTCTTTTTCTTTATGCACAGACCCATTCTTAGAGAATAGTACAAATAATTCTTGTCATTATCAGATATTTTCCTTACAGTAACAAGTGTACATGAAGAATTCACAAAAAGCAGTGTTTCACTTTTCAAATAAAACTGTCTTCAATTCCCAATCAAACTTCAAACATGACAAGGTAACAACAAGAAAACAGTCTGTTTGAAAATAATTCTAGAATACTAGAATACCAATATTAAAATATACAGCTCACAGAAACATGTGCAAACTTCGCTATGCACAGACCCATTTTAGAGCCTAAAATAGTACAAATAACTTTCCTTGTCATCAGATATTTTCCTTACAGGAACAAGTGTACATGAAAAATTCACAATAATTTGTGTTTAACAACTTCAAATAAAATAGTCTCTTCAATTCACAATCAAATGTCAAACATGACAAGGAAAGAGCAGCAGGACAAGGTAACAAGAAAACATTCTGTTTGAAAATAATTCAAGAATACCAATGTTACACTTATAACAATGAGATCTAAAATAACAATGGTCTTAAACTTTAAAACCATGTAACAGTGCAAGTGCTATATTGCAATAGTAGCAAGGAGGAGAAAATAGTTTCTTATCTCAGCAACTTGCTCTTCAATGAGTGAACTCTTGCGGTGCAAGAGTCTGATCCAACTCCAATGAACAGGCGCTGTATCACTTCAAAAGTGAATTTTAATTCCTTTGGGTAGTCAAGGTTTAATGCGTACACCAGGCCCATCAGGTTCAGAAAAGCATTAGGTATGTCACTCAGGTGACGCATCACCACTTCTTCCTCAATCACCAGGGCAACGTCATTGTAGAATTCAGGCAGAGGTTCCATCACATTTTCCACAACCACTAGGATTCCGATCACCACACCCTTGATCACATCTTCTTCACGGTCACTGGGCTTTGTAGAATGAAAACAAAATTAAGGTCCTATTAGTTAAAACCAATTTCACAAACAATTTAAAGTCCCCAGACCCCTGCAAATTAAGAGATCTAATGTTCATTTTTCCCTCGTTTTGCCTTAAAGGGTTAGTTCACCCAAAATTGAAAATAAAGTCAGTAATTACTCACCCTCATGTTGTTCCAACCATGTAAGACCTTCGTTCATCTTCGGAACATAATTTAGTATAATTTTGATGAAATCTGAGAGCTGTCTCACTCCTCCATAGGCTTTCAGAGGGACTGAAACTTGATGGCCCAGAATAGTAAGTAAAAACGTCATTTTAGGAGTCCAAATGACTACAGTGGCTCTGTATTAAGTCTATCATGCGACGAAAATACTTTTTGAGCGGAAAAACAACAAAAATAACGACTTTATCCCACTATTATTGTTGTTCAATTTGAGCCTGAGATTACGGCGTTCTTCTTCTACTACTACTAATCTCAGTTCTCGCGCATGCGTCGTGGCACTCCCGCGAACTCTCGCCAGAGGCTCAAATTGAACAACAATAATAGTGGGATAAAGTCGTTATTTTTGTTGTTTTTCCGCTCAAAAAGTATTTTCGTCGCATGATAGACTTAATACAGAGCCACTGTAGTCATTTGGACTCCTAAAATGACGTTTTTACTTACTATTCTGGGCCATCAAGTTTCAGTCCCTCTGAAAGCCTATGGAGGAGTGAGACAGCTCTCAGATTTCAGCAAAAATATACTAAATTATGTTCCGAAGATGAACGAAGGTCTTACATGGTTGGAACAACATGAGGGTGAGTAATTACTGACTTTATTTTCAAATTTGGGTGAACTAACCCTTTAAAGGTTTCAGCTTACCTCGCATATCTTCATGAATTTAGAAGGAGTCTCTCGCATGTACCACGGCAGGCCAAGCAATGCTGCAGTCCTCATCCTTTGGTTTGATGTCTGTAAAATATAGGATGGTTAAAGTACCTGCTTTATTGGTTCAATCCTTTGTTTTTCCTTTTCATTTATGACACAAATTGAATAGGTTACTTTTTAGATGATTACTCTGAAGTCATTGTATGAAAAGATGTCACTATCAATAGGTTTATGGTGCGAGTATTGAGTAAGTGAGTAAATTATCACAGAATTGTCATTTTAGGGAGAGAAAGATTGCTTTAAAATAAATTGACTCACATTCTTATCAAGGCTCTCCAGTATTGAAGTCATTTCTGGAATGTCCTCATAACGCTTTGACCGGAATAACTGTATCAGCTTTGAGAGATGACCATCTAGGCCTTCCAAAAAGGACTTGCTCAGGTCCTTTGAAACAAGCCTGGTAAATTCTTTGCGGATCTATAAAAACAAATACATTTACAAATTGAACAAAGACGCCAGGGTCTCAGCGACAACCTTAAAACATTAACAAGTAAAAAAATAAAATAAAAAAAGTCACTCAATGTGAAAGAACTATAATAGAAAGAAATATAATCTTAGGATATTAAGTTTGCCCATATCTTCTAATAGAACAGCACAACTTTCACAGCCCAAGATTTTGATTAATTCAAAGCACACAGAAACAAACACAATTTACCTGTCTCTCTGTGAAAATTGCTGGCCATCGGATTTTCATTTGTGACACTGGTGGCTCCTCATCAACGACTTCTTGTCTTCTCAAAGAATACGTGCTGCTCATAGCAGCATCAACAAATGTGATGTCCGGAGTCCTCTTCATCATCTCCACAGACATTTGCTCTCTTTCCTTTTCTAGACTTTCCTGGTCTCTGTCCTGAGGTAGATCTGGTAGAAAATTTGTTTCGCACCGTCTTGGTTTCTTGACTTTGTTTCTCTTTCCTCTTGTCTCCCCAAGACCTCTCCTTTCAGAATTCACTTTCAGTTCCTGACAACCAGCATCTCTCAGCTTTTGCCGGTAGTTGCCCATTTTAAATTTCAAACTAATTTTCCACCCATACCACCCAGATGTGGAGCTTGGCTCTTTGAGACAGGGGTGTTTTTCAATTAAAGCAGCTGCTACATTCTCAATCTCTTCATTCCCAGGATAGGCTTTGTATGAGTATATATTTTCTGCAAGTTTCTCAAGAATTTCAATCTTAATGTCTCTGGGAATTGACAGAAGTGTTCCATCCTTTCGAAATGCCTCATTTCCTTGTCTTAGCCTCAGCTCCACATCATAAGTAAAAACAGGGATGGGAAAGGTGGTTGGCCATGGCTGCGAACGAGGGGCAGATAACTCTGAATGGATGCTGGGTGAAGAAGTTGATGGAGATGACGATTCACTTAAAATTGCAGTGTCTAAACTGGAGTCTGATAATGTATCAGGAAAGGGGGTGAAAAGGACCTTCAGTGTAACCTTGTCTTTGGGCAGATCAGCTACGCAGGTAAGGTTACAGAAATCATGGAAGTCTTCATCTTCATATTGAAGGTCAAAAGAATCTCTTAGTTGGAGCTTGTTTTTTAGTTCAAGCTTGAGGCCATCAACTGAATCTGGAACAGGATCAAGTCTAACTTTTTGAATGTTCTCTGGGGAGACGATCACACGGAACAGCATTTTGAAATGGGAATTGAAAATTCCAGGGTTTCTCTCCAACTGGGGAAAAAGTAAAAAGATGTTATTCATTTGATTGATGTTTACATATTTTAATGTAAACACCTAAAAAAAACAAAAATCAAAATGTACCTTAGTGAAGCAAGAAGGTTTTTGGTGTGATATTTAACTTGCCAGCTCTGACATAAGGATAAAGTGGATGGTATCCATTAAGCTCCTGATGTTCCACAACCTGCAGTTCAGAAGTGCAATAACTTGTCAGCTCATAACTTCGCAAATGCTCTATGTACCAGGCTTTGAAGGGTTTGAGGATGAATGACAATTTGTTGTTCACAATTATCATTTTGACAATTTCGCCAAAGTCGGGCAGTCCACTGGTATGCCCTACAGACAAAAACATTCCCTCCGAGTACTTGGTACCATAGATGCATGCATGAGTTGAAAGAAGTACAGAGTTTATGTGTCCATATTTTTGCTCAATGACTTGCCTGATGGCAGTGTTTAAGCTTGTAGTGGATGATTAAGGCACGCTGGTTGGGCGAGGAAAATCTGCAAATTTTGCAACACCACCTCATCGATTTCTGCTTCCACTCTGCTTGCACTATACTGATCCTGCAAATAAAAAAATAAAAAAGTAAAACTCCATCTAAGTACACATATACATGTTACATTCAGAAATATTCACTGAACATAGGGCTGCACAACTATTCAAATATCGAATTGCGATTACTGATGCCACGATAACGTAAGCATGCAACGTCGATACGTTGTAAATTATAAAGTCACAAAATAAAAGTAAAATACCACGTTACTACTAGTACGTCGTGTTAGCTGAGAAGGATTTGCATGCAGGTATGATGTTCATTCTATTAATCAGGAGCAGTTTCCGTGATGTATTAACAGTTTTTGTTAGTATTGTGTATTTACCATGGTAAGTGTTGTTTCCATAACCCAAAAATACCAATTTATGTTCACTTTGTCTTATTTTGTATATAGCCTGATATTAACTTTGTATAAAATAATAAATATTTTTAAAAGACTGAACTAGTTTGGGACTGCTATTAAATAGCTTAACCTTGTTAAGCATTTATGTATCAGTATTAGTCATATTCTTACAATTTGTGTTTATGTTAAGTAAAGGGGGACAGTAATTTTTGAGTCTACAATTTTTTTGTAAACAAATGTATAATAGGCATAAAAAAAAATGACCATGCGAAAATGTGGGTGCCATGGGCAAACGAGTTGAGAACCACTGTGATAAAGCTAGGCTATTTAAAACATAACTGAATCATTTGAAATTAATAAATCACCCATTACAATTTTAAGGGAATAATCGAAAATGATGTCATAATTGTGCAGCCCTAAAACATCTTACTTCCCAAATACAATTATGAGGCAAAACATTTTTTACAACTTTTTATTTCTATTTCTGGTGATGCATTAAATGTTATACTAATGATTTTGCTGTCAATATAAAATTGAGCAGGCTGTTAATATAGCTTTTATTGTGAAAATGTTTTATATAAATAAAGTAACCCTGAAATTGATGATTCTTCAGGGCTTCACAGGTAACACAATTGACATAAAAGTTTAATCTTGTGATAATGAACTAAGTGTACAAATTTATGTATGATATATATGATTTATGTACAAAAAGTTGACATTATATTAATACAAAATCATGGCAAGTTGCCTATATAGGTCAACAGAAGAAGCACCGTTTGCACATGCTCAAAAACGCATGTTATGTCATTTGAAAAAAATAACAACTGGCCGTTTAACATGTAACGTAAATCAAGCATTTATAGTAGTAATGGTCAACACTAATTATGGACTGGCGGCGGTGCTTCAGATATTAACGTTACTGGTCATTCTGTGTTTCTAAAAAAAATATATCCGATTAAGAACACGCTAAAAACTAACTTATATGTACACAATTTACCATCATTAACATATACTAGTCAAATACTTCTCTTTCTGCTCACGTCTCGACAGCAGCTCGGTGTCTGGCTAACACACTGTATAGCTACCAAAAATGTGCGTGCCTAAATTTTACATGAAAGAAAGAACAAATCAGGGTACTTACAATAAAATCCATCTGTAGATCTCCTTTCGTCTTCGTCGCCTTTTTTTCTCTCGCACCATCAACTCATGTCGTGATCTCGTCTTCTCGTGCAGAAAATGGCGATGGCGCGTCTGGTTCAAATGCGTTAGTACGTCATCATGACGTAGAGTTTCTGGCACATGCGCATGAGGCAGAAAGTTGAAAGAACCTATGGTTTGTTGTTATATGAACACATTATTATAAGTTTTCCATTTAACTTTAAGTTGAGGTTGTTATAACGCATCCTATTGTGTAGTGAGGCACTGCAAGTTGACAGGACATAATTTTACTTGTCCACCTGACTAAAACTCAGAATCACTTTTTACAGTGTGGTACCCGGTGGGGTCTTCTGCTGTTGTAGCCCATCCGCCTCAAGGTTGTGCGTGTTGTGGCTTCACAAATTCTTTGCTGCATACCTCGGTTGTAACAAGTGGTTATTTCAGTCAAATTTTCTCTTCAATCAGCTTGAATCAGTCGGCCCATTCTCCTTTGACCTCTAGCATCAACAAGGCATTTTCGCTCACAGGACTGCCGCATACTGGATGTTTTTCCCTTTTCACACCATTCTTTGTAAACCCTAGAAATGGTTGTGCGTGAAAATCCCAGTAACTAAGCAGATTGTGAAATACTCAAACCGGCCCGTCTGGCACCAACAACCATGCCACGCTCAAAATAGCTTAAATCACCTTTCTATCCCATTCTGACATTCAGTTTGGAGTTCCGGAGATTGTCTTGACCAGGACCACACCCCTAAATGCATTGAAGCAACTGCCATGTGATTGGTTGATTAGATAATTGCATTAATGAGAAATAATAATCCTTTAGGTGAGTGTACATTGCACATCACCACATTTTTCAATGATTCTTCAACGACTCGTTGGGTGAATCAGTCTCTCTAAATCCCTCCATTTCCGTGAGCCTACTCTGTTCTGATTGGCCAGATGGCCCAGTCTGTTGTGATAGGTCTACCACTTACAGTGCATGTCGGAAGCCAAACATCCATTACCATAACTGAACTTTGGCTCTGGAGGCTTCCTTAGGGTGTACTCACACTAGGCGATGCCCGGGCTCGTTTGACCCCCAAAGTCTGGTTCGGGTTGACTAGTGTGAGTGCTCCGTACCGTGCCGAGGTGGGCCAGAGAGTGGTTTGGTTGATGTAGTGTGATCGCTAACCGCACCGGAGCACAGAACAGCTGCGCACTACTGTCTATTTTGACGTCAATTTTACCATATCAATCTGAGCACAAGTTCAATGATGAATCATTGGATGAACTAGTTATTCAACCCGAACCTCCATCGCAAGGACGACTTGAGCAGTTCGTTTCTTAGTGATACACTTCTCATTTTGAGGTACATTATGAGATAATTCCTCACCATCAGTGTTAACAAGTGAATATCCATCAACAAACCAATGTGTATATTTCTAATTTATCGATAACAGTGCATGCGTTAGCCGAGCATTAATGTGAATGGCTGATGTAACATTAAAGTCTTACTATCTTTACTCAAAGTAGTAAGAATGACAGACAATCTGCATTAATAGACAGTTTTAGGTAATAGAGGCCCACAGCTGATTTGCATAAGTATTATGTATTATGCATAAGTAATGACGTGAGTTAGCCGGTTAGCTGCAAACGTACACAATAAAAAACACACAACAACGTATTTTGAACACCCGGTAGAAAATATATACGTACATCAATAATTATTCATACTTACAGGTTGTGATTTTGAGAAGCAAGCAAATAAACTGGAAAATGACCCAACTTTTAAGAGCAAGCGTTTTGCGAATCCCGCGATGAACTCAGAGATTTGAGAACCAGTCGTCAGTAAAATGACGTGTTTGAGGGCAGGTCAAGTTGTTTGTGCAGGCATTATGCAAATGTCTTTCTAGTGATGTAGAAACGTCACACAGTGGAATTAAGACATCTCGTTTAGGCGGTTCAGATTTGATTCTTTATTTTGGGAGACAAGAACTTTAGTTATCGTGCACTTTCAACTTTGCAGAATGTTTACATTCACAAATAGCTATATTACACACTGCATGAAAGGGAATATTAAAAAAAAATAAAACTTAATTGGGGCACTTTAAATACTTGAATGAATGATTTGATAAATAAATATACAATACTAAGTGAGTCAGGACTGCCACTGGTTCCTCCTTATAAATAAATAAAACACAAATGTAAAAAACAATTGTCATGTCCAGTTGAGAACCAGCAGTTACATTGAGAATGAGATTCTCCAGAGTGGCTGTTGACCTCAGTGACACTGTTGAAAATCAACATGTTGCACTATTTGAGGATGTGGCAAGTGTGATATTAAGTGTTTTCATTGCTCATTTTTTTAAACAACATCCGCACAAAAATAAACTTGCAAACACACATGCTTTTTACCCTCTCATACATAAAAAACACTGGTGTGTAATTGACAGTAGTTGATAGGGCCAAGGCTGACAACAGCAGGTTCACACTGCATTGATTTGGTATTGCTGTGAGTCACTGGCGTCTTGTTGATGAAATGGGTGGTTTAATAACGTTATTTCTCAAATTAAACGAATGAACTCTGATGTCTGCAAAACATTTTAATACTGACTTGAAATCATCTCTGTATTGTGTAATACATTTATAAAATACAAAACAAGACCTAATACTTCCTAGACGTGCTCAACCTTATACACTATATTGCACAAAGTATTGGGGCACCCCTCAAAATAATTGAAATCAGGTGTTCCAAACTTCCAATCACTTCCATGGCCACAGGTGTAAGAAAAAAGCACCTAGGCATGCAGACTGATTCTGCAAACATTTGTGATTGAATGAGTCGCTCTCCGGAGCTCAGTGAATTCAAGGGTGAGGAGAGGTTGCCACCTGTGCATCTAGTGAAATTTCCTTACTACTAAATATTCCACACTCAACTGTTAGTGGTATTATAACAAATTGGAAGCAATTGGGAACAACAGCAAAAGGCCATGAAAAATCACAGTGCGGGGTCAGCACATGCTGAGGCGCACAGTGCGCAGAAGTCGCCAACTTTCTGCAGAGTCAATAGCTACAGACCTCCAAACTTTGTTTGGCCTTCAGATTAGCTCAAGAACAGTGTGTAGAGAGCTTCATGGAATGGGTTTCCATGGCCGAGCAGCTGCATCCAAGCCTTGCATCACCAAGTGCCATGCAAAGTGTCGGATGCAGTTGTGTAAAGCTTAGACTCTAGAGCAGTGGAAACGTGTTCTCTGTCTGGCAATCCGATCGACGAGTCTGGGTTTGATGTTTGCCAGGAGAACGGTATTTGCCTGACTACATTGTGCCAAGTCTAAAGATGGTGGAAGGGGGATTGCGGTGAGGGATTGTTTTTCAGGGATGGAGCTTGGCCCCTTAGTTCAAGTGAAAGGAACTCTAAATGCTTCAGCATACCAAGACATTTTGGACAATTTCATGCGCCCAACTTTGTGGGAACAGTTTGGGGATGGCCCCTTCCTGTTCCAACATGACTGCGCACCAGTGCACAAAGCAAGGTTCATAAAGACATGGATGAGCAAGTTTGGTGTGGAGGAACTTGACTGGCCTGCACAGAATCCTGACCTCAACCCGACAGAACACCTTTGGGATGAATTAGAGCAGAGACTGCGAGCGAGGCCTTCTCGTCCAACATCAGTGCCTGACCTCACAAATGTGCTTCTAGAAGAATGGTCAAAAATTCCCATACACACACTTCTAAACCTTGTGGAAAGCCTTCCCAGAAGAGTTGGAACAGTTATAGCTGCCAAGGGTGGGCCAACTCCATATTAAACCCTACAGATTAAGAATGGGATGTCATTAAAGTTCATGTGCATGAAAAGGCAGATGTCTCCAAACATTGGGCAATATAGTGTATGTATATGAGAAAGAAATGCATGGAAATTAGAAATTTACATCTGTATTTCCAACGCTATCTCACGACTAATTTGTACGAATTCGTACAACCTCACTCATATGAATTTGTACGATTTGTCTATACTGCAGTGATGGGTAGGTTTAGGGGCAGTTAGGTTTGAGGTTAGATAATTCATATGAAATCATAAGAATTGACCAACTTGTTATATATGTTCGATTTAGTAAAAATTGTACCAATTTGTACGATTGAGGTCGTACAAATTCATACGAATTAGCCACCTCGTAAAATATGTACGAATTGCCATGAGATCGGGTTGGTATTTCCAATTATGGCTAATGCAAACAATGCACTCTACACTATAAGGATTTTGCTTTACAATCCACTTTAGCCACCACGGCGTGCCTTGCCATGTTGACACAGGAGCAAAACCAGAACACATCGTCCAGAGAAAAGGTCTGTATCAGCAAGATTTTAATCATCCGAGTATTTTCCTCCAGCAAACATGGATCAATATGTAGTCTAAGAGAGAGATTTCATTACTGCCCAGCCAACAGGCTCTTTTAATTACAGTTGAAGTGCTGTTCAACTTTTCTAAACTAATTTCATGGCATCACGCCCTGCATGCAGTCCGGCAGTATATTTCTGAAAATCTCTCCCATATATTTACACCGTTCTCAAATTCCAATAGATCAATGGGAAAAAAAGGGTCCGCTGTGCCAAACAGAAGCCGTATATAAAAAATAAAATTGCTTCATAGACCATATAAAACTGTAATTAATCTGTTAATCTGGAATATGTCACTTTTTTTACTCAGACTGTGCCTGGAATTTCCCTAACCTTGCCAACTCTGGCCAATCACAAGTAATGATAATGTTGATACATAAACACACATTTATGTTTAAGCTGCAATTATAGCTCTCCAGACAAATATGAAATTTTAGGCCTCACTGGTGTATTCACTATCAATGTAGCAAACAGCGGGTGTATGCAGAGATATACGAAAGTCGCTTATTTTGGCTAGGCAAGATAGCATTTCTCACTTGCTGAGCTGTTTGACTGTCACACTGCCTCTAGGCAGACACTGAACTGAACAGCCATAGAGAAACATGCATAAACAGCTTTTATATAAACTTGCTTAAGAAATCTAAAAGGCAAAATACTGCAAACATTTCATAGCATATCCAAGTGAGAGTTCGAATTAAATATCTTTAAAATAAACAAATGACTGCTAAAAGTTAGCAATTACGGACGGAATCGTGGAATCCAGTCATAAAAAAATCAAAGGTCTTCACGGTAACCCATCAAAATAAAAGTTCAGTTTACTTAAAGAAATTGTGATAGAAATATATTAATGTTGTACAGTATAAAAAATAGTCCCCAGCATGCTCCTTGTGCAAGCAGGTTGTCACGTTGGTTATGTTGGACGGAAGTTAGCCTATTTTCAGGCGCTACGTAATGTCTTTGCGCCGCTGCACCCATGGTACGGAGTATAGTTCCTAGCAACTTTTCATTTTCTTAGTACACAATGTAACTACAGAAGAGTCAAGAGGGAAAATATCGAAAGTCTTTTACTCATTTTTGAGCGAGATGCTAACAGATTCAATGATCTATGCTAAGCTATGCTAAAAGTGCTACCGCCAGACCCGGAGATCGGCTGAATGGATTTGAAAACGGTAAAACTCAACTGTTTCCAACTAGGGGAGTTGGAAAATAAAAAAAAGTGAAGTGTTCCTTTAAGTATATAGAGTTCTGTTAAAGGAAATGGAGAAGATTTTCTCCATTTTGTGTAGGATATCCATGCTTTGTAGATAATAATTCCTTTGTGGCTTCAAGCCACATAACAAAACCAGTTTGTTGAGTCCGAGTCTGTGGTCATCCACACCTGAGGGACTGGGGTGAATGGTGATGTGATCAGTCTGCAATCAATGACATGCTAATGTCATCATCTTTCCTTTCCACAAATAGTACCTGACAATTGTCTTTGCAGGCTACTCTCTTAGTCCATTTCCTTGATTGTGGTCTTTTGGAGGTGTGCATTTTAGAGTCCTGTCCTTTTCATCATGGCAGATGAAAGAAACTCCTGTTTATCACTAAAACGTTTTCTTAATTTCCTGGTGTTTTTTCTACTTTCATGTGTTTTCTTCAGTTGCATTGTGCGTTGAGCTCTCTCGGCCACACTAGTTTCACTCACTGCCTGAGGTTTCGACTCATGAGCGGGAACAAACAAACACACTTGCAGAACTCCGTTGCTGATCCGGGAAAACAAAATGCATCAACTGTTTCCTTAATGCTGGGTTATTTGGGAAGCTGAACAATGTTATCTTTCCCTCACAACCAAAAACACACTTCTTTAGTGAAATTGTTGATTTCGTGGTCTAAAAACAAAAACGACAGCGCTGCCGACGGCTTCTGTAACCCGACCGAAGCTTGTTGATGGGTGTGCTCTTGCTCTAGTTGATGTACATACGTGCTCATCTGGGAGAAAAAAGACATGGACATCTTGGGTGAGATGGCGGTGAGTAAATTGTCAGGAAATTTTAATTCTGAAGTGAACTCATTCTTTAACAGTGTAAATAAGTCAGAATGCATGAAATAGCATTAGACTGGGGGGTCTAATAAACGTTTCATGATTCCAATTCATTAGAAATGATTTTTGATTACTAAAATTTAATCTAATCATTACAATGTAGTCCAAAAAGATTAAAACAGGAAAAAAACTGAATCCAGAAAAGAAAAAAAAAAAAAACGGAATTTGGGAAAAAATAAAACGACTTTCATAGGACCCTAAGTTAGAATAATTAATGTCCTAAGGTTTTTAAAAGCATTTTCACCCTTACCCAGACAGCAACACAGTGTCTGTACCATACCTGGTACCAGATGTGGGCCGGATCTGTTGCTGGGTAAGTCCAGAATCAATTAATAATTAATAACCAATTACAGACAACCGCAGTTCTTCTTGATGAGCCTCAGACTTCCTCCGAGCCGAGTCAGTGTCAACTAATCAATAAGCCAACTGCACAGGCTAACAGCCTCTCACTTCAGGCCCGAACGTGGGTGTCACTACATAGCTGAGCTTCTACTAAAAAGTTCCCTATTAATATTTCAGCCCTTATATAATATTGAGGGAACCGCGAAGTGGGGGGAAGAAATGTGGAGGCGTTACCATGATATTTCAACCTGAGAAGTAGCTACAGCATTACTTAAGCACTTGAGGCAGAAAAAATATGTGTGAGAGTGTGTGTGTTATGGGGGAAAAGATGGATAAATACAGAGACGGAGAGCAAGACCAACAGGAAGGAGATGTACACGGACACAGACTTACATTTGTTTTGCTTTATAAAAACCAAACTCTTCTCGACCCTGTCGCTGCACGGTTCAAGTACTGAGGAGAGAGATGCGAGCGAGACAGATGAAGGGGGTCGTGCTGACGCGCGCTAGTCGCGGACCGGCTCTGGGCGATTGCTCATCTCCGAGTGCTGATACGTTACGCTCCTGTCACACCCCATTAATATAATTACACAAAAACTAAGCTGACAGGCCGGAGATGAAAGGAGAGACATGCAGCTCTCATCAGTTATATCCACATCAGCATTTCTGGGCGGCACAGGAAGTTTAGAAGGGCGAAAAAGAGAGAGACGAGAGGAGTTTGAAAAATGTGGTTATCATTTGCTCATCATACAAACCAACTATTTGTGAAACACAACAGGTGCATTTTTGATAAATACCATGGCCACTAGTTTTATATAATGATGGTGAATGGGGACTGAGGCTGTTGTGCTCCAAAATTGCCCATATGTCTCATGCACTGTAATCTAACTGTTCTGAAGACATATTAAAAGTTTGTATACTAATAAAACCAACATTCAATTACTGAAATATTCAGTGAAAAAATATTCCTATTTCAAATAAATAAAATTTTGTAGGTCTATTTATTCATAAAAATATAATTATTGCTATAAATAAATCTATTTATTCAATAGACAAATATAATAATATAATAATAATAATTAAAGCTGCAAATTTTCAGCATTTGAGCAGGGTTCAAGCATTTAAGCCCTTTAAGCATTTAATGTATTTTGCATTTAAGGCCTTTAAGCACTAGATTAGTTAAAACTGAGAGCTCAAGTGAAATGAAGTGATACACTGACAAAATTTAATTTTAAATGTTATAATAGTGTCTTTATAAAGACTACATATGAATTATAGAACACAATTAATATTTTAACCAGCAGGTGGCAGTAGAGAATCAGTAATGTAAAGTGTCTGTTTTTGGTTTCAAAGTACATTTTCCATGTTAAATCAATCAAATGTGCTTACACACACACACACACACACACACACACACACACACACACACACACACACACACACACACACACACACACACACACACATATATATACTTATACTGTATATATATATATATACAAAGTAGAAAACCTTGACAGAAATGTTAAATGTTAAAGTTACTATAATGATTTTGAAAAGTTTAAATATGATTTTATATGAAATAAAACCTTGAAAAGAACAATATGAATGAATGAGCCAATGAGTGGTCTTTTGCTGCCATCTGGTGGTTTTAATGAGGAATTTTAAGGAATGTGCTAAAATAATAGGAACAGTTATTTTTTAAATGTTATAGATGTCACGGTTCATCAATCCATCGTCCTATCTGTGTTTGTGTGGTTGTGTTGGAGGCGTGGTTATTGATTGCTGCTCTGATCACCACCACCTGCTGCACTCACTATCTCTGCCTATTTAGACGTGTCACTTACATCCCTCATTGTCAGATCATTACAGGCTGTCCTGCGGTTCCTGGTGCCCGCTTTTCTGTCTCCCGGGAGATTCATCTCTGTTCCGGTTCCTGGATTCCTGCCGTTCGGTTTGCCCGCTGCTTCCCTGCGTCACGACCCTGTTTGGAGCTTCCACCTGCCTGTTCTCCTGTGCACCTGGACTTCCTGTACGCTCTGTCTTTGTCTGCCTTGTTCTCTGTTCATTCTTTATGGTCTTCGGACGTTACACGAACATTGTGCAGTTTATGCATCTCCGATTGCATCATCAAGTTCCGGACTTTGACCGCAGAGTGCAAGTGGAACGAGAAGGTGCAGTGGGATCGATTCCTGCATGGGCTGGCTGACCGTGTCCAACGGAGGATCTTCACACTTGAGTTACCTACTAACCTCAATGGACTCATGGAACTGGCTTTGCGAGTGGATTCGCGGCTGGAATACCGCAATCAACGTTTTCGTATGAGGAGGACCCCTGAGTGTCGTGAGTTTCTGGACGAAGACACGGTCAGTCCACCCCACGATCACGAGCCCATGCAGGTGGGGAGAGCTCGGCTTTCCCGGGAGGAGAGAGAACGTCGGAGGACGGGAGGACTTTGTCTCTATTGCGGCGCGGCGGGGCATTTCCTCAACCAGTGTCCGTTAAAAGATCGAGCCCGACAGTAGAACGAGGGTTACTGTCGGGTGGAGCTGCATTGGGGAAATCCTCGTCCGTGACTCTCCTTCAGGGAAGATTGCAGTGGGCAACCGGATCACACCACTGCCAGGCGTTAGTGAACTCCGGAGCAGAGGGTAGTTTTTTGGACCGCAAGCTAGCCACCCAGCTTCAGATTCCTCTCACTCCCCTCTGTAACCCCATCGCTGTGCACGCCCTTAATGGACAGACTCTTCCTACCATCACCCACACCACTGACACTGTCACACTGGTTATATCGGGCAATCACACTGAAACCATCAAGTTTTTCATCACGGACTCCCCTCTCATTCCCATTGTCATCGGTAATCCCTGGTTGCTGAAACACAACCCCAGGATTGACTGGGGACACAACTGTCATTGGGTGGAATAATCAGTGCCATGCCTCTTGTCTTATTTCTGCTCGTTCGTCTGTGTCTAGTTTTGTGTTTCAGGAGGAGACGGTGGATTTATCTAACGTGCCCGAGGAGTATCTCGACCTGAAGGAGGTGTTCCTCCTCAGTACCGGACTGCTTCTCTTCCTCCTTATCGTCCCTATGACTGTGCCATAGATTTACTGCCAGGCAAGTCTCCGCCCAAAGGCAAGTTATAATCACTTTCTTTACCTGAGAGGGAGGCCATGGAGAAATATATTTCTGATTCTCTAGCTTCCGAGTTCATCCGCCCTTCCTCTTCTCCAGCAGGGGCGGGGTTCTTTTTTTGTGGGTAAGAAGGATTACCAGGGGTTGAATAACATCACGGTAAAGAATACTTATCCTTTGCCGTTGATGTCTTCAGCTTTCGAGAGGTTACAGGGAGCATCCGTATTCACGAAATTGGATTTACGCAATGCTTATCATTTGGTGCACATAAGGGAGGGGGATGAGTGGAAGACTGCATTTAATACCCCCAGGGGCCATTTTGAATATTTAGTTATGCCATTTGGGCTTTCTAACTTCCCTGTGGTCTTCCAGGCACTGGTCAATGACGTGTTGGGAGACATGGTTGATCAGTTTCTTTATGTCTACCTGGATGACATATTGATTTTTTCTTCTTCTCTCCAGGAGCATGTCCAGCACGTCAGACTAGTGCTTCAGAGGTTGCTAGAGAATGGGCTTTTTGTCAAGGCGGAGAAATGCGCGTTTCATGCACAGTCTGTTTCATTCCTGGGGTATATCGTCTCGTCCGAGGGAATGTGCATGGATCCTGACAAGGTTAAGGCTGTGATAGATTAGCCAAGCCCAGATTCCCGTAAGGCCCTACAGAGGTTTCTGGGTTTCGCCAATTTCTATCAGCATTTTATTCGCAACTTCAGCCAACTAGCCGCGCCTCTGACCGTGTTGACCTCTTCCAGAACAGCTTTCAGGTGGTCTGGTGCAGCCAAATCTGCATTTTCCAAACTTAAGAGTCGCTTCGTTTCGGCTCTTATTCTTATTACCCCTAATCCATCAAGCCAGTTTGTGGTAGAGGTTGACGTATCAGAGATGGGGGTAGGTGCAGTTCTTTCCCAGCGCTCTTCCTCGGACGACAAGATGCATCCTTGCGCGTTTTTTTCCCATCATCAATCACCAGCCGAATGCAATTACGAAATTGGTAACAGAGAATTGCTGGCAGTCAAGCTCGCATTGGAGGAGTGGCATCATTGGTTAGAGGAATCAGAATCTAGAGTACATCAGATCTGCTAAAAGACTCAACTCTAGGCAGGCTCGGTGGGCCCTTTTTTTCGGACGTTTTGACTTTTCTCTTTCGTACCGCCCGGGTTCTAAAAACATCAAACCCGATGCTTTGTTGTGCGTTTTTGACCGCTCCAAACGCCCTGCTACTCCCAAGTGTATTTTACCTGAGAAACTTTTTGTCTCCACACTCATATGGGAGGTCGAATCGAGGGTTAAATCGGCCTTAGAAGGGGTAACGCCTCCGTCCGGTGGAACACCGAGTCGATTATTCATGCCTGAGGGAGTTCGGTCCGACGTGATACGATGGGGTCATTGCTCCAATGTAGCTTGTCATCCAGGGGTTAATAGAACTAAGTTTTTGGTTAAGCAACGATTCTGGTGGCCTAGAATGGCTCGCGACATCCGGGATTTTGTTTTGGCCTGTTCGATTTGCGCCATGGGTAAGGCGTCTAATCGCTCCCCTGATGGGTTACTCCAACCGCTGTCTGTTCCTTCGAGACCCTGGTCCCACATTGCGCTAGATTTCATCACCGTCCTCCCGCCTTCCCAGGGCAAGACAGTCGTTTTAACAGTCGTGGACCAGTTCTCGAAAATGGTTCTTTTTATTCCCTTACCCAAATTACCTTCTGCTAAGGAGACAGCAGTAGGTGTCGTGGATCACATCTTTCGTTTACATGGCCTTCCGATGGACGTGGTTTCTGACAGGGGGCCCCAATTTATTTCCAAATTTTGGCGTGAATTTTGTAAATTGCTGGGGGCAACGGTTAGTCAGTCTTCTGGGTTTCATCCCCAAAGTAATGGTCAGACCAAACACGCCAACCAAGATCTTGAGAGAGGTTTGCGATGTTTGGTTTCCAAGAATCCTTCATCCTGGAGTCAGCAAATTTCTTGGATTGAGTACACACATAATTCGTTACGAGTGTCGGCTACGGGCCTCTCACCGTTTGAGTGTAGCTTAGGTTACCAGCCACCACTTTTTCCCAGTCTGGAATCCCTCCGCTCACGCTTTCGTTCAGAGGTGTCGTCACACATGGAGCAGAGCCCGTGAGACTCTGCTGCAGGTGGGTAGACGCACCAAGGCCCAAGCTGATCGCCACCGGTCTAAGCCTCTTGTCTATGTTGTGGGTCAAAAAGTGTGGCTTTCATCCAGAAACATTCCTCTCTCTTTGAAATTGTGCATGCTTGTTTAGAGTCATATGTCACATGCACTTACCTCTTTTTGAGAAGTTCTAAGAATTCGTTGAGGAGTTAAAGGCTTTCGGTGACACCACAAATTGATATGACCCTATTATAGTCATTCAATTGCAAACGTTTTTTTTTATTGGGGGGGGGGGGGGGGGGGAGTAATTATTGACTAACAAATGATATGAACATTCTATGATCATAAAGGGAAAAGACCATTTATAGCCAATACAGGCAATTTACTATAGGAAATGCATGGTTTTAAAGCTTTTTAACAGTTATTGCACCAGTTATAGTCCGATCTCCATACAAGTTTGCATGCTTCTTTAGAGTCACACTTTTATCCAAAGCGATTATACAGTGCCCTTATTACAGGGACATATGACACACTGGTGGTGACCGCTGGGATTGAACCAGCAACCTTCTGCATATCAGTTCAGTGGTTTAACCCACTGGACCACCATCTCCATAACACATAACATGACATAACACATAACATAACATAACATAACATAACATAACATATAACATAACATAATATAACGTAACTTAACATAACATAGCATAACATAATATAACAAATAACATAAAAACACAACACAACATAACATAACATGACCGCTGGGATTGAACCAGCAACCTTCTGCATATCAGTTCAGTGGTTTAATCCACTGGACCACCATCTCCATAACACATAACATATAACATAACACAACACATAACATGACATAACACATAACCTAACATAACATAACATAACAACATAACATAACATAACATAACATAACATAACATAACATAACATAACATAACATAACATAACAACACATAACATATAACATATACATATAACATAACAATGACAGAAGTTCAATTTTGGGTGAACTATCCCTTTAACATTTTTTTTTTAAATTCCATGCTTGAACACATGCCATGTCTAAATGTTTCACACCACTGCATTGCAGACTACTGATAAACCTAGCAAATTATCATGGGAATTTTGTAACTGCAAACTGTTCTTTTGCATGATTTTTATGTGCGTGTGTTTAGTCTCATGCAGCAAAAAGTGTTTAAAGTTTGCTACTTTTAAAAGGCATGATTACATCAGGGGGTATACGCTTGATATCCTTCATGTACTTATTAGCTGTTAATTATAGATTGGGTGCAATTATATTAGCATATAATTAGAGCGCTAATCGACATGTATTACATTAACAAAGAGATGCAAAAGAACCGATAATGACAAGCAAATTCTGTCCAAAAATAAGATTCATTGGTTTATGCAGTGAGGTTGAGCCCTGTCACAATACACAACACAGGCATAAATAGGACTCAGAAACTTTGAGACAAAGCTCTTATCCAGAAGTAGGTTACATCCCCTCTGGATGAGATGGTCCTCTGCCCTTTATTGTGACACTAAAACCTGAATTTCTCCAGGGGCTTACTGGCCTCAGCGTGCAAACCATAAGGAATAATGCGTCTGGGCCACTAAACACAGTGTGGCCTGTATTTTAAAATTACCTAATGTTTTGTGCAATATAGTTGTGCAACATAAGCAATGACGTACATCCGGTTGAGCGAGACAGAGGGAAGTTAGCATGGCATAGGCATAAAAAAACTGGACTTAAACGCAGCCATCGTCAAAATGATCCCCGTTCACACAGATTCGCAAGAACTCTGTATTCTGCTGCCAGGCCAGTTGTTGGCGATGTCACTTTGTAAAGAAACACTACGCACCTATAGACTGAACACGTAATATGCATGCGCATGACTTGACCGATTTCACAAAATTATGTTTCATTAACAAAGCTCAGGAGGTGCACGTTCACATTATCTATCCAATCATTATGGCAGTAATCAACATGTCTACCCAATCAACACATGTGGAGGATCACATAAATACAGACATCCCAACCTGCAAAAAGTAATTTCAGGGAGGTATCCCGAACCCCCCAGGAGAACAAGGATATGACATTTCACAAAAGAACAATGCATGAATAAAATAACTAACATACACGCAAAATGTAAACGGTACAGCGTGCAAGATTGTCATTTTGTTTATAAGACAGGGGAACACTTTCGCGGAGTCATGGCGCTCCAGTTTCTAGATACACTGAACTGATTAATTCGGTTCAGGAGAAGAGATAAAAGCCCGCCCACACTGACAATTGATTGGTTGACTTACCGAAACAGGCCAATTAGGATGCTCTCTGTAATACATGCGCTTCATGAGGCACATTAGCACACACATGCAAGGTCTCTCACTCCCCCGCGAGCATGCCGGTTTGGCGCAGTCTCTTTCTCGCATGCGCGCTCTTGCTCGCTCACACTAGATTCCGGGAGATTTTAACTAATTTGCGGGCATCAGTGAGCCGCTATCAATTTACGGGAGACTCCCGGAACTTCCGGGAGACTTGGATTGTCTGTAAATACCCTGTCAACTCACTAATGTTCCTTGACAGGTTTTCAGCATCCCTCCACCACTCTGTCTTCCTCGCACTCACCTGGTTACTTTCCTAACCAGAGATACAGGGGGAGTACTCTGGGTGCGGGCCAAATACCAAGCTCGGAGCCCTCTCCTCGGACAGCATGCCAAATATGCATACCATTTATTCTATCTGACTCATTTGTAAGTGTAAACTCGTGAATTCACATTTTTGTAGCTTACACGGATACGATAACACTATAATTTTCAAAAACTTGCACTTTTTAAAGGTCCCATGGCATGACATTTTCATTTTATGAGGTTTTTTAACATTAATATGAGTTCCCCTAGCCTGTCTATGGTCCTCAAGTGGCTAGAAATAGATTTGAGCTGATCTGGAATCTTCCCTATATGTCGACATGCGGGGAAATGTTACCTCCCTTTCCTCTGCTATGCCCGCCCAGAGAATTTAGAGAAAATGGATTCCATTTCGCAATGTCAGCACAGGCTTTTACGATATGGATTCGACAGCACTGCCACAAACAGTGAGTAACTGTGTATCTGTGATCAGTGATTTCTGATGTGTAGCTAAATATTCAAGTTCACACAGACTTTCTTTCTAAATCGTTTATGCATCCGTGAATCAAGCCAGTGACTAAACGATCAACTTCACATCGTTTCTGTTAGTACCATGAAACAAATCTGTTATTTAAATTGTGATTCAAAGAACAGAACAGTCTCTTTATAATGTTCAGAGCTGTGAATCCCACGTCTGCGAGTGTATCTGCACACTTGCCCAAACTGCCGTTATAATGAATGACGCTGTTATGCTGCACAACAAAAGCTTTGCTGTATTCATATCGATATTGTGTTTGCTGTTAGTTGTGGTGAAAACATTTTGTGAGAGAAAACGCGTTGCAATGACAAGATCACTGCATTCACGCGATCAACAGACTGCATGTGTACTCAATGCTCGTCACTGCAGCTTTTCATGTGATGGGAAAAGATCTAAAAAATAATGCTATAATCAACACTTTCACGATTCGTTCATCTCGACAGCTGTAATGGTTAAAAAAAACGTAGCAAAAGTATTTGAGAGGGTTCCACATGTTACAAAGTTCGTAGAATAAGGAGGGAGAAGACAGGGTCAGCGTGACTGGGACTGTTTATTCAGAGCTCTCAGATACAAACAAAATAACCTCGCGCTCACAGCGCTCTCAACAACTCAGCACAATATAACTTTTCTCAGCAATCTTTCTCCGTCTTTCTGGTCTACAAGTACCCAGTCCGTCTCTCTCTCTCTTTCTGGCAGTGTTTGCAGACCTCGCTAAACCACGCCCCCTCCGCCATAAGATCTAATACTCATTTAAAATGCAAAGATGTCAGCCAATCACAACAGTGGGCGTTTTCACTGAAGTCTCACAGCAGACACGCCCCTTCAAACAGAGCATTCAACCAGAGGGGTAATATCAGAATAGAAAAATGCCTTTTATTTCTAAATTATGACATTTTCTAACAACATAAGTACACCTCAGGAAACATTATAAAATAATTTTTAAAAGATCTCTTTAAAGGCCCCATGACAAATTTCACTTTATGAGGTTTTTTAACATTAATATGAGTTCCCCTAGAGCTATCCCCTTCGATAGGTGTAAACCAAGCCCTGGGTATCCTGCTCTGCCTTTGAGAAAATGAAAGCTCAGATGGGCCGATCTGGAATCTTCCCTGTATGTGGTCATATGGTGAAAAGTTACCTCCTCTTTCTCTGTTCCTGTTTTCAAAAGCTTGTGTTTTCATGTCCCCAAAACACTGTTGTCATGTAAATGAACGGCCAAAATACATAAAACATTTTCTGTTTTTGGTTGAAAACGGTGTTGTGTAAATGGATCCTAAAATAAAATAAAATATATTTTTTTTTTAATTAAAATAATAAAATAATAAAATAAAATAAATAGATAAAGGCGTAAATGTACTGTCATTAAATATTGCTATATAAAATTTAAATATTAATCAATATTTTACTTAATGAATTAAAGTAATAAAATAAGTGTAAATTCAATTCAATAAAAAAAAAACCTTTAAACAGTATTTCATTATAAGTCCAAAAATGTAACACGCAGAAGAATCTCACAAAATATAACTCACAACCAAACATTGACTACCGGAAATAATATAATATAATATAATATAATATAATATAATATAATATAATATAATATAATATAATATAATATAATATAATATAATATAATATAATACACAGAATACACATCTAATTAGCAGGACTTTCAAAATTAAGCTAATAGGTCTGGAATTACTTGAGATTTTATTTTGTAATAATAACACAGTACAGTAATAATTACAGCACGCGTTACATAGCTAACTGCTATATGAATGGTCATGAAATATACAGTATAGTGGTCATTATGCAACATTATTTGACTGCAGAATGACACAGTTGTCTAGTCAGAATCAAGTATAATAAACAATAGTACTTTTCATTATCCAGATGCACTCTGAAATACTTTCCGTCATATTTCACAGGTCGTAAATGGCATTTAACATAGTTTTAAAAGCCATTTAAGGGCGTTATTACAATACTGACGTGGTCCAGATGTTGCAGCTGAAGAGCTGAGAATCCATCACAGCAGAGCAAAGACTGGGGAACAATGTACTCTCTGTGAGCAGTGGCAATTTTACACCAGCTTTGACCCTAATGGAAAGTTCAGTGAACTGAGCCTTCTTCGAGGTAGCATTCCACATTCTGCAGTCCCTCGGAACGCCGAGCCACTGTCAGCTTTACTTATTCTCAGGGTGGCTGCACAATACACTGAGAGACATGTGGTAAAATACAGCCATATAATATAAATCTCACAAAAAAATAGATTCTGGTGAGGCTGAACCGCAGTAGCGCATGGGACTATTTGAAACAGGGTTTTGGAGCTTGCTGACAAATGCAGTTAGATTTTTTCTCACTCACTCCTGAGAAGAAATATCTCAAAGCCGAAATAGAAAAAACTTGTTTGTTTGTGTTACGGTCGTATGGAAGGCCACTTTAGGTCTCCCAGGGGCTAATGCACTCCTCAAGGCTTAGCTTATTAATATTCATTAGGTCACATGACCGAAACACTCTACAGTATGTATGTAGGTTAAACAACATTACTAACGAATAACATCACACAGAGAGATACGTTTTTTTGTATTATGACATTAATTCCATGTCAATAAACCATATTCTATCCCGCAGTTGTCTGATTTATTAACATTTTTCAATTATTAAATATTATATATCAACAAAATTTGCATTGCAGTAGTTCAAATTTGGGATGAAAATGTAAAAATGCAAAATAGAAATAAAAAGGCATACATTTTCTTTATGCAAAATATGTTTTTTTTTTTGGGTGAAATATTTCTTTGTCAAATTACACCTATTCCCTAGACCTGTAGTGTTTAGTGTTAACACTGAGTTTATGTGGGAGTTTTCAGTTTTCTGACTTGACGTATAGCAAGTGTCGGGAAAGCATCGCACACTATTCTGTGCTTTAAGGGACTTAAAACGTCTTGTTCCCTGAGAAGGGAACTCGCACTGCGTCGGAACGACACATTTTCAGACGCTCCCTTAAAGTGTCGTTCCGACGCAGTGCGAGTTCTCCAGAAAGGGAACATCTCAGGTTATAGGATAGCCTGAGAAGGGAATGAGACACTTTAAGGGAGCGTCCCAAAGTGTCATTCCGACCCAGTGTGAGTTCCCTCGAAAGGGAACATCTTTGGTCATCAAATAAGTATATGAAAATAATGCTGATAGTTATTTAAAATGTTCTTCAAGCTAAGTAATTTACAGTACACTAATTGTAGGGATAGTCCCACTGGAGTCTTGCTCAAGGGCAGGATTGTAGTTTTAGTAATTCCCAGCTCTATAGGGATGCCTGTACTCATGACTAACCAGCGGCCTTTGTGTTGAACAACCAAGATACTTAATCATTAGACTGGAAGAACCCTTGCGACACCCTTATAACATCCATATCCCTTTATAAAAAGCCAAACCGCTTGAGTTAATGAAGTTTGAGTTAATAAAGTGGAATGCATTTGGGTAAAATGGATATTGGAATCAAGACATTAGCATCCATTTTCTAGGTCTTTCATTCTAATTTAGCTGTAACTCAACCACAATTCACAAGTGTGATTTCCCAAACCGTTTTGGAGGCCTTGAAATAAGGGGGAATTTATCTTCTACTTGGAGGCTCGTAAACTCGATACGCTTTCAAACTGATGCAGTAGATTTTCCCATTTCCTGAGGGGTGTTTGTAGCTGGCCATAGCACTCTGCTCTAGTCCTTCCCATCGAAACAGCTGTTATCTCTCCATTCCCTCTGAGGGAAAAGCTCCTACATAGTCTGAGAAGATCCATTTGTTATTTCTGTCATCCACTGGCCAGTGGCTGAAAAAGTCGGGGGTGGAAATCTGCATCTCTGCTCCATCTATAACATAATTGGAGCGTAACAGACTACATTAAGGTCCAAATGGTTATGCGGGAATTATGCAAGCGCCGTTCGCACGACCCTGGGCACCAGTTTGGTCAAAACGTTTGCGACCTCTGCATGAATGCGGTGGCACAAGCTCGGCAAGTCGAGCAGTGGCCGATTCATCTGAAATGAAGTGACAGATTGGGAGGACAATATCACAGGACAGACGCTCAGAGTGGCTTCGCTGCAGGCCGTGAGAGGCTGAAAAACATCAGCGTGCGATGCTGAGATATAGACGGAAGATTGGTGAGTCAGACATAAAACGAGCCCCAGGAGTCAAGGTTTAAGTTGTACCAATGGAGGGAAAAAAAGTTATAAAAAAGGCATAAACAAGACTTCACAGAGAAGCATAGCCCACTTAAGCACATAGATGATTTGTTCTTCTACAATAAACAAACACAGAGCGAAGAACTCAAATATTGTTTTACAACATCCCAGTGCGCAAATCCCAGAGGCCTTATTTTTAATGCAAGCATTATTGTAAAATACTATGTTCTACAGACGGAAATGTATACAGTTAAATGAGGAAAGCTATGCCATTATTTTTCTTAAACAACCAGACTTTGGTTAGTAAATGATGAAATACTAAAAAAGAAAAACAGACTTACATTGAATACAAATGACTTTTGACTAATCTAGTAACGCTCAGCAACCACATAGTAAGGCTGTGCATCCAACAAAGCTTTTTTTTTTCTGGAGGCTAGTGCATTTTTCCAGTTGTTTTCAATGGGAGTGCCGCGTTTTTAAAACGGCAGCAGCGCGACGAGTGCCTATTTCACGCTGAACGCTCAGTTCTTTTCATTGTTTGCAGAGAGTAAAAGAATATTCAACTGTGACTTTTAACCACAGACTGTAAAAAGATATGGACGTAGTGTCCGTGACGTCACCCATAGGATTCTGAAGAGCAGTTTTGAAGCGTAAAGTACACTCTAAATAAAAAAGGTTCTATATGGCACCAAAAATGGTTCTTCGTCGTAATCATAGGGGAAACACTTTTGGTGCTATATAGCACCATATCTTAACATGTTCTGTATATGGTAGCGGTGCTATATAGCACCTTAGTTAGCGGTGCTATATAGCACCTTAGTCAAAGAACCGGTGAAGAACCTCTGAAGAACCGCTGAAGAACCACTGAAGAACCACTGAAGAACCGCTGAAGAACCGCTGAAGAACCTCTGAAGAACCGCTGAAGAACCGCTGAAGAACCTCTGAAGAACCACTGAAGCACCAAAAAGCACCCCTATGATTACGAGCCAAGAACCATTTTTGGTGCCATATAGAACCTTTTTTTTTTTTAGAGTGTAGGGTTGAGCTGGTCGTTGCCATCTTGCTTTATATAATGTAAACAAATGATTTATAAAAAAAATTCACCCCCTCACAGTTGTCATGAAGGTAAGATCTTACGGATTTATGAATGAACCATTTATTATGAAATTTGCTTCAAACATTACAATGCTCACGATAACTTTCGGTAATTCTACAATAAGTAAATCCATTTTACCAGCTAATTACTCTTCAACAGCGAAGCCATAGAAATATACAGAGCTACCGCAAAAACAAAAGTTCAAAGGGACAATACTAAAGATGGCTGTGAACTTGTTTCTCTGGTGTATAAGGTCTATAACGTCTCAACTAACAAAAGAATAAATAAAATATGCTGAATGTTGAAGCACTCTCAAGCACCCTCAGCAATGCATTTTCAGAAGAACGCTGGCGTTTTTAGCTAAAATGCTTTCATGGAAACACAGACTAAGGCACTAATCACTCAAAACCCTAGCAAACACATAGCAACACACTAACAACCACACAGAATACCCTTACAACCGCATAGCAACGCATTAGCAACTATTCAGAACGCTCAAGCAAATGCATAGCAAGATGCTAACAACCACTCAGAACATTGTAGCAACTACACAGAAGCACGCAAACAGCCACTCAGCAAAGCAATGTGCCAATAACTATTCAGAGTACAATAGCAACCACATAGCAACATGGTAAGTAACCACAACCATTCAGGGATGTGTTTCCCAAAAGCATTGTTAGCCTAATATTGCTTGCAAGTTACACCTTTAACAACATAAATTCAAAGTTCAATAAATACCGCGTTTTCCAATGAACATTCGTAAAGAGCATCGCAATCTTGTGTGGTTGGAACTATAGCTCTCGACCTAAAACATTTTTTGGAATAAGCAGTTAAGATTGTTTTGTAAAAATTCTGATATTAGAATAGAACCACATGTTGTTTAGGTAGCAACATCATTTCGAAACAAAACTGTAAAATATTACAAATTGTGACAAAAATCTAAGTTTTATCAACTAAACCTCACATTTCGGCCAAATATATTATTAATTATGTTATATATAATTAGTTTGAACAAAAACGACACGCAGGTTGAACAAAACTGCAAATTCACTCTCTGACAGTAGGTGGTGCTTATGGAAGACACATTTTGCCCTTAAATTTTACCCTAAAATTGCTGAATTATACTTTTTAAAATTATGAAACATTTAATCTTTTCTTCTTTTTTTTGTGGCTGAACAGAATGAGCTTTGTTGGGGATGGAAATATGCTCAATTGTCTTATCAATAATGTCACAATGCAAAAAATAAATAAAAAATCTATGGCTAAAATAGGCTTACATTTTCTTCATGAAAAATATGATTTCTGCTTTTATTTTGTGGTGAAATATGATTACGGTCACATGCCCAAACACTTATAGGTTCTGAAAGATCATCACAAACTAATAAGTGCAATAAACCACATTTTGTCCATAAATTGTCAGAATATAATGCTAGTTTATACATGCTATGTTTTTAATTATGTTTCTACGGTTTCAGGAAAAACAGTTTAGACTTGCTACTTAATTTCTCCAACAATGCATCATAATACGGAGGACAAACAGCGAGTTGTGTTGTTGTACAGGGAACACACCCTAAAACATGTGCGCAACCTTGCAGCAATGCTCTGGCAACCATCTAGAACAACTAAATATACAGTGCAAGGCAAAAAGGTCACTTTTGTTTACAATGAAACGTTTGCCTCTTAACTATAACAGTTTGTAGGTTTCCTAAAGCTAATTACATTAAAAAGGATTTCACTGAGCTTACTGGGGGCGTATTACAGAAACATCTTACCTTTAGAATCCTATGTTATCTGTTTGGTAACCATGGCAATTTCAGTTAGGACCTAATTTAGGACAACGGCTATTACAGAATGACATTTTGTAAGTGCATAATCATATCTTACCTATGGTTAGGAAACGGGTATTACACAAGCATCTTAACTCAACAAAAAATCCTATAAGCTGTCTTAACTTTAGGACAATCCCACTGGTGTCCTAACTTCAAACCTTTTTGAAATCCAATGGTAAAAATCACAGTACAAAAAGACTTTTTTGAGAATGGCTTTACATTTATTGATTATACAAGACAGTATACGATGGTGGAGAGACTTTTGGAGGACCCAGAGGATGTGCTGCACTTAAAATACTGGCAAATAATTACAGGCTCCCACGACACATTATTTTGCAGTTATTTGACGAATTGCGACCAACATTACAGAGGCCAACAAGCCGTCACGGAGCATTACCGGTTCATTCTTAAAGTGACTAACACCTTCCTTTTGTTCTTTTTTTTCCCCAAAAGGTGATTTATAAAACAGGCTTTAACTTTTCAACGGAGCTTATCAAAATTTCAATCTCTGCAGCATTGAAATTAAAAGCCCACTGTTGTTTCTCCAATTTGATTTTAGGTTTACCTCAGAAGTAGTTTGCGCGTTGTTGGTTGCTTGGTAACAGACCTGACAGCTGATTAACAAACTCGATGGAGCGGTTTAAGATTTCGCAACTACAGATACGATGAGATTTTGTAAAATAGGATAAGAATCCTAAATCAAGATTATCTTCTGTTATACGAAATTGTGAAAAATCCTAAACTAACTTATCGTATCTTAAGTTAAGACCTAAGATAGAACGTTTCTGTAATACGCCCCATGTCTCTAAACAGCTCCCTATTATGTCCAGAACACATTGTATGATTTGGGCTGTCCCAGATAAAAGATGGCCAATCAAGGAAATTTCTGTGGTCATGGCTCCTAAACGGTGGCCCTGCGTCATACAGTGAGAGAGGTTTAAAGATGGCCGTTGTCACAGTCTTGAGACCAAAGATAGTCTGCGATCATTTTCTGACAGTGTCAGAAATGTAGCATGGTCATCTCACAATGGCTGCGTCCGAAAACCTAGGCAGCTGACTAGTTGCCTTGCTGCCTTATCAGACAATGACTCTGCGGGCAGCGTTTTGTGCATGAAGAACACCTCATGAAACTAATTTCGGATAGACTTCTAAGGCAGTGTAACAGTTTAATGATCTACAGCAAAATAGAGAGAGCTTTGGTGAGAAGTAAACACACATTTAATTACTAAATTAGTCATTTCTAGCTAGAAATGTCATCAGAAATGGAAAATGTTGGTAATTTTTTTTTTTTTTTTTTACATTTACACACAAACTGACCAGCAAATGCAACTTTCGGATGCCATCTTTTTTTTCCAGCCAACTGTCACAGAATGGAACGCATTAAGGATATCAAAGGCAGCGAAGGATACATATATGCTGCCTTCAAAAATCTATCAGATGAAGGTATCTCAGGAGACAGGAAGGGAAGCTAACATTAGATTTGGACGTGTCTTGATGCCTTCCTTGAAATGTGTCCTCTGAAGGCAGCAGGTTTTTCCAGGTTTCAGACGCAGCCAGTGTGTTTGCTGCTACGACCTATGTCTAGCCAATAAAAATGAAATGTGAAATGGTGTATTGATCAATGCGACATGGGGCCCTATTTTAACGATCTGAAACGCAAGTGTCAAAGCGCAAAGCGCAAGTAACTTTGTGGGCGGGTCTCGGCGCTGTTGCTATTTTCCCGGCGGGATAAATGGCTCTTGCGCCCGGCGCAAATCTAAAATGGGTTGGTCTGAAGTAGCTTCATTATTCATAGGTGTGGTTTGGGCGTAACGTGAATAAACCAATCAGAGCGTCATCCAACATTCCCTTTAAAAGCAGGTGCGCAAGTTCCATTATGGATTGCTATTATTATGGCGTATTTACCAGGCGCACGCCAGGAGCGGTTCACAGCCGAGGAGACTGATGTTCTTGTAAGAGCAGTGAAAGACAGAGAAGTTGTGTTTTATGGGGATGGGAGAAACCCACCCAAAATAGCGTCGGTTAAATAAATAATTAGCCTGAATAATTTGTAAGCTAGATTTATGCCTATTTTTTCACATCTTCGTGGCACACCACATCCGTCATCTCATGTGTTAATATTTTTTTAGTGTAACAATTTATGATTTGCAAAAATAACTGTTGCATCTGTGTAGATTACATGAGCAAAGTGTATGCGCGTTGTGCACGCTATACATTATGGTCAAGCATGCGCCCTTAAAATAGCATAATGAACAACGCGCAATGCGCAACTGACTTTAGACTAGGTTTTTTTCTGGTCAGTGGCGCAATTGTTTAATGGAACAGCAAAATAGCACCAGGGATTGTTCGCGCCGGAACACGCCTCCTTTTTTGCGCTGAACCGCCCAGGGAGCGCAAGTTCATTCACTAGTTTAGCGACGTGCTTCTGTGGAGGGAAAAGCGCGCTTTGCGCGGGTGCAAAATAGGAATGACACATGCGTCGGTGTACAAAGTCAATTGCGCTGGGTGCAAGATAGGGCCCATGGAGCTAAAACTTAAAATTACTTACCTCAAGCTCCATTTGCAAAATTGGCATGCTAAGTTGGCCTCTTTTCCCTAGCCATGACTGCGTCTATGTCTCTTTTTTTTTCATCGCACATAAAAACCACAATTGCCAAAGTGCTCTTCATTTTGCTCTATTTTTTTTACCACTAGCACACGCTTTGACTACAATTCAATAGGTGTCATCGTACAGTCTACATTGCGTACCCAAGTTTATTAGATCCATGTTTTACAGTGGATGCTACTAGAGAGCTTACTGATTGTCCTGAAAGACCCTTTCTGTTTAGAGTCCTAAAGGCCAGTCGGTAATGTCCTCCGTATGCTACCAGTTACAGCAGCTTTAAAAGCACTACAAACAAGAGTCGAATACATCTGGGTGTGAGATCTGCTCTCAGTTCTGTCATCAAGAGCAGATCAAAAGAGAGTTGACTTCAAGACTGTTCTGAAAGATTCATGTGGTGGCCCTGAGCGGGTGACATCATTGAAAGTAACGTATGAATGTTACAATGGGATCTCACTTAGTGCTTGAATGCTAAAAGCTCTTACATCCTATCATCTGAAATGTTTGACATGGCCGCTGTGCACGGTCAATTACGGCTTGTCTCGCTGCCATTGAAGCCCTGAGAATCTCGAGGATCCAAAGCTCATGCTTTATTCTTATCTCCAGCTAATCTCATCTGGGCTACATTTTTTTTGTTTAGTTTTCCATGTCTGGATTCAGCACGCACCCTTCCCTTCTTGTCCGACTTTGTTCAGCGAGCAAATTCAACCTTGAGGGTGTAGGGCCACGGAGCCCTGATAAATCATAGTAGAAGAACACAGCACCATATAGCCAATTAAGTTCACTCAAGGCTGGGAAGCAACTGTGGGAATAGACACACATGTTCACTGCCAGCGAAAACGAACTGGCTTAGTTTGTTTTGTTTAGAGGGCTCAGGAGACTCAGGGCACTCGGGTGGAGACACAACGGGATAGGGTGGACGCTGTGTTCCACCTGGGCGGCTACTTCAGAAACGGAAAACAGTCAACACCATCATAAACAGGCTACTTGTTAGTTCTCAATCTACTTGCAAAAATAGTGCTGTAAGGTCTTAAAGGTGAAGAGTAATTTCTGCACTGCAAGCAATACCAACTGGAAAAGCAAAAATAATGAACGTTTTAAATAGTTTTGCCAGATACATGCTGCCATTGTTCGCCTAACAGATGACCCGCTCCAAGGTCGCACATTGGTTGAGCCAATATATTGTTATTGTTATTTATATTGTTGTTATTATTTATTTAATTACGTGCATTCCATTTTAAGATGCAATACAATTAATGCTACTACTAGAAATAGAATAGAATAGAAATAGTTTTTTTTAATGATTATAAACTAATAATAACTATACGTTTAAGATTTCAGTGTTATGTTAACTAACTGAAACTTTTACAAAAAAAATGTGTTAATTGAAAAAGCATATAATAAAATAATCAATAAAATAAAAAAAACGAGTATTAGATGAAAAACTTGGCAACTAACTAAAATATAATAACTTAAAGTTGAAGTATTAAGAATACTAAAGCCCCGTTTCCACCGAAATTACCCAGAACTATTTGTCCTAGGAACTTTTTTCCCAGGAACTTTTTCTCCCCCAGACCTGTTGCTGTCTGTGTTTCCATCGCAGTCTAAAGTACCGTGAAGATCATTCCGTTGACGTTGGACTGCCCACTGGATTTCGTCCTCCGCAAATAAACTTAATAAAGCCTGAACCTTGTCTTTGGTCCATCTGTCATGTTTTTTAAACTCATTGTTGATTCGAATAGCAAACTCTTTTAAGGACTCTTTTAAGACTTTTAAGGCCTGTTCACAAGGGACGATTTTCGTGCGCATTTATCGTTGCCGTTTAACGCCTCGTGACTAAACAAAGGGCGCCGATGTGAATGTGTGCACACTGACGCGCAAAATACTAGGCGTAAAAGCGTAATAAAAATTAAAAAACGCATTGGGTTTGTTTTTTTGTTTTGACGTGGCGCATTAAAAACTGGCTGACCAATGTGATCGCCGCTTTTGTTCACGTACCTGGAGCTGCTGAAGTTACAGTAAAACACGACTTGGCATGGCGTTCAAGCACAAAACAGTCTTTCCGAGCACACATTAATACGACGAATAGTAAGTAGACAAAGAAGAGATGAGCTGCTTATGCTGTTGCCAGTTAGCAAAAAGTGTGTGAATGGTTTTGTCCATAGACATATTATGTCTTATGGGTTTTGGCAAGTATGTAAATACTGTCTCTCTTCTTCTGCATGACAAGCGAGTGTCAGAAGCGCAAAGTGCCGCAGCACCACCTTGTGTACCGGGAGCGCCATCTACTGAATTTGCACGTTCACTCTGCACATCGCCAGTGAAAATCGCTTGGGTGTGAACACTCAAGACGTGCCAAAAACATCTCGAAAAACGCTGGCAATAAGCGGGCGCGATATTCATCCCGGTCAACGAATCAGCATGTTCAGCGCCCAAGTCCCACCCCCCAAAAGCAGAGCCGGCCCAAGGCATAAGCAAACTAAGCGTCTGCTTAGTGTTGTTGCATGTTACTTTATGACGATTGAAATCGCGAAATGGCCTTAAACAATTGGGCTACTAAATAAACTTCAAACTGTTACGTTTTCTAATATATGCACGGATTGATTATGACTGAGCTGCACGAGCTCTCGGCGCCATCGGCTGGACACTATTAGCTTGTTAGCCAGGGTTCAAAGTGCAAAATCGGCGCTGAAACTGTGCTACTCATCAGTAGCCAGGTAACCTTTTTATGAATGGATGGATTTGAGAATGTGATATGGTTTAGTACGAATATCTTATTTGACGTGCTGGATGTTTTGGACGGAGTTCAGCATAGCTTCCAGTTTCTCAGTAAATGCTTCTCTGCAAGTGCTATACGTTTGAGTCGCTCAAAAATCTAATTTGGGAACGCAACATGCAGCAAACATCTTCCCAAATTCGTAATGAGAATCATTTATAATTCTGTTGTTGCCAACTAAAAGAAGCACTAAGGTCTTTCTGTGTGTTTCAAACAGAATAAGTCTCTTCTGCTCACCAAGGCTGCATTTATTTGTTTAAAAAAATACAGTAAAAAGAGTTATATTGTGAAATATTATTTTTTTAAGCTTTCTATTTTAAATAAATGCTGTTATTTTGAACCTTCTATTCATCAGAGAATCCTGGGGGGGGGGGAATTGTGAGCACATTCAGCATAAGAGACTTATTTTGAAAACATTTAAAAAATGGTGCATATCCCAGTCTGAACTGTACTGTAAGACTTTGAATATTAAAAGTGTAAATTAACACTTGAATTACTGTTAAAATTAAAAACCATATAAGAGTAAAAACATGACGGCAGACATGATGTAAGCAACACAGAGGTGTGCAAATTATCAAGAACTGACAATAGTCAATCGTATTGGTGGCACAGAGGGGCCCCCAAATAAAATTCTGCTTAGGGCCCCATAAAGGCTTGGGCCGGCCCTACCCGAAAATTCCTGAACTTTGAAAAAATACTACCTCATGAATAAGGCCGTTTTGAGGGGGAAATATTTACCCGGAACTTCATTTAGACCCCGGTTCCTGCGGTCGAAACACACACATTAAACTAGGGCTGGGCGATTTTGCCTAAAATTTTTAAAGAAAAATTCGAGTTTCGATTCGATTTTCGATTTTTCTTTTCAATGCACTTAAAAAATGACTGCAGACATCAGATATAGTGTCAAAAGTGCAACTTTATTGCTATGATTGTCCTCAAGCAATATAAAACGTGATCGCCTCTGTAATCGCTTTCCATCGTGCTCCGTTCTTATCATAAGGCACACAGTTTGTAAAGCTCTCAGGAAGTGTAGTTTGCTTTTTAGCAGGTGTGCTAGAAGAGCCGTTTTCGCTACGGAGCCGGCTGCACTTCTCCCATTCTTTGCGATGTTTATTCCTCAGGTGCTGGAAAAGATTAGTTGTACTGCTGCTTCCAGTAGCAACAGCCTTGAAACATATTTTGCAGCAAGGCTTTGTCTGTGTTTTGTCTGCTGCATCAAAACCAAACCAGTTCCAAATTACGCAATTACCTGTGCCTTTCTTTGGAAGTAGTTCTCTGCTAGTACTACACACTGCCATGTTGTTTTGACTGTGTTACGCACTTCTTTTAGTATCTATGGTTACGCGGGGCGGGGGCTGGCTCATATCGCGCTATGGTAACGCACAAGGGCGAAACGCGGAAAAGTCAGAAAAAACTATTGTGGCAAAAAACTCGAGTTTGCAAAATAAAAATCGTTTTACACTACAAAATCGATAAATCGATTTTTTGCCCAGCCCTACATTAAACCTGAAAATATAAAAATAAAAGCTAATTTTAAATAGTATTCAATATAAATAATTCTATACAATCCACATTAAACTCATGCAAATGATTTAGCTGTGTGAAGAATCCTTTCTGTTTTTAATACAAAGTGAAGAATAAAGCTTGTCATTCTTTGCAGTATTATTTCCACTGCTTGGTTATGTTTAAGATATGAAAGTGTAGTAAATTAGAAATATCTTGAAATGAAATGACTCGGTGAACTTTGTCTTTTAGATGAATAGATTACATTATCTCAGGGAAGAATAAAACAGAGCAAACGAAGCTCTAAATTTGGCACAAAAACGACGTTGAAAAACAAAGGAGATTCAGAGAGAGGAAAACGGTACGGAGCATCTGGGTGAACCCAGGAGAGCTCATGCATATTTCATTATCAAGGAAAGCAGTCACATCCTCTAAGAAGTTAAGAATAAATCACACATCTGAAAAAAAAAAAAAAATCTTTGGATGCATATCCAGCATTTAATTATAGTGAATATGGAAACAGCTTCAGACAGATACAGATACAGACGTCACTGTAGCAACTTCTGAGTTCACAGTTTTACGTCAGTCAACTGTAAACCCTTATGCTCAAAATAATGAATAGGTTTGAGTAGGGTAAACTTAAATTAAACAAATTAGTTCAATCAAATGAACTTTTATGAGTATTTAGAAAAAATATATATTTTGAGTTTACAAACCTGACACATTTTAAGTAATCTGGATTGTTTCAATATTTTGAGTTTTACGAACTTGTTTCTTTTAATTAAGACAAACTTAAATTTAACTGAAACTGGGCTGGGATTTCTATTTCCCAACATGCTTTGCCATGACACTCAAAAGGGAGAGTAAATGCTAAAATTAAGTGTTATATGATGTTTTTGTGCACAATTAATTTTAAGTGGAAGATTTAGTAGTGTTTAATGTTATGTCATGCTAATTTAGAAGAGTTTCTGTTATGCTGGGTTTTTTGGGAGGTTATAATCTTGGTGATGAGTGGAGCATGAGCTTAGTTTGAGAACAGATATATGTTAAATGTTTTATATTGCTGTACTCATTCAGTAAATCTATCAAAGCAGTGTGTTATTAACTAGCAAGTTAGCATTTACTGAATTACCTAGTTAAAGCTAGCCAAGTTTCCACTAGTAAATTATTTTTTTTTAATTGAGATTACATGGCAATTTTATGTTAAATGTGTGAATTAGCTTACTCAAATATTTCAAGTTGAGAGCAATTAAAATGTTTGAGTAAAAAAATACTTAAACTTTGAATTTCTTAACTGAGGTGATTAGGCTACCTCACTTTTTATGTGTTTTGGCCGTTAATTTACACGACAATGACGTTTTGGAGGCCTGAAAAGGCAAACCTTTAAAAACAGGATTCAAAGTGCGCGTTTTTGAAAACGATACCGTTACCGTCTCTGTGTTAACTACAAAAACAAGAATATGTGAAAAGGGTGACGTCATGCACTTGTGTATTACATGTTCAGTCAACAGGCGCGTAGTGTTTCTTTACAAAGTGACATCGCCGACTACTGGCTTGGCATAAATAATACAACATTGTCCTCTATATAAAAATGTTTCTGTTTTTAGTACATCGTTGCCGTGTAAACGTACCCTAATATAACTTCTCTGAATGACTTGGAAGTAGTTTAAACCACAATATGTACTATTATTATATTTATACTATACATTTCCAAGTAGAATTATTGGTCTGTCATATCATTATAAAAATATTTTTGAGATCCAAACACTAATCATGGCAGCAGAGTGAGGTTTTTGCTAGTGTTCCACTTCTGTACCATGTCGGTACTGAAATTGTATAAATTTGACAATACCAGGATTTCCCTCAGCATTTTGAGCGCTGTTAAACGGATTCTTAAACACCTCTGATTGGCCATCGTGTTCACATGCTCAACATATATGTATCTGATTGGCCATTGTGTTCACGTACTCAACATATGTGTCTGTAATTGGCTACAATGATCAATGCTCCGTAATGTATGTGAAAAATAAAACTGTTCTCCGATTGGCCATTGTGTTCACGTGCCCAACATATATGTCTGTGATTGGCTACAATGATCAACGCTCCATAATACAAGTAAGAAATCTGCTATCCGCTGATAGACGCCTGCATTCAAATGCTCATGTTTGTATCTGTGTAAGCGCTCGGTGAAGAGCGTCAAAGATGGCTATTTACAACAAGTTTTTGAAGTGTTGATCATTATAGCCAATCACAGACATATATGTTGATCATGTGAACATGTAACGGAGGCCAGCTAGTAGTTGCGAGTAAACCTCACTCCTCTGATCTCAAGAGACGTTCTAGTGACTGACGCTAGAGGTTGCAGTCTTTAGCCTCCTAGTTAGAGTGTCCAACTCTCATGCCAGCAGACCAAGGTTCGAGTTCCACTTGGAGCGAGGCGGTTCGAACAGGAGAGGTTACAAAGACAATGGCCAATCCAAAACATATACATTTGTTTAGTTTGTGAACACGATTGGCCAATCAGAGGTGTTTATGAATCCGTTCAACAGTGCTCAAAATGCTAGAGGGAGACGCTGGTATAGTCACATTTTTTTAATTTCAGTACCGACTTGGTACTGAAGTTGGTACTTTTGACAACACTAGTTGTGGTGAATTTTTTTTTTTTTTTTTTTACAATAGTGTGTTGTTTTCTCCAAGGCAAACTTTCTCTATTCAGTTTTTGCTTCAAAAAGCCTTCGGCTTGTGGCTACTGGGTCAAAAACTGTTAGCTGCAACTGAGCTCATCAAAAATTAAACGTGAAAAATCTATACTTTTTGTTTTTCCACAAAGTCAGACAAAGAAAGAAACTCAGGCCACAAACTGTCAAGTTCATTGTCCCATTGTCAACACTAATGACAAATACAGCTTTACACTGTAATCGCACACAAACGCGTGCACACACACACACTCGTCAAACGAAATCCACGTATCACAATACTGTCAGCCGTCTAAGGGTTACCGTACAGCTAATTCTCCAGCCCTTATCAGTCTCAGTTTAGCTTCCCATGTCCTGTGCTGTCAAACACAGCCGCTGTTTTTAAAGTTTAATCCCGTTGTCTGCGTTTGCTCTGTGAGTCAGCAAGAACGCTAGACAGCAGTAATTAACGGCCAGATGTGCGGCCATCCTAGCTGATTAGCGATTTAATACACCACCCACCTGAGTAAGCGGTCAATTGTGAAGTAAACATACAAATGCAAACAACATCTAAATATAAACTTACAAACATTAGCACAGTAAACAAGCTAAGTCCCAGTTTGTGCTAATTAATCAGTATCTCTCCGCAAATGCTGTAACTCTTTCTTCATTATGAGAAATCACAATTATATCCTCCTGGGACCCAGGAATAGACTTTTGTCCTCTGTAGTGGACATTATATTTTAGTGAATTTCTCTGACAACATGTCACAGTTTTGTTTGGAAGTTTCACAATGACAACTGCCTCTCCTTGGCCTTTAAAATGACTGACATTAATTTAGTGATGGAAATATAATAATATTTTGTAATTATCATTTAAATCTGACTAATTTCCAATTGTTTGTCATAAATCAACATCATAGAAAAATGTTATGGCGTTTCAAATCAAAATATGACTTTCTGTTATGAAACAGGGCACTGATTTCATACATGTGAATAGGGAAAGAAATTACATTTCAATATTCCTATGAAATATTATGAAAATCTTGCTAATTGTTACTCCCATTGTTATATTTCATTTTCTCATTACATGTTGCCCCAAGAACACATTAATATGTAAATTATATACAATGCGCATATACATTGTATATAATGGGACAATTTTACACACATATTGCATAAAGTAAACTGGTATATCAATCACATATTTCATAACATAGTTGAGAATCATCTTAATACAAAGTTTGGTATAAAAATCCTGTAAAATCCTATAAAAACCTAAAAATTGATTGGTGATTTAAAGGTCCCGTTCTTCGTGATCCCATTGTTCAAACTTTAGTTAGTGTGTAATGTTGCTGTTAGAGCATAAATAATACCTGTAAAATTATAAAGCTCAAAGTTCAATGCCAAGCGAGATATTTTATTTAACAGAAGTTCCCTTTCAAAGCCTACAGCGAACGGCTGGCTTGGACTACATCCTGGTACTTCCTTCATAAATGACGTCAGTAGAACAGTAGAACAGACTAACCTCCGCCCACAAGAATACGTGAAAAAGGGGGGCGTGGTCTTGTTGCTGTCCCACGTGGAGAAGAGGACGGTCGCGTGGAGAAAAGGAAGTGTTGCGTTTGAGTGTGTTTGTCGCCATGTCGTCGAGACGCTGTTATTTTCATCCCGGAGTCAAATCACCTTTGTTTGGCTTTCCCAGGGACGCTGTAGAGATCATTAAGCGCATTTATCTTCCGTTAAGAGGCGTGACCTTTCCACGTGCGCTAAGCTGCTGTCGAATCACAACACAGGAACCGTGCCACGTTTGCTAAGCTGCAGTCAAATCACAACACGGGAACCGCTGGCACAATCAGAACTCGTTACGTATTTCTGAAGGAGGGACTTCATAGAATAAAGGAAGTCATCAGCCGTTTTTAGGACAGTGAAAACAGCGGTGTACAGATAAGTACATTGTGTTAAAAATACTGTTTTTTTTTACACGCGAAACATGAACACGTTATATTGCACACTGTAAACACAATCAAAGCTTCAAAAGAACACGAAGAACGGGACCTTTAAAATAAATTCCATTGCATTTGCCTATTTATGTCTATTCATGTCTTTTTATTTTATTTTATTTTTTTATTGAGACCTGGTGTCCGAGGACATAGCATAAAAAAATGAATAAAATATTTTTTTTTCTTATGCGCTAAACACTGTAATGACATGAAAATTTACTTTATTCCTGTCACGCATGAATAATTCAGCATCATTCTTCAGTGCCACATGATCCATCAGGAATTTGCTGCTCAATAAATATTTCTTGCCATAATCAATGTTGAAAACAGCTCATATTTTTATGGAAACCATGATAGCCTACATTTCAGGATTCTTAGATTAATAGAAAGTTCAAATGAATAGCATAAAAAAAAATAGAAATCTTTTGGAACATTATAAATGGTACTGTCGCTGTTGATCAATTTAATGCACCCAACAGTAGCCTAATATATTCTGCCCATTTCTTCACGTTAAACCAAACTTTTATTTTGACGTGTAGCCGTAAACACCTTTGAGTGTCTGTGTTCATTATATGACACAGTAAGTTCTTATGAAGTGACGGTTTATGCGTTTGTGTCCTCATATAGTGACCATAGACGCACGTGGAGGTAGAGAAACTGGGGGAGGACAAAGACAGCGAGCGAGTGTCACGTGCGTGTGTGTGCGCAGGCGCCTGTCATCCACACAGAGATGACATACTGCTAACGCTTTTTAATTTCTTCTTCGCTGTTCTGAACAGTGGTTGCTTGTGGCATTCCTGTGTTTGCAATGCATTCTGAGCAGCGAAGAAGAACCGTGCAGCAGTTAGGCAAAGCTGGTGGTCATAATAACTAGGTCTTGTTTAAGAAAATGATATCGGATCGGTACATGGGTTCAAGTACTCTCCGATACCGATGCCAGAATTTGTTGTGGTATTGCTGATATTTCCGATACTAGAACAACTCTACTTCCAACACACCAATTTCGAGGTCAAAATGTTCACTTACAGCCTAATATATCCCACCCACTAACAGGTGCCATGATTAAGTGATAATCAGTGTTATTCACTTCACCTGTCAGTGGTCATAATGTTATGCCTGACTGGTGTAAAGCCCTTGTTAACAGAAAAGGAAAACTGATTCTTAGACAGAACATATTACTCTCATTTCAACACAATAATAAGCTGATACAACATACTGAATAAAAGATTAAGTTTCACACAATGTCAATTTTCAACATCCTTTGGGTCGCATAACAGAATGATCAATATTTTCAGTCACGGACAAATAGTAAAACTCTCATTCATTAATATTTGTTCCTAACTTCAGAGTTCATTGAGCTGTAAGAATCCCAAACCTGACCTCCATGGGCACAGGAAGCTTCTCAACAGGCCGGGGTAGCTATTTATACCATCACATGCTAATTAGCTGGCGTGCTAGAGAGGACAGCCGGAGAGCAACCAAACCAAAGAAACTCCCTGCCAGACTGAAACCCTGATTCAAACAAGCAAATACTGTAAAAATACCAGCAAATACATCAAATTCTCTGAATTTCATCCTTGGTGGCAGAAAGTTGGATCTCCTTAGGTTTTCTAAATGCTCTGAGATAATACGATGAAACCATGTTGTGTACTCACATATTCATATCCTTAATGAGGCTGTATATAATTTCCCCCAAATTACAGTTATGCAACCGATGCTGTTAATTTTCATGCATTTGCATATAACCAAAGACCCTTAAGGCAAGCAAGTTGACTTGTTGGTGGCCATCTTGGAAACACATTCTTGCTGTTGTTCGTATACAAGCTCCTGAATGGGAAAGCCTGATGGTTTTCAAAATGGATTTAAAGATAATACGCAATATATATATTTAAATTGTATATGTATATTTTTAATATTAACATATATGATGTATTAAATATATTTCATAACCTTTACAAACAACAAAACTTTATATACTCACTAAATGTTGGTAAACAAACCTACACAAACCCAAAGAGAGTTGATTTTACACTCTTCTTTCTTCTTCCCTCTTGTTCTGTTTTACCCCCAAACTCCTAACAAACTTGTACAGTATGTTTATAAAAAAATGGGACAGAAAGAAACTGATGTCTAACAGAAGAAATGACAGGCCCAGTGTGAGTGTCAGGAAAGGAAATCTAACATATATTCACGCTAGCCTGCGGTGACTTGTCAAGGGGGATGGAAGCGTACATCGGATACGGCGTGCTCAGGAAACATTCGGGCCAGCCGGCTCCGGGATTTTATTTTGAAGGCCGACGGATTTGATTCCGCATGCCGTCCTCTCTGACAGCCGGCACCATGGGGCCTAGATGCTTTAATCCGAGGATAAGCAAGAAGAAGGTGGGATTTTACCTGCACACACACACATAGACACACTAAGGCAATACAAGAATCCGCTGTACCTCAGGCCAATCTCTCTCATGCAGCCTAGGCCTCTGAATTCAACACCAAACAGATGCACCTGGCAAAGAAGGATTTCAACAGGTCTTTCGGGAAAAAAACAGTGAAGTGTGAAGGGTGCACATACCCAGAAATGCATTCTAAAGTGTATATCCATTCAGAAATGGAGGCAAAGACCTCATCTGTTCAAAGGGTAGAAGTAGGTCACACTTTCAGTTGTCTAGCGCTATGTGTGCTGCATTAGCAAAACACAAAATGGAAAAGTAACTGAGCTGTAGTTTTGAGCTCACACTTTCAGCTGACTTTCTGTCACACTGAGCATGTAAAGGTTGTTTTGATAAGCAAGGGAATCTACCCAGCTAACAGAACCTTCTCAAAACTTTTGCTAATGTTCAAGCAAGCTTGTCTCAAAGTTACGAACAAACATTGTTCCAATACCATCTGTAGAATGTTTATTCAGAGGTATCTGGTCTTTAATAATGTTCTCAAAACGTTTATACCATAGTCTGTCTGAATACTTGATTGTGTTTGGCTGCAAGGTGTGCACCAAAACTGTTTAATTCACAGGTAGTTCCAAATAAAGACTTAATTGGCCCTATCATACACCCGCCGCAATGCGATATAAAGTGTTTTTTGCTAGTTTCAGCCCGACAAAGTTAGCATTTTCACGTCCTGCACCACGTTGTTTAAATAGCAAATGCATGTGTGCCCATCTCTTCGCCCCTTGGGCGTGCTGGTCTGAAAACGAGGTGTGTTCAGGCGCATTGTCGGTGCGTTGATATTTTGATGAAACTGAAAACGACTGCGCCATTTAGACCAGGTTTCAGATGGTCAATGGTGCGTTGTTTTCAGTTGTCTCAAAGTAATTTTTTTGCAGTATTTTTTTGTTTTTGTTTTGTTATTTAAAAAGTGATATAGTAATATGTACCTATAGGCGTATCCACAACCAAGCGGCAACCTCGCGAAGTTTTGACTCAAACTGCAGTTCATTGACTGGCCACTAGGGCTCCAAAAGGGAGCAGAATCTCATTGAGTCCCATGTTAATATGCCCAACTTTACAGCAGAAAAAAACATGTTTACAGCCTGGTACAAATTGTGGTTTTGGTCTATATATCTAATTTTGCCCTTCATGACAACTGTGAGGTGGGTAAACTCATTTGTTTACATTATATAAAGCCTTAAAGTTCTGCATAATTAAGGGTGTGACCACTTTGAGTGACAGGTGGATAGCCATTTACCTGCTCTCTGTTAGTCATTGCGTCACCTCAGCTCCAGCCACGTCCCGACTCTTTGCCCATTTTCTGTTATCCGGGAGTGACGATGGCAACGGCCAGCTCGACCCTACTTTACGCTTCAAAACTGCTTTTCAGAATCCTATGGGTGACGTCACGGACATTACGTCCATATTTGTTTTACAGTCTATGTCCACAACACGCGTACCCTCTGCTTATTACACACAAAAGGCAGCATCTCACAAACATTTTTAAATATGAAAAATTAAAGGATTATTATTATTGTGTACATAAATATAAAAATGCCTACATGTCATAATGTATAGTCATTGCATGTATCAGAATTAGCCTAACTCTTTGCAAAAATGACGAGCAAGCAGGCGTCATTGGACGAGTAGATCCGTTTCCACTCTAGAGAAGCTTTCAGTTTTCCGCTTGCAAATTCTGCCATGTAAATAGCGAATCCGCCATGGCGCGAGTGCAACTGGCTTTTAAAGTGAATGAGAGATGAGAGTCTGATTGGTTTATTGCATGTTACACCCAAAACACACCCATGACTCATTAAGAGAATAGGGACAACCCTTTTAGACCATGCGCTGGGTGCGCGAACCATTTATCTTGTCGTTAAACTAGCAAAAGTGGATTTGGACATGCAAGTGCACCTGCACTTCAGATCATGTATAGGAAGACGGTGCACTTATGAATGGGAGAAAGTGCAATGCCCTATATGGTGAATAAGCCCCGCCTTCTAAATGAAAGAGCCAATCGTCGATTAGTAAAGTCATCACATCACTGCAGCTGCCGTTAGAAGCTCCAGTTGCTATAGAAACAGAGACGCGCGTTTAAGACTGCGCATGCGCATTTGCTTTGTCCAGGCTGAAAAATGCAGGGGTTTTTTTTATCATGAATCAAGCGTTTCGAAAACAAAATTTATGTGACAGTTGTTGTCAGAATTCATTTGTGATTTTAAATATGAAATTGAATCGTAAGCTTTGTGAACAGTTTTGGAAAATGTGATGTTTCCCTATTCAAAGGGATCGGAGCTGCACTTACATGCCCAAGAGGCGTTTCAAAGATGGCCGCCGAGTGAAATGACTTGTCTTTAAGGGACTTTGTAATAATGTTAAAAATGTCCTGTTTTCTAAATGTTTTCCTGGTTATGTGAACATTAAGGAACAATTCAATTTGATCATTCTTCAAACATAGAACAGAGAACATTCTTCTTTTTTAGCCTGGACAAAGCTAATGCGCATACACAGTCCTAAGCAGAACACTGTATGTTTCTATAGCAGTGGTTCCCAACCACGGTCCTGGTGGACCCCCAACAGTGCACATTTTGGATGTGTCCTTTGTCTGACACACCCACATCAGGTCTTGGAGTAGCTACTAATGAGCTGATGACCTGAATCAGGTGTGTTTGATTGAGGAGACATGCAAAATGTGCACTGTTGGGGGTCCACCAGGACCGTGGTTGGGAACCACTGTTCTATAGCAATCGGAGCCGCAGTGATGCGATGACTTTACTAATCAACAGTTGGCTCTTTCATTTAGAAGGCGGGGCTTATTCGTCATATTGGGCGTTGCACTTTCTCCCATTCATAAGTAATCGGAGTGCACCGTACAGTGTATATAAAGTCTTTGATTAAAATAAATAACATTTAACATGGAAACTTTAGCAAAGAACATATTACTTAGAACATATTTTGTTAGCTGGTACACCTATTCTAATTTAGCATTAGCAAAGCACACCACAAAAACAAACTAGTTTAGCCATCACAGTACTGTTCAGATATTAATTTATATGATATGCTTAAAATCATCATATTGATATGAATCAATATGATGCTGGTGTGAACGAATCTTTAAGTGAACAAATCATTGACATTTTGTTTACTGAAGGTATTCTCTTGAGTGATGAGTATGAGTGAACACACCAAATTAACTATTACATCTTCTTTGTGAATGAATGACGGAACGCAAAAGTGTCATGTTGTTCATTCATTTCAACATGTCTCATTCAACAAGACTAATTGGATGTGAATCCCAATTTAAGAAATGCATGTGTAAAAACAACTGTTTACAATATACAAATAAAACGGCGTAAGCATGTTATTGAAACGCATTTATTTAGGATAAAGAAATAAGGAGATTTTTGTTGTGAATGATTCAGTGTTTTTGAATGAATCTTTTTGATTCATTGACCCATAACCACATGCTGCGTTCAATATTTCCCTACTATATAGTATGCTAAAAAAGTTTCTTCTGCCTCCTTGTACAGCGCTAAGCTCATCACGGAAAGCCAGTGGACTTTGCTGTCTTCCATTTCTATCCTTTATTCCTTTCTCTCTTTCACTCCCCTCACATAAACACAAAAAATAAAAATGCTGCCGATTGAACTGAGGAACCATATCAAGGTCACACTCTTATCTTCAGGCCACATGACCCACCCCGGACCCACAGGGCGGCTTGTGTCCCTCTGTGACCCATATAATCATGCACTGGGCTGAGCCTTTGAGTCATGATCCCCCTCTCATTTCACGTATCCCTGAGCTGAAGCAAGCTTGCATCCAAAGCACTGCTGGTAAAAAAAAAAAAAAAAATGCTTTATAACTTTTTATACTAGAACTAGTGGTTTTTAGTGGCTTGGAATTGAAAACAGGAAATTAAATGACATGAGTTATTCCTAAAAGTGGTTTGAAGATGAAAAATGTACCAAGCACAATGTCCTCTTACCATTCCTGATTATTATACGCACTTACCACGTTCGGCGTGGTCTTACGGCTGTCAGAGCAGAAGCGAAAGTTGCTGCTCTGTGTTTTTTTCCATCATCTCTAGGTGTGTTCATGTGTACCCATACATTTACCCCATACATCAAAGACCAGACATTTACCCGCCCATGGACCAGTCCCTCAAAGAAATCAGGACAGAATTGGTTGAAAGTGGACAAAAGAGACGGATTAAAACACCAGGTGTAAACAGGAATGTGTCTACCTCATCTACCTGTGATCTGATCGACCAAAATGCATCTTAATACCAGGTGTAAACAGGGCCTTATTTGTACTGAATCGGGTTACTGAGTTGAACTGAACAGATTCAGTCAAATTGTGTGAATGAATCATTCAGATCAGTGTTTTTAAAACTATTAATATTAATATTAATTATTTTCAGTAACTGAAATAATGTTGTAATAAAATAAATATTGTATAGCTGGATGTCAGTAAGAATGGAGACAATACCTCCTAAAACCCCAAAAGATATCCTCTTCTTTAAGTGTGATTTAAATTCATCCTTCTCTGATATTGTAAATTGTGTTTTATTGATGGGTAAATATCATATTCATACTTGTAAATGGAGAAAATGTAAGCCCTCATTTAATATATTTCTATGTGAGTTTGCTAAAATGATTCAGAGCTTCAAATGTTTCAAGAAACATAACCGAAAGTTTGAAACCTTATGTTTCTCTTTGTAAAAATATTTATTATTTTAGTTTTTTTTTTTTTATGTTTATTTTGGCTACTTTTTAGACTTGACCCTTGCTTCTTGTGCCTTTTTTTTTTCTTTTTTTAAAATTATTTGTATTAAAAAATTTATTTTTGATCCCTTCGTAAATTCAAACTCTGTGTTTGTCCCAATGGAAGTGTCTTAAATTGTTGGTTGTTCCCTGTCTTATTATGTACATATTGTAATAATAATAATAATAATAATAATAATAATAATAATAATAATAATAATAATAATAAAATAATAATAATACATTTAAAATATATATAAACATTATAGTTTAACCTAAACCATAAAACATAAAAAGTACTAAAATGACTAAAACTTATATAAAAGTGAAGAGTGAAAATAAAGTAAAGAAATCGCATTCAAAATATTATTACATAATAAATCAGTATATAAATAATACTAAAATTACACTATTATGAACTAGATCAAATGGTTCTTTTGAAAACAATACATCGCTACTTCTTTCAAGAACATGCCAAGAAGATTTTCAATATTTAGCAACTTTAATAGTGGTCTGTTCATCTTTTATAAATTCGGCATGAAAAAGTAATGTTCTTTTTTCCCTATTGTGATGTATATCCACGTTAAACAGCTTCTGAAATGAGAAAAAATGTAGGCCTGGGCTTAATTTTGTCCCTCAGAAAATGATTAAATTGTTGGAAGTTGGGCGTTGCTAACAAAATGGAGGCAGAAACGAGACAGACCTCGATAGCCCTGACAGTCGTTTCGAGGGGGGACGGAAGGTTAGCGTTTTTGATTAAAGATTATGAGGGCAGATGAATAATAATAAAATCATACACGTTTGGAACCACATGAGAGTGAGTAAAAGTCAATAGTTTCATTTTTGGGTGAACTATCCCTTTAACTATGCTGGGGTGCGTTTCCTGAAGCCAACTATGGTAAGTTCCGTCATTACAAACACAATTCAACGGAACTTGCAACCATATTTGGGATCAGGGAAATGCACCCCAACTTAGTTAAAGCGATAGTTCACCCAAAAATGAACACTCACCCTCATGTTGTTCCCATATGCTTTTGAGAAACCCACCCCTGGATGAGATCAAGACCAAAAAAATGGGTCCTTACAAGGAAACGGTCTCTTAAAGAAAAGAAAGTCGAAAGAGATGCAATTAAGAGCAATCAAACTGCAGAAGTGGATACGATAGAAGCAATTTGGGGTCCAGCGAACACCCCAGCTGTGCACTTGATCTCTTGCGACTGCGGGATGAGTACAGTCTGTTTGGTTCCATTCTGCATCCGTCCCATTCATTTCAATTCCATTCTGTTTACTTTCCCAGGCTATCGCAACAACACAAACAATTGGGGCTCCAAAGGTCACATTTTGACCTGATGAATGCTGAGTTGCTTTTGAGGTTAATTTTAGACCAAACATAGACTCAGCTGTTTACACCTGGTATTAAGATGTGTTTTGGTTGATCGGATTACAACTAGATGAGGAAGACACCCGTTTACACCTGGTATTAGTCTCTTTTCACTTTCAACCACTTCTGTACTGATTTCTTCGAGGGGAGGGTCTATGGGTGGATAAAAGTATGCTTTTTTTCCCAGATCTTTCAATGTAATGGACAAAATAAACTTGCGTAATTTACATACGAACACGCCTGGAGACAACAGAGAAATATACGGAGAGCAGCAGGTTTAATTTCTGCTCTGAAAGCTGCAAGACCATGCATTTTTCATCATCGAACCAAACTTGGGTCTTAATGCAGACAAAGTTTAAATCCCATCTGGATAGCACGCTTCCCATGTTTACACATTACGTCAGTAGCTGGAGAGTAGATTGTCTTTTGTGGCTGTTCAAACACATTCGACCACATGACCACGTTTACACTACAAAAGCAATCCGGTCGAATACGTTTTCGACTACCTCCGGAAGTGGCCGAAAGTGGACAATCTCAAAACGTTTTAGACCCTTTTTACACCTGTATTTAGTGTCGTCCACTTGTGATCCAGAACGCATCTTAATACCAGGTTTAAACAGGGCCAACAAATAAGGGTATCCCCTCTGGTCGGCACATGCTTTCAATGCAAAAGAGTTAGTTCATGCGTTCATGACCTCAAGGCTAGATTATTGTAATGCTCTATTGGGTGGTTGCCCTGCTCGCTTAATAAACAAACTCCAGCTGGTCCAAAACGCAGCAGCTCGAGTTCTTACAAGAACCAGGAAGTATGACCATATTAGCCCAGTTCTGTCAACACTGCACTGGCTGCCTATTAAACATTGCATGCATTTTAAAATCTTGCTTATTACTTACAAAGCACTAAATGGTTTAGTGTTGTTGTGTTTTTTTGTGTCAATTTTGTACTCTTTTTTTTTTTTTTTTTTTTTTGCGAGTGTATATAAGGTCAGCATAAAAAGGCAAATGTTTGACTGTAAAGGGAATTTATCAAAAGTATATCACAAAGTGCAGTGAAATGAGAACTGTTTATGGAATATTTTCGCTATTTGACTGCATTATCAGTCCTCTCAGTGCCGCTCCATTCCTCAGAATTCCACATATTGTCCTCTGGATTCAATGCTGGAAATACATTAAAAATTCTGTCATGGTCTGGTTATGAGTAAATGACCACACACACATACAGAAAACCTACTCCCTGACTAACCATCTCTTTAGTGCTTAGCGCGTTTTGAGAAAGTGTTTAGACTATCTGCTTTCATTCACCCTCCCTTTTTCAGACGCGGCAGACACATATTAACTTCCAAATTGAGTTCGGAAACAGCTTAGGCATTATAATGCTTCACAAAAGGGGTCTTTTCAGGCATTCACATGGATAGAATCTTGGGGGTTCTGCTTATTTCAATTTCATTCAAGAACTGAACTCTTCATGGACAATTTAACATGGCCGTGCTCTATTTTTTATTCTCCCCCAGATCTTCGGACTGGAGCTGCATGCTTTCTGCAGGGCCGAGGCTGAGACAAGCGTTAGACAGTCTGCTCGCTGTTTGGGGAATAAGGCGGCAATATCCAGTCGAAATGTCAGCAACAGGCAACAATATAATACTCCCACATATCAACTTCAATCCCTGAGGGGCGTTGTAAAAGGGAAGCGACATTTATGAAACAATGCCAGCAAATACCATGCGACCAAAGATGGAAAGCAACTCAGAAAGCACCTCGTTTTAGTGTCATCTGGAAAATTGGTGCATATGCTAACAAGGGTGATTTCATTTTTTTAATTCCACATGATGTCTTAGTTGAAAAGAGACCAGTTCTTTCCCTGTCTGTTGCGTGGTCCATGGGGATTGGCTGTTTTGTGCTCCTGTCTGGTCATAATGAGGCCCACAAAGGCACTGTGAAGACAGACGCATATTTTTCTTGACATTGATGAATAGCTAGCATGAAACCATGGTTAGTGCCATAGATTGCAGAGAACATTAGCATGCTACCAAAAAGAAGTAGTGAGCCAGATAGTTACCTATTTATGTCAAACATCTCTCATAAAATTTCTAGCGAAAAATATATACAAATAATATGCATTTTTATATATTTCATATTTACACATAATATTTATGCTGAAAATATAAACCTTTTTACAGTACATTCCTAGCATAAATTAATATTATGTGTAAATATTAAGATATTAAATATGTCAAATAAAATTACCTTGTATTGATGCATATTTTTCAGTACATTTCAAATGCTACAAATGAAAATGACTTCACTAGACCCCTGAAGGTTTGCTGTGGTATCTGGCAACATGATGTTAGCAGCATATCCTTTCCTGTAAGTTGTGAGGTGGGGTCTCCATGGATTGGACTTGTTTGTTCAGCAGATCCCACAGATGCTCGATTGTATTGAGATCTGGGGAATTTGACGGCCAAGTCAAACCATTCCTGAACCATTTTTGCTTTGTGGCAGGGCGCATGATCCTGCTGAAAGAGCCACAGCCACCAGGGAATACCGTTTCCATGAAAGGGTGTACATGGTATGCAACAATGCTTAGGTAGGTGGTACGTGTCAAAGTAACATCCACATGGATGGCAAGACTCAGGGTTTCCCAGCAGAACATTGCCCAAAGCATCACACTGCCTCTGCCGGCTTCAAATAGGAAAAAGAGGCTACAATTTGCACAAGCTCACCAAAATTGGACAGTTGAAGACTGGAAAAATGTTGCCTGGTCTGATGAGTCTCGATTTCTGTTGAGACATTCAGATGGTAGAGTCAGAATTTGGCGTAAACAGAATGAGAACATGGATCCATCATGCCTTGTTACCACTGTGCAGGCTGCTGGTGGTGGTGTAATGGTGTGAGGGATGTTTTCTTGGCACACTTTAGGCCCCTTAGTGCCAATTGGGCATCGTTTAAATGCCACGACCTACCTGAGCATTATTTCTGACCATGTCCATCCCTTTATGACCACCATGTACCCATCCTCTGATGGCTACTTCCAGCAGGATAATGCACCATGTCACAAAGCTCGAATCATTTCAGATTGGTTTCTTGAACATGACAATGAGTTCACTGTACTAAAATGGCCCCCACAGTCACCAGATCTCAACCCAATAGAGCATCTTTGGGATGTGGTGGAACGGGAGCTTCTTGTCCTGGATGTGCATCCCACAAATCTCCATCAACTGCAAGATGGTATCCTATCAATATGGGCCAACATTTCTAAAGAATGCTTTCAGCACCTTGTTGAATCAATGCCATGTAGAATTAAGGCAGTTCTGAAGGCGAAAGGGGGTCAAACACAGTATTAGTATGGTGTAACTAATAATCCTTTAGGTGAGTGCATATATACTGTATATGATGTTTTGCATTTCACATTTGATTTGTTATAATTCATTCGCACATAAGAACCTGTGATGTGTCAAGCATTTCTAAATGAACTTGGATCCACCTACTATCTTGACAGGGAGCTCGGAAAGATGCACAGTCACAACTAATGCGGGCCCTCTATGATGGGAATAGCCTATGTGAACGTGTGTGTGTGACTGTGTGCACCCACTTCCAGACATGAGGGTGTAGGAACACACCCATTATTCTAAAGCAAAGCTGTGTGACGGCACGCGGCCTCCGAGCGGCGCGGCGTCATGATCGATGGCGGCCATTAATCACGCCAGCACCGCAGCCGGAGATTGATGTGCAGAAATTCAAATCTTCAAGCAGCGTTTTGAAAATTAAAGCAGCGAGGCAAGGTTAGGATCTTTCCCGGTGACGCTGAATGAGAGGGCTGGGAGCAATGAGCTCCCCGGGGTAAAGGAATCTCACGCAGAGGTTGGGAGAGCTTCTTTTAACCTTTGAACCGCCAGCTGTCACATACACCTGAGTGCTGGCTTGTCAAAACGAGTAGGCTGTTGAGCGGAAGAAATGGCTAAATAAAACTCCACAGTCAACTTCGACCAATAAATGAAGTCAATATAGACTAAAAACCTCAGTCAATTCCTGAATACATTTTTGTTATGCTTTTATGTCCCCACCAATGTCAAAATCAAACCTATGCCTATGTATTATATAATAAAACAGTGCAATAACATTCCCAACACCTTTCTGACCGTTAAACACTTTATTCCCACTATTCTATACACGTTAGGCACTTTTGAACTCAAGTCTGTTGGGTCATCTCTACGCGACTGATCCTGTTATCAGTTAATGTAAATAGCCTCTGCCAACAAGATGGGCTAATTGCACTTGGTGTAAATAGAGTCAGGCAGGGATGAAGCATTTTGGTAGGCCTAAACCTGGAAGTGAGTTAGCATTTTAGCACTTGCAGTTCCATCGTCCCGAAGTCAATGGGTTTTTTGAACGGGTTTTTGGTTAAATGGCTGAAATAAGGTCTGTGGTGAACACAAGCTCAAGACACTTTTATGTTTTATTTTATGACATAAAATACATTACCCCATTTTTTAAAGCTGTTACGTGTCTTGAAAAAAATTGGTTGCTAATAAGTTGCTAAATGGGCATACAGAGGCTGACGGGGACATTAAATATCATCACACCGTACTGGTAAACTTAGTCCGCTTTTACAGCCTCATTATGCTTATAATTGGGCTCTTATAAACTAGTCTAACTTTAAGGGACAATTATTTTTAGATAAAAACTGAAAAACTGTAGTTCGTTTATAGCCTACCTTTAGCTTTTTACTTCTAGTGATTATATTTAGGCTTCAAAACTCATACAAATTGTGTTCATCAGTGAAAATGATCTTGATGGACAAAATGTGTAAGTATCATACATTTTGTTGATCACAGAGGTCTTTTTTTTTTTTTTGGATTATCCAAAAGCCTATGAAAAAAAATCCTATTTGGCTTTTTTCGAGGGAACCAGTGTAATGCTAACTGCCGAGTTGGTCTATTAATTCCTTCCTTCCTTCATTCATTCATTTAGTAATTTCTTCACTCACTCACTAATTCCTTCCATCATTCATTAATTTAGTTATTTCTTCACTCACTAATTAATTCAACCACTCACTCACTAATTCATTAATTAATTTCCTCACTCGCTCATTCATTCATTCATTCATTCATTAAATAATTTCTTCACTCACTCACTCACTCACTAATTCATTCCATCATTCATTCATTTAGTAATTTATTCACTCACTAATTCATTCAACCACTCACTCACTAATTCATTCATTAATTTCCTCGCTTGCTCACTCACTCACTCACTCACTCACTCGCTCACTCACTCGCTCACTCACTATTTCGTTTGTTCATTCATTCATTCATTCAATAATTTCTTCACTCACTAACTCACTAATTCATTCCATCATTCATTCATTTAGTAATTTCTTCACTCACTAATTAATTCAACCCCTCACTCACTAATTCATTCAACCCCTCACTCACTAATTCCTTAATTCATTCATTTATTCAATTATTTATTCACTCACTCACTCACTCACTCACTCACTAATTCATTCCATCATTAATTCATTTAGTAATTTCTTCACTCACTAATTCATTCAACCCCTCACTCGCTAATTCATTCAACCCCTCACTCACTAATTCATTCAACCCCTCACTCACTAATTCATTCAACCCCTCACTCACTAATTCATTCAACCCCTCACTCACTAATTCCTTAATTAATTTCCTCGCTCGCTCACTCACTCGCTAATTCCTTCATTCATTCATTCATTAAATAATTTCTTCACTCACTCACTCACAAAATAATTTCATCATTACTTCATTTAGTAATTTCTTCACTCACTAATTCATTCAACCACTCCCTCACTAATTCATTCAACCCCTCACTCACTAATTAATTCAACCACTCACTCACTAATTAATGTATTAATTCCCTTGCTCGCTCGCTCACTCACTCACTATTTCCTTCATTCATTCATTCATTCATTCAATCAATAATTTCTTCACTCACTCACTCACTCACTCACTCATTCCATCATTCATTCATTTAGTAATTTCTTCACTCACTAATTCATTCAACCATTCACTCGCTAATTCATTCAACCCCTCACTCACTAATTCATTCAACCCCTCACTCACTAATTCATTCAACCCCTCACTCACTAATTCATTCAACCACTCACTCACTAATTCATTCAACCCCTCACTCACTAATTCATTCAACCCCTCACTCACTAATTCATTCAACCATTCACTCGCTAATTCATTCAACCCCTCACTCGCTAATTCATTCAACCCCTCACTCACTAATTCATTCAACCCCTCACTCACTAATTCATTCAACCCCTCACTCACTAATTCATTCAACCCCTCACTCACTAATTCCTTAATTAATTTCCTCGCTCGCTCACTCACTCGCTAATTCCTTCATTCATTCATTCATTCATTAAATAATTTCTTCACTCACTCACTCACAAAATAATTTCATCATTACTTCATTTAGTAATTTCTTCACTCACTAATTCATTCAACCACTCCCTCACTAATTCATTCAACCCCTCACTCACTAATTAATTCAACCACTCACTCACTAATTAATGTATTAATTCCCTTGCTCGCTCGCTCACTCACTCACTATTTCCTTCATTCATTCAATCAATAATTTCTTCACTCACTCACTCATTCCATCATTCATTCATTTAGTAATTTCTTCACTCACTAATTCATTCAACCACTCACTCATTAATTCATTCAACCCCTCACTCACTAATTCATTCAACCCCTCACTCACTCATTCATTCAACCCCTCACTCACAAATTCATTAATTAATTTCCTCGCTCGCTCACTCACTCGCTAATTCCTTCATTCATTCATTCATTAAATAATTTCTTCACTCACTCACTCACAAAATAATTTCATCATTACTTAATTTAGTAATTTCTTCACTCACTAATTCATTCAACCACTCCCTCACTAATTCATTCAACCACTCACTCACTAATTAATGTATTAATTTCCTTGCTCGCTCGCTCACTCACTCGCTCACTCACTATTTCCTTCATTCATTCATTCATTCATTCAATCAATCAATAATTTCTTCACTCACTCACTCACTAATTAATTCCATCATTCATTCATTTAGTAATTTCTTCACTCATTAATTCATTCAACCACTCACTCATTAATTCATTCAACTACTCACTCGCTAATTCATTCAACCCCTCACTCATTAATTCAGTCAACCCCTCTCACTAATGCATTCATTAATTTCCTCGCTTGCTCGCTCACTCACTCACTAATTCCTTCATTCATTCATTCATTCATTCAATTTCTTCACTCACTCACTCACTCAATCACTCACTAATTCATTCCATCATTCATTCATTTATTAATTTCTTCACTCACTAATTCATTCAACCCCTCACTCATTAATTAATTCAACCCCTCACTCACTAATTCATTCATTAATCGCTCAATCGCTCACTCACTCACTCACTAATTCATTCCATCATTCATTCATTTAGTAATTTCTTCACTCACTAATTCATGGAACCACTCGCTCATTAATTCATTCAACCACTCACTCACAAATTCATTCAACCCCTCACTCACTAATTCATTCAACCATTAACTCACTAATTCATTCAACCCCTCACTCACTAATTCATTCAACCATTCACTCACTAATTCATTCAACCCCTCACTCACTAATTCATTCAACCCCTCACTCACTAATTCATTCAACCCCTCACTCACTAATTCATTCCATCATTCATTCATTTAGTAATTTCTTCACTCACTAATTCATGGAACCACTCACTCATTAATTCATGGAACCACTCACTCACAAATTCATTCAACCCCTCACTCACTAATTCATTCAACCATTCACTCGCTAATTCATTCAACCCCTCACTCACTAATTCATTCAACCATTCACTCACTAATTCATTCAACCCCTCACTCACTAATTCATTCAACCCCTCACTCACTAATTCATTCAACCCCTCACTCACTAATTCATTCAACCCCTCACTCACTAATTCATTCAACCATTCACTCGCTAATTCATTCAACCCCTCACTCACTAATTCATTCAACCCCTCACTCACTAATTCATTCAACCATTCACTCGCTAATTCATTCAACCCCTCACTCACTAATTCATTCAACCCCTCACTCACTAATTCATTCAACCATTCACTCGCTAATTCATTCAACCCCTCACTCACTAATTCATTCAACCCCTCACTCACTAATTCATTCAACCACTCACTCACTAATTCATTCAACCCCTCACTCACTAATTCATTCAACCCCTCACTCACTGATTCATTCAACCATTCACTCACTAATTCATTCAACCCCTCACTCACTAATTCATTCAACCCCTCACTCACTAATTCATTCAACCCCTCACTCACTAATTCATTCAACCATTCACTCGCTAATTCATTCAACCCCTCACTCACTAATTCATTCAACCCCTCACTCACTAATTCATTCAACCATTCACTCGCTAATTCATTCAACCCCTCACTCACTAATTCATTCAACCCCTCACTCACTAATTCATTCAACTACTCACTCACTAATTCATTCAACCCCTCACTCACTAATTCATTCAACCCCTCACTCACTAATTCATTCAACCCCTCACTCACTAATTCATTCAACCACTCACTCGCTAATTCATTCAACCCCTCACTCACTAATTAATTCAACCCCTCACTCACTATTTTATTCAACCCTCACTCACTCACTTACTCACTCACTCACTAATTAATTCCTTCATTCATTCAGTAATTTCTTCACTCACTCGTTCACTCACTAATTCATTCATTAATTTCCTCACTCACTCAATCACACACTCATTTATTTCCTTGCTCGTACACTCACTCACTCACTCACTAATTCCTTCCTTCATTCATTCATACATTTAGTAATTTCTTCACTCACTCACTAATTAATTAATTCATTTCCTCACTCAATCACTCACTCATTCATTTTCTCACTCGCTCATTCGTTCATTTCCTCACTCCCTCACTCTTTCATTAATTCATACATTTAGTAATTTCTTCACTCACTCACTAATTAATTAATTCACTCCCTCACTCACTCACTCACTCACTCGACTCACAATATTAACTAGATAAAAATATTTATTGGTTACATAAAAGTATACTCTGCAAATTATTACTTATTTTCATAATCTGATTTTCAAGTAAATCAAAAGTGGGACTTGATTCCATCCATCTGGAATTGATTAGATCTTGAAAAGTGAGCCATACTTATTAAAATGGAGCCAGGTTATTTGAGAAGAGGGTTTCTTATGAATTGTGCACAGTTAAGACCATGAATTTGTATTGCATTTATATGTTATGTTGAGTTTATATAATCCAAGTACAAAAAAGGCACAGAAACTCTACTTCTTCCACTGTTCAGTCATGCATCTCCACAGCTTGTCACTTCCCATAAGGACCAACTGTGAGTTCTGACCTTTTACTAGGACAAAAAATAACACATTAGGTATATCTTGTATTGACCATACACCTCGCTAAAATGGCCATGGCTTATTTTCTAACTGTAATTGTTTTTACTGTATTTTTGATCAATTAAATACAGACTTGGTGAGAATTAGATACTTACTGACCCTAAACTTTTTAACGGTAGTGTATATGATTTTTTTTCATGTTCAATATTTTTAAGCTTATTAGCATAAAAGTGTCACATCATTAGCTTAGCAACATGCGAATGACAAACTACTGAAATCAAATATAAATCAAGTCTCACATTAGCCTGGAAATCTAGACGCACCCTAGCGGCAGCAAATATAATTTGCAGCAAGGGCGTCTAGCAACTCACCCTTGGCTTGTGAGATGGAAAAACCAAAGTCTAGTTAGGCCAATCACATCGTGTATAGAGTCAGTGGGCGGGCTTAACATAATGACGGCAGAGTTGCGGCGGTTCCACGTGCTAAACAAAGAAGCTGGAGAACAGTGGTCTTTCGAATCAGTTTTGGCCGCGACTCTGGAAGATTTGGAGTTAAACTTTTCTTTGAGAAAAGAACAAAGAACGGAACTGAAGTCCTTAAAAAAAGGAAGATGAGTTTGGAGTTTTGCCGACCGTATTCGGCAAAAGTTCAATCTATCAACTCTGCTTCATCTTCTTCGTTGCTCTGGTTGGTTGTAGCGCTATCCTATTGGGTGCAGAGGGAATTTGAAAGACAACCGTTTATCCCGCCCTTCGGATTGAGCCCTTCCAATGGTGTGTTCCCAGACCCAACATCTTGATGTGGGTCTGGCTTGTCAGGCTAGTCTCACATGCTATGAACGTAAGGTAGAGTGTTCCAAATCGATCACTTTGGTTCACTCATGATGCTGCCTATGTAGGCAGTAGGCATCAATTCAGCTCACATAGTTACATAGTTTCCTGATTTAGCATCAGAAATGGGTTATGGCTAAGTTTAGCAAGACAGCACGGATGCATTTCTGCAAGCTCAATAATTCAGAGTCCTACTTTTCCAGGTCACTGAGACATTTACGGTTATTTGCGCCACCAGCTTGGCGGGAGGCTTAAAACCTCGCCATTGAGAGGAATGTTTTATAGGGGGACATAAAGCGGGGAAGCAGATGGGAGCATCATCGTCATCGCTAATAAACCTTTGAATCAAAGAAAACAGAAATTGAACCAGAAAGGGAGTGAATGTTTCTGAGGGATTTACTGTGGCAGTTCCACAATGGCTGCATGACAAAGAAAAACTAAACTCACTTGAAAAAAACATTACACGCTCTTGTGATCTCCGCTCTTCAAATGTGTGTTAGGAGCGAAACGCTAAACTCATCAGAGGTGATGATATCCCTCATTCCACAGAGGGCCAGAGGCATTGATTCCAGTCCTGCCTTTCCATAAAGTGCCTAGTTCCAGAGGGCCTTATAAATTCAATCGCTTGCTATGGGAAAGGGCAGTGTCGCACACTGTTAATTTAATAAAGGATTTGGGACATAGATTCCTCCCACCCCGCAAAAACTTTACAAATGGCTTATTATAGTAGCATTTCCCATTCTTTCTTTTTTGAGAATTACATATGTGTCTCCTAAGAAGCTGTATTTATTTCTCTGGACTGAGGGAAAATGTATATTTAGTAATTTGCAGGTCTCTAAAATGTTATGCCTCAAGCAGAGTTAATAGTCTAAAACAAGCCTTTTATATCAAATTGGCTTCACAAGCCTTTAAGAGGCACAGACGTTCCTCTTATTAGGACGTGGCCTCACGCTTTGTATGGATTATTCCCCTTCAGTTTAGAACAGGTAAATGGTGCTTCACTCAGCCTCTTTCTGGATGGCTTAAGGGCAGCCATATTAAGAAAAAAGAACAGAACAACAGACTTGCTCATCTTTCAGAACATTTTCTATGTCAATACTCAGCAAAACAGTAAGGGACTCTGAATGAATGTGACTTTAAAACTAAATAATAAATATTAAATATTAAAAATAGTATTAAAATAAACAAATTATACAATGGAGAATTGACACGCACATGCCCATACTAATGCTGTCAAATCGATTGATCACAATCTGTTTACATAATATACAGTATGTGTGTGTATATACATTATTATATTTATCTTTATTATATAGATAACTGTGTACACACACACACACACGTGTATATATATATATACACTCACCTAAAGGATTATTAGGAACACCATACTAATACTGTGTTTGACCCCCTTTCGCCTTCAGAACTGCCTTAATTCTACGTGGCATTGATTCAACAAGGTGCTGAAAGCATTCTTTAGAAATGTTGGACAATATTGATAGGATAGCATCTTACAGTTGATGGAGATTTGTGGGATGCACATCCAGGGTTCCACCACATCCCAAAAATGCTCTATTGGGTTGAGATCTGGTGACTGTGGGGGCCATTTTAGTACAGTGAACTCATTGTCATGTTCAAGAAACCAATTTGAAATGATTCAAGCTTTGTGACATGGTGCATTATCCTGCTGGAAGTAGCCATCAGAGGATGGGAACATGGTGGTCATAATGGTCAGAAACAATGCTCAGGTAGGCCGTGGCATTTAAACGATGCCCAATTGGCACTAAGGGGCCTAAAGTGTGCCAAGAAAACATCCCCCACACCATTACACAACCACCACCAGCCTGCACAGTGGTAACAAGGCATGATGGATCCATGTTCTCATTCTGTTTACGCCAAATTCTGACTCTACCATCTGAATGTCTCAACAGAAATCGAGACTCATCAGACCAGGCAACATTTTTCCAGTCTTCAACTGTCCAATTTTGGTGAGCTTGTGCAAATTGTAGCCTCTTTTTCCTATTTGTAGTGGAGATGAGTGGTACCCGGTGGGGTCTTCTGCTGTTGTAGCCCATCCGCCTCAAGGTTGTGCGTGTTGTGGCTTTACAAATGCTTTGCTGCATACCTCGGTTGTAACGAGTGGTTATTTCAGTCAAAGTTGCTCTTCAATCAGCTTGAATCAGTCGGCCCATTCTCCTCTGACCTCTAGCATCAACAAGGCATTTTTGTGTGAGTGTGTGTGTGTAATATATTAGATTAGATTAGATTAGATTCAACTTTATTGTCATTACACAAGTACAAGTACAAGGCAACGAAATGCAGTTTAGGTCTAACCAGAAGTGCAATAGCAGCAAGTGCAGGATATATACAATGGTTGCGTAAGTGCTGGGCATAAAAATGTACTGAATATATATATAAATATGTATAAGTAGAGAGATGGTTATTACTATAAACAGAACTGAATTTACAGATGAATATATACAGTGAATAAATATAAATATACAGATGGCTATTACTATAAACAGAATGTAAACAGAATGTACAGGTGAATATGTACTATGAATATAATATACAGATGGCTATTACTTTGAACAGAATTTTACAGATAGAGGTATACAATAATATGTTAGGCTAATATGAGGAATATAGCAGTGGATTAAGGTAGTGCAATAAATTATGGACAGAGCTATCCGAAAGAAAGTGTAAAGTGCAGTGGAAAGTGGTTGCATATTACAGTTAGAAGTACGGTGCAAAATGCAAATGTAAACATGGTTACTATAAATACAGTCGGCAGTGCAAATGAGCATATTCCAGTTAAGATATGGTGGTGCAAAATGCATAAGTAAACAGTTGTTATTGTAATCAACAGTCGGTAGTGCAAATAACAAAGTGAAGGCAGATGTGAGGTAGGAGAGTTTGCAGTTTATGAGGGAAGTGGATCAACGGGGGTTAGAGTTCAATAAAGAGACAGCTCTGGGGAAAAAACTGTTCTTTAGTCTGCTGGTCCTGGTCCGGAGGATCCTGAAACGCCTGCCGGAGGGCAGGAGAGAAAACAGTCTGGGCTGGGTGAGAGGAGTCCTTGAGGATGCTGCGAGCTCGGTGCAGACAGCGTTTCCTCTGGATGTGCTCGATGGCAGGCAGTGGAGTCCCTGTGATGCGCTGGGCAGTTTTCACCACCCGCTGCAGTGCCTTGCGCTCCGCAACAGAGCAGCTCCCATACCATACTGCCACACAGTTGGTCAGGATGCTTTCTATTGCGCAGCGGTAGAAGTTCACCAGGATAGCCGAGGAGAGCTGATTCTTCCTCAGTGTCCTCAGGAAGAAGAGGCGCTGGTGAGCCTTCTTGACCAGGCTGGAGGTGTTGGTCGTCCACGACATGTCCGCCGAGATGTGGATCCCCAGGAACTTGAAACTGGAGAGACGCTCAACAGCCATTCCATTGATGTGGATGGTGTCGTGTGTGCCTCTTGACTCCTTCCTGAAGTCCACGATGAGCTCCTTCGTTTTGGTGGTGTTGAGGAGCAGGTTATTATCAGTGCACCATGTGGCCAGGTGCTGGATCTCCTCCCTGTAGGCAGTCTCATCGTTGTTGCTGATGAGACCAATCACCGTAGTGTCGTCCGCAAACTTGACGATGGAATTAGATCCATACACAGGCTTGCAGTCGGAGGTGAAGAGGGAGTAGAGAAACGGACTTAGCACACAGCCCTGTGGTACACCAGTGTTGAGTGTGATGGACGTGGAGCAGGTGGATCCTGATCGAACATTCTGTGGTCTGTCAGTTAGGAAGTCCAAAATCCAGTTACACATTGAAGTGTTGATGCCCAGGTCTCCAAGTTTGGCAATTAACTTGGATGGGATGACAGTGTTGAATGCTGAGCTGAAGTCAACAAACAGCATGCGTGCATAGGTGTTTTTACTGTCCAGATGGGTGAGCACAGAGTGCAGTGCCATGGAAACTGCATCCTCTGTGCTCCTATTGCTGCGATAGGCAAACTGGTGTGAGTCCAATGTGGATGGTATAGAGTCTTTTAGGTGTTCCAGGACCAGCCGCTCAAAGCACTTCATAATGATGGGTGTGAGTGCTACAGGGCGGTAGTCATTAGGGCACCTCGGGCTGGAGTGTTTCGGCACTGGCACAATGGAAGTGCGTTTAAAGCATGATGGTACAGCTGCTTGGGCGAGAGACAGGTTGAAAATGTCTGTAAAAACCCCAGCGAGCTGCTCCGCAAATGCCCTGAGAACACGACCAGGGATGTTGTCTGGTCCAGCAGCCTTGTGCGCGCTGATCCGGCACAAGGGTGCATTATGAAAAGCCCCATAGCACCTGTCCTGTATCCACAAATATTAGATTACAAATCCAACACTTGCAAATGTGCGAGACAAACCTCCACAGACCATGTCCTAAAAATGACCTGTATACAACCCATTAATAATTATATATTAAGATGAGATATATATATATATTCACACATATACATTTAGTAAAATATTTTATATATTATACACGCATATTCATTTACTTTAATATGCATACGTAATATGTAACTATTTTAACTATTTATAAATTCATTATTGTATTGTATATATGCACAGACACACACACACACACACACACACACATTTCTAAGAGATGAGCTATGTGCTTCAAAAAAATATAATTTTAATCAGGAAAACTCATATTATGAATAAATCTTTAGCTGCATTCTTCTGATTTGAAAGACTAATTACAGTCCTTGACATAGATGAGTACGGATGAATATAGGCCTATTGTTATCCTTTCATCATAGGGTGGATAAATGCAATCACTGTCAATAAAAGGTCATTGTTTTTGGTCACTGATGCAAAGTGTAGCAGTGAATTGAAGGAGGAGATGTTTCTAAGCTAGCCATGGCCATGTAGGAAAATGCCATCTACCCAGACTGAGTGAAGAGCCTTCTATAGCATTTTAACATTGTTTTTGTGACAATAGGAGCCTTTAGCCACTATAAAACCATCCATTCATGCTGCATCCTTGGCTGAGGGTCCCTCTGGAAAAGTGTAACCATTAGGAGGTGAAAAAGAGTAAAATAAAAAATACAGAAAGAGGCTGCAGTTTCTCTCAAAAATGCTCTCTCAACACACCTCTCAAAAGTAAACTTCTCAGTTCAGTCCAATGGAGATGAATAGAATATGCAGCTTATGTCATATGAGAAAATAATTTTTTTTTTTTCAGCTGGTCAGCTGACCTTAAAGACCGTTTTGGCTCATATTTCTTAATCAATTCCACCAAATATTATCAAAGACAATACGTGCTTCTTGTTGTGCTTCTGCAGAGAGCAATGCATACTGCATAGAAGTGAAAAGAGATTCCATGATTGTGACAAATTGACCCTAGGGGCAGCATATACAAATCAAACAAAATTGGGCATTAATGATGATTACATTATTGATGACAACAACAAAAATAGAGTCCCCTACAGAGCTTGGCCTGAGTTTTGATGTTATGTTAAATTCCTCTGTGAGCAATTCAAATAGCATATAGCCAATCAAGGTCCAGACAAAATGCCAGTGGCATTGTGTTGTTTGTTAATGATGCAAATTTTATGTCATTAATACCTTAGTTGTGTGTTTACTGTGAAATGATTTCCCTAGTCGCTTTACATAACACAATAAACACTAATTTCTTGAAGTAGACATGATGAATGTCACCGGAAATCTTTGGGGACTGACATGTAAGCGGAGATGCGCGTGTGGAGATCAGGAACGTCCCAGGGGCCAAATCCCCTACAGCTTGGCAGGTTGAAAAGCCGGCAAAAAATAAAGACTACTGCCAGGCAAAGCAGTGCCCATGGGAAAGAGTGTTTTATTAAAAAATAAGCGAGTCTGGAGACGAGCCACTATGAAGAACAGAACTGAAAGAAAAACCAGTTGGGATTTATGTGAGGAGCCAACTGGATGTTATGCCATACTTGCAAAGGAAAACACTTTTATCAACATAAACATATTCTGGGTTTGTCAAAATAAAATTGGGGCTTCAGTGTGAATTAAACAGTGAGGGGGGTCAGTTTTGCGATAGTGGGTGACTTTGGTGTTCGGGTGGAGCACCTACACCTCTTTCCATGCACATCTTAATATATAATTATTAATGGGTTGTATACAGGTCATTTTTAGGACACGGTCTGTGGAGGTTTGTCTCGCACATTTGCAAGTGTTGGATTTGTAATCTAATATTTGTGGATACAGGACAGGTGCTATGGGGCTTTTCATAATGCTCCCCCAAGTGCAAGGCAATATTTATTTAGATAAATATGAATAAACAAATTATTAAAAAATAACCTATTTGTCGAGTGGTAACATTTTTATTTAGAATAATGGGTTCCGCCGTGACCTAACATTGGTCATTAGTCAACAAGTAAAAACAATAATCACAAAATAATTCAAATGATATATAACTTATTTTCTTTGTGATGTGATGAAATATAATATAACTGTAAGGCTGGGTGAAATCCAAACAAAGGGAGAGCTGGATCCATACACAAAATAATTTAATAACAAAATAAATATGACAACAAAACCACAACAGAGACCAGAGAACTACAAAGGACTAAAAAACATGGCGCAGAACAGGAAATGTCATTAAAGTTCATGTGCATGAAAAGGCAGACATCCCAAAACGTGTGTTTCAAATGATGACTTTTAAAAATCTAGTATACACAACCAAACCTTAAAACCACATACATCTGATAATTTGACAAACAAATGTCTCAAAGACAAGAGAAAATTAACTCCTTTTTGTTATTCTGAAATTTAAGGCAGCGGCTATTTGCACTAAGTGCAAATAGTGATAATTGTTGTATACACAGTGCAAATACAGTGCAAATAGCAATGCTATTTACACCAAGTGTAAATAGCAAGATTAAATTTACACTAAGTTAAGATAACACATTTTCTCAACAATAGATGCTATTTATACTAAGTGCAAATAGCTGTAGATGCTATTTAGTAAGTGAAATAGTGATATATTCTATTTACACCATGTAAAAGTAGATCTTTGCAACATGTAAATAGTAATTAGATGCTATTAATACTTTATTTTGACATATACATACTATTTGCACCTCAGTATTGTTGTACATTAACAGGATGCAATAATAACAGAGTGTAAATGGTTATATTTATTAAAATTATTAAATGGATACCACCTTAATGGGGCAATAAAATCCCTCCCTACACCTACCCCTAATCGTTACTAATAAATGCTTTTATTATTATTAAACATTTTGTAAGGGACCTTTATTTCCATTTTTAGAACATTTTCTATTGAAAGTAAATGCCTTTCCGATGTGATATGTGATAGGAAAAGAGAGAAGAGCGAGCTCTGCAAAAGGCGGATTCGAACCCGGGTCGAGTGCATCAAAACCTAGATCTTTAAGCCTTACGCTTTACTTACTATACCACTGTAGACATTGAAATATGCCTGTTATGTTATTAATCTTGTTTTGCCTAAACAGGCATTGTTAGGCAGAGCAGTGTGAATAGCACTTGCCAACAAGTCACGCTATTTGCATTTGGTGTAAATAGACACTCCGGAAATGGCAACGTAATAAACTTTTCACAAAAGTGCTTGATTAAATGCACTACACTTCTGCAAGAGGGTGGCAGAAGTTATCTGCTTTTCCATATGAACAGCCAATCAAAACTCCTAAAGAGTAAGGGGATACTACAATAATGGGGTGTTCGCAGTGTAATTACGGGAGTCAAACCCCTTGTAATTCACACTATCATTTGCTTCCCACTTTCCCATGCAGCAGGATACAACTTGATATTAAATCCTATCACTGATTCTACAAAAGAAAAAAAGAAGAAAAAAGTAGCTTGGACGGGGACATTCTTGAATTCTAATTGATTTCGTCGTCCCCTCTCACTCCAAGAGCATCCACAGTCCCACGGCACTGCTATAATTTATGTGGAGAATATTAAACACTCAGCTCTATTGATCCCCACCGCTCTTTATGTGATGTCTTCCTGCTGGGAATAACGGCTGAAGCCTTGTTAGGCACTCGCGAGGAGAAAAAGAGATCCTGTCAAGAGCACTGATTTCTTCTCCCATAGCAACTTTAACATGGAGGCACAATCATTTTTGCTGTGTCAAAGGCATTTTTGCCAATACACTGTACAGTTTTTATGGCTTCATTTCTTGTATGTACAAGCCAAAATTGACATTGAGTTTATGTTTGGGTCTTTTTAAAATGCCAAAGTTGTTAATTCATCTCTGCCTTCCGGTCTTTTCAGAGTTTGTATCACTTTGCTTGTGTTTGCACATTCCAGTCAGTGTATTCAGGTATTTTTCAGCTAGTATTCTGAAGGTTACAATAGTTATGTCTCAAATGACACACTATACACTATACACTACGCACTTATACACTATGCACTATGCACTTGACCGTGTAGTGTAGGAACTTCATAAGGTTATTGTATCATTCAACATTGGATTCTGATTTCACCTCCTCCGCTACACCATTAAAGCTGTGACAGTGAAGTGTCCAACATTCCACACTTCATTTTTTCAGTCAATTAATAGTATCATCCGGGTATTTCAAGTGCATTTTTTTTTTTTTTCGAGTTGATACTACAAAAAATCATGTACAGTCATTCAACTCAAGTGATTTGTACAAAAACGCGTATTCTATCAGCAATTAAATAAGTGGCTTCATGCTTCCCTACATAGCAGGCGAAAAACAGTAGCCTATGTAAAAAGAATAGCTACAGTGTCCGAATTCACAGTATTTATAAAACAGCATGCCAGATGACCTACTACTTCTGCGAGATTCTGAAGTGTGCATCCAATGCAGGGCTGTACGTTAACTTTTTTTGCACATAGCACTGGCGCTACAGAGGCTGAAAGTTTTGTAGCACAGCCAACAAAATTGTAGCACATGTATAAAACGTCTGTTACCATGTCTGAAAAATGCAAAAAGTGCTATACAATACAAATATTTAAGAATAAAAATAATAATAACTATTATTATTATTGTTATATTTTACAGTCCAGCATCACCGACGTAATGCTGCTTTGACTGCCGGGAAGAAGTCCGCTGCGTAGCTCGCACCAGTGCAGGCTCGGCTGAAGTGTGCATCGAGGGCGCATATCGGCCTCAAAGGGGGCACTCGCGAGCACCATTCTGAGACCTAAAATGACACCCTGCGGTCTCGTGGACTTAACGGACACGCGCACGCAGCGGCCATTGTAAGTCCACAAGACCGAAAATGCACATGAAGTGTGCCATTTGGGACATGGCCTAAACTACTTTAGTCCACTAATACAGTTGAATGAAAGAGTGAATGAAAACGATTGCGTCGGGCAGCCGTTGTTTCTAAATCGGATGTACACTCGTTATTGCAGTGCAATGTGGGATAGAATGAGTGCACTCAATAATGTTCACTATGGTTTCGGACACCACTACAAAATGGCTGTCCCCTCAAATAGTGCCCTATTTAGGGGTATAGGCGATTTCGGATTCAGATTCATAACATGAGGAGCAAGGGAATCACATGACAAACAGGAAACAGGAGTTAAACAAAAAGTACAAAATTAAAGACAAGAAAATATAAACATAAAACAACATGACACGCGACAATATACTTTTTAAAAGTTTGTGAAGTAATTACTTATTCAGTTGAAGTACCTTCTCAAATAGTGCAAGTTATTGATTCGATTTGTTCACTGATTCATTAAGAAACAAATCAAAAGCGAGAAAATTATTTCAATATTCATTCAATTGATTCATTAAAAAACTGAATCTAAAAATCTAAATTGAGCAAACAATTTAACCACTCATTCGATTCGTTCAGAAACACTGATCTGGAACAAATCAAAATTAACCTCACATTATATAACCTATCACTTGAACTGATTGGTTCAAAATACTGATTCGTTCGGAAACCAAACAAGCTACTCTCTTTATGAACGGGTCATCAAATCAATCACAGACTGACTGGATTAAAATTAATAAAGAAAGACAAGGTAACTAAACATATTGTGTTTATATAAAATCAAATTCCATTGCAATTGAAAATGGGATTACATTCTGAATTTGTCAATCTCACAAAGCAACACTTATTTCATTTGGAGGAAGGTCAAGAGGGTGCGGTTTAGGTAAAAGAAGCTGTTAGATAACCAAAGACTGCGAAGCACTTCATTTTTCTTATTAGTCCTACCTTTCATTCAGCACAGTGGGATGCCATTTCTAGCTCACAGTACTCAGACTTCCCTAAGGACACCCTGCTCTGCAAATTCGGTGTGGAAATGGGTACAGATTAGAGCATTATTAGTCAAGCCTTTAACTTCAGCTTGTGAGAACACGCATACACATGCGCATTCGCCCTTCAATAATCTCCGCAGCTCAGTATGAGTGAGAAGAGGCAGGTACCCGGCGATACGATATTAATTATATTTAGTGATACATCAACCATTCCAATTCAGTATCATGTTGCAATTATTAATTTGCTTTTCTCTCAGGAGACCGCAGTAAAAGAAATTAGACAAACAGGAACTCTTAAAGGGTTAGTTCACCCAAAAATGAACATTAGACCCTGATTTACTCACCCTCAAGTCATCCTTGGTGTGTATGACATTCTTGAAAATTAGACCAAAAGCGCAAGTCGACTTGCGTACTGCTGACCGCCGGAAGCCAGTTATTTTAGTCTATAAAGTTTTAAATATGGATATTTTTCTTACACAAACGCGCCACTTCGCTTCAGAAGGCCTTTATTTACCCACCCCCCGCGTGGAGCAGTTATATGATGGATAGATATACTTGTATGGACTTCACAAATGACACAACCATTCACTGCCTTTATAAAGCTTTGAAGAGACAGGACATTTTTAATATAACTCTGATTTTATTCGTCTGAAAAAATAATGTTATATACACCAAGGATGACTTGAGGGTGAGTAAATCATGGGGTAATTTTCATTTTTGGGTGAACTAACCCTTTAAATATGCTTAGATGACAGGTATCTCAAATACTTGAAAACTATATTTTAGTATTTTAGAGACGATCAGAACAGAGTTATGCTTTTTAATAACTTTTAAAAAAGAAGAAACTAACAACAACTTGGCGTTTTTTTAATGGGTAAGCTAATATTTTTAGTAATTGAACTACTAATAATCTTTTGTAATCAATATACACTCACCTAAAGGAATATTAGGAACACCTGTTCAATTTCTCATTAATGCAATTATCTAATCAACCAATCACATGGCAGTTGCTTCAATGCATTTAGGGGTGTGGTCCTGGTCAAGACAATCTCCTGAACTCCAAACTGAATGTCAGAATGGGAAAGAAATATGATTTAAGCAATTTTGAGCTTGGCATGGTTGTTGGTGCCAGACGGGCCAGTCTGAGTATTTCACAACCATTTCTAGGGTTTACAAAGAATGGTGTGAAAAGGGAAAAACATCCAGTATGCGGCAGGCCTGTGGGCGAAAATGCCTTGTTGATGCTAGAGGTCAGAGGAGAATGGGCCGACTGATTCAAGCTGATTGAAGAGCAACTTTGACTGAAATAACCACTCGTTACAACCGAGGCATGCAGCAAAGCATTTGTGAAGCCACAACACGCACAACCTTGAGGCGGATGGTCTACAACAGCAGAAGACCCCACCGGGTACCACTCATCTCCACTACAAATAGGAAAAAGAGGCTACAATTTGCACAAACTCACCAAAATTGGACAGTTGAAGACTGGAAAAATGTTGCCTGGTCTGATGAGTCTCGATTTCTGTTGAGACATTCAGATGGTAGAGTCAGAATTTGGCGTAAACAGAATGAGAACATGGATCCATCATGCCTTGTTACCACTGTGCAGGCTGGTGGCGGTGTAATGGTGTGGGGGATGTTTTCTTGGCACACTTTAGGCCCCTTAGTGCCAATTGGGCATTGTTTAAATGCCATGGCCTGCCTGAGCATTGTTTCTGACCATGTCCATCCCTTTATGACCACCATGTACCCATCCTCTGATGGCTACTTCCAGCAGGATAATGCACCATGTCACAAAGCTCGAATCATTTCAAATTGGTTTCTTGAACATGACAATGAGTTCACTGTACTAAAATGGCCCCCACAGTCACCAGATCTCAACCCAATAGAGCATCTTTGGGATGTGGTGGAACGGGAGCTTTGTGCCCTGGATGTGCTTCCCACAAATCTCCATCAACTGCAAGATGCTATCCTATCAATATGGGCCAACATTTCTAAAGAATGCTTTCAGCACCTTGTTGAATCAATGCCACGTAGAATTAAAGCAGTTCTGAAGGCGAAAGGGGGTCAAACACAGAATTAGTATGGTGTTCCTAATAATCCTTTAGGTAAGTGTATAAGTGCACTTACAGAATTTCCACTAGGAACCAGAAGTTTTCAAACCCAGCGATTCTGTTCAGACTATTCTTTTCCAAGCCAATGTCAGACTGCTTCCGTAAATCCTGATGGATGGTCCTTTTGATGTCTTTCACCACCGATGAGTCACCAGGATGTCATGAAGGAACTGGACAGGAAATGAAGCGGTGACAGCCGATGTGGGATTCGTCCGTTCGGACACTGGATTAAAAGCTTTGACCAACTCTTCAGCATTTGTGATGTCCATCTTGTTGAGTCTCTGGACAGTATTGCAATATGTCTTTTAAATGTGTCCACTGCAGCTCCAATATCTTCTGGCTTCTTTCAAATCAAGTCTGATGCTCCAACATAGAGCTCCTTAGTGGCTCTTGTGGGATTCGGAGTAGAACACAAGGTATTACATTGAAATAATTGCTAACCAATGTTGGTATAAGAACAAATAAGAAGCATGTTTATCGTACCTCAAAACCTTTTTCTACTACACTTTTTAGCCACATCACAAGAAAATCATAAATCAAGTTTTCTAGTTGCAATATTTCTCACCTCTAGCACTAGTAAACACAAATGTCTCATGCTTCAGGAAGTAAACACAAGGTTGCTTGTTTCAGATTGCCCAAGAGAGAGAGAGAGAGAGTATTTCACGGCCTTGTACGAAATATCACTTAAGTTGGTAAGTTGGCCATGGTATCCATTTTTACGGTTCGTTCAGTAGGATATCTGAAATTTCTTTCCATGCTTGGTCTGGTTTTTGCTGCTAATCTAATGGCAGATTTGTCGCTGACCTTGCTAACAATCTCTAAGGTGTTGTAGGTTTACAAACTGTTATGTGAACACGATTTGTGGGGGTTGAACTGCTGCTCTGAACAACATGTAATACTTTTCTACAACGTAGTTTCAGAGGAAGCCTTGCTGCTTGGATTCATGGATCAACAGAGAGTTGAATGTACAGACTGATGGAGCCAAAAAAAATGAGGATTAGGAGGCCATGATTGATAAAGGCCATTGGGGAACGTTGGCAACAGGGTCACAATGTGACTCAAGAAACACCCAGAGACTTTTAGTCAGTACAAGTTAAATTCAACATGAAATCGAAGTTGTGATGTACCCGAGTTTAGCGGCTTTTCGAAGGAGGAAAAAATAAATGTGAGGAAAAAAAAGAATAAATTTGCCTCAGTGGGCAAAACCGTAAAGTATATATGTGTGTGTGTGTGTGCACGGATAAATCATTTATAGTAAATACTGCAATATTCCATAACAAAATTGACATCATGATGACTTAAAGGGGACCTGTTATGCAAAATACAGTATGTGTAAACAACCTTTTTACCTTTTTAAGGTAAAAATCCACCCGCTTCTTTTTTATATAATCCCCATAAATCATGGGCCTTGTCCACACTAATCCGTTTTCGTTTGAATATGGTTTCGTTTCTCTCTGTTTTGACCTTCAGTCCACACTGAGACGGCCTTTTTGTCCTGCGAAAATGGAGGTATTTGAAAACGATGACACGTTTAGTCATGTGACGCATATTGAACCGACAGATATGTTTATAGCACTATTGTGCCTGTTTCGTGCAAATTCACTTTCACACTTTGCTAAAACATGTTACTTTGCACACTCCTGCAAAGATAACATCAAATTTACTCACAATTGCTGTCCTGGGGCAAAACAGTAATTAGCTTAATTTTAGACCAAACATATAATGTGAGTGAGTGCAACCTGCACTAGAAAAAATTACTCTGTGGGGTTGTAATTGTAACAAAAAAAATCTAAATTTTCAACAAATAAATCTGTTAGGTACTTTACTTAATATTTTGAGTAACTTAATTAATTAATATAATGTTGTAGTAAACACATGTTTTTTTTACAATTAAATGGTGTGTGTATTATCTTGAGTAATGTTTACTAGGCTTTTTAGATGTGTGCCTTTAAGATATAAGTAAACAAATATTTAAAAGAGTAAACAATTGGATTTGGCTGTTGCAAAAACACAAATGTTCATGACAGACGCCATTTTGATTGGTGACAGTACTGAATTTGCACTGCTGGCAACCCAACAACACGAAAAAAGGTAAGAATGACATTAAATATGAACTGTTTAATGGTTTACTGCTTTAAATATAGGTAGATATGCAATGATAAAGCTAAATATTAACTTAAATTTGCCTTGAATTACATAGCTTGGCTAACGATTTCTCTGACTGGTGCTAAAATTGTGATTATTTTTGTTTGTTTTTACACATAAAGTGTATTCTCATCTCTTCATAAAATTTATGTTGAACCACTGGAGTCATGTGGACCATTTTAAAGGTCCCGTTCTTCGTGATCCCATTGTTCAAACTTTAGTTAGTGTGTAATGTTGCTGTTAGAGCATAAATATTACCTGTAAAATTATAAAGCTCAAAGCGAGATATTTTATTTAACAGAAGTTCCCTTTCAAAGCCTACAACGAACGGCTGGCTTGGACTACATCCTGGTACTTCTTTCATAAATGACGTCAGTAGAACAGTAGAACAGACTAACCTCCGCCCACAAGAATACGCGAAAAAAGAGGGCGTGGTCTTGTTGCTGTCCCACGTGGAGAAGAGGACGGTCACGTGGAGAAAAGGAATTGTTGCGTTTGAGTGTGTTTGTCACCATGTCGTCGAGACGCTGTTATTTTCATCCCGGAGTCAAATCACCTTTGTTTGGCTTTCCCAGGGACGCTGTAGAGATCATTAAGCGCATATATCTCCCGTTAAGAGGCGTGACCTTTCCACGTGCGCTAAGCTGCTGTCGAATCACAACACAGGAACCGTGCCACGTTCGCTAAGCTGCGGTCAAATCACAACACGGGAACCGCTGGCACAATCAGAACTCGTTACGTGTTTCTGAAGGAGGGACTTCATAGAATAAAGGAAGTCATCAGCCGTTTTTAGGACAGTGAAAACAGTGGTATACAGATAAGTAAATTGTGTTAAAAATACAGTTTTTTTTTACACGCGAAATATGAACACATGTTATATTGCACACTGTAAACACAATCAAAGCTTCAAAAAAACATGAAGAACGGGACCTTTAACAATGAAGGGCCTTGAAAGTGTTCATTACATTGCTGTCTATGGAGGGGTCAGAGAGATTTTGGATTTCATCTGAAATATCTTGTGTCTGAAAATGAAGGAAGGTTTGGAACGACATGAGGGCAAGGAATTAATCATCAACAGAATTTTCATTTTTGGGTGAATTAATCCTTTAAATTGGTGTTCACTTTTCTCAGTTATTAATTTGTATCAGCTGATGTATTTTATTTTTTGTTTTTTACTTAGTCAGCTTTATGTAAAGGTACTGTGTTTTGCACTGTTGCATTGTAATTTTAAAGTGAATAAATGTTTTTTTATTAAGATGCTGGTTTACTGTTTCATGGTAAAAATGCAGAAAATAATTGTATTTATAGAAAATACATAAAAAAAATAAAAGTTGGATAAACTTAAAACTATAATTTTCTAAATTTATAGAATTTAGTTGCCATTACTTAAGAGTCCAAGTTGAAAACATGCAAAGTCTAATAGGATAAACACAAATAAAATGAGTTTAAATACTCAAAAAGCTGATGCAAATCAAAATGCAAAAAGTAAAACGGGCACAGTATTTTTTTTTTTTCCAGTGTGGATGCATCAGTAAATGTATTTTGTTAAATAAAATGATCCTGCCAGAAGAAAAGATTTCTGAAAGATTTTTAGATTAACATGACGGTACATGCTAATCGATGGGTTGAATCAACTTAAAGTCCCTGTAAAGTCAAAACTAAACATGTGTTCTGAGTTTCTCACACCACAGATAAATGTGTTATTAACCACCCAGCCAAATTTGAATCATAAAAAAATCCGGGAAGTACATAAAATAGCTTATCTAAAACCTGAAAAAATGAGCAGCATTCTCTGCTCTCAAACGCTGGGGGTGTGTCCGCTGTCGGCGCCGAAACCACGCCCACTCGCGGGAAAGCGGCAGTAGCACACAAGACAACACTCACTGATCACGAGCGTCTATGATCACGACGCACCAGATGTCGGTGGGACGGGAGGATGACGGCCTGGGCGGGGGATAGTCGGTTCTGCAGCGGATTATCAGTGAATCCCAGTTGTCTCCGGTGAAAGTTTGTAAAACGATCCGGTGTAAAGTCACTGCAGAGGTAGGTGTCGGTGATGATCCTCAGCTCTCTCCATCAAGGGTGCTGTTCACAAAATTAATCCACCTCTTCATCGTTTTTGTTTTGTAAGCTGTTATGCAAGTTGTTGACTATAGTAACTAACAGTACTAACAGTAACTCGCGATCGAACTGATGCGAATGTGCTCTAGTTATGATCGTGTTAGGGGAGGAGTCAGGCTCGGTGCGTCATCGAGCCACCGTTTTAGCCCCGCCCAGAAAATCCTGAACACAGCAACGGTGAAAAACTGTTTAACGGTCTAACTTCTGAATTCAGTACTTCATAGTTCACAGTCTTTGTAATGTGTTTCAGCAATACATTTCTAACATTTATAATGTGTTTAGAAACAAATCTCAGAATTGCCTTTACAGGGACTTTAACTCCACAACAACTAAATAAATGTATCCACTAACCATTCAGAAATGTCCAGTTGCATTCTAAAAGTTGTAACTCCATCAGTGTCAGAACATTTAAGGCTGAACACCGCTACTGACAATTTCGGACATTTTGGCTGTGTGAGAGTATCCGAAGCACGAGCTGTAAAGGCTCCGCCCTCTTCTGGAAAGGGGGCAGGGAGCAGCAGCTCATTTGCATTTAAAGGGTACTCACACCCAAATAAGGGGCAAATTTGACAAGCTATAATAAATTATACGTGGGGTATTTTGAGCTGAAACTTCACAGACACATTCTGGGGACACCATTACATCTTGTGTAAAAGGGCATAATAGCTCAATATGCATAAAAACGTGTTTAATAAAAGCAAATATCTGGGTTACAGTGAGGTACCTATACAATAGCAGTGAATATGCATGTTAACACGATTTTAGTGTGCAAAATGCATAATAATATTTTCTGTGAAACTTAATATCCAGCAATATTAATGATTTGACTGCACTGACACTATTGGATGAGAACTGAACTGAGCTGGACGATGACATCACTGTTTTCTGCAGAGCTGCATTATAGATGAAATGAACTCATTTCGTAATTTATGTACTTTACACAGTTATTGAACCAAAATGAATCATCACCACTGATTTCAACTGAATAATGACTGTTTACTATTGTCGCTTTGGAGATGCTTTACAGCAGAGTTGAATTCTGTTTGCATCCTTGAATCATTATTTTCTTGCTTATCACTGTAAAGCTGCTTTGAAACCATCTGAATTGTATAAAGTGCTACATAAATAAACGTGACTTGACTTGACGAGACGAAAATACAATTTTGTTGTAAACAACATTATGCCACATATTCTGTCTGCTGAGTTTAAAGAATGAAAGCTAGTGGACGAAATAGGTATAGCAATCCAAATTCAAAATATTGTTTTCCCCGCCCCCTCCTCAGACTCGACGCTCACACGGGTTGCCAGTTTGAGGACACGCAACAGGAACGAGCACAATTGACAATGGAAGGCGAGGAGACTCGCACACTGTAAGATGATGAGTTGATGTATCCGCGTTTTAACGTGCTTCCGTTCATAGAGTTGTTTAGATGGATGCAGAATATGCAATCTCTGACCCAGTTTGTTTGCTGGCTTCCATGGCAGGTTTGCTGGTTTCCTGTCAACTGGCAACCCTGGGTGTCGAAATACTATTGGGTAAATTGGCAATGTGCGTTTCCACACAGGCCAAAACAAAAACAGACATTCCGACACGGAACACACATTTCAAAGTAGAATAATTGGCTGTAATAGTAGTATGTGAACTCAGCATGTTTCCTAAATATCTGCAAACATATGGTATTTTTATGTTTTAATCAAAAACTTACATACAGCACCTTTAACTTGTATTGAACCCGGAATATTCTTGTGACACACCTCAAGGTGTTAACAGCCACCTATCCAGGTAGTGACCAATCCAAACCCTGCAGCTTTCAGAAACAGCCACAAGCTTAATGGTGAAGCAAACACTGATTTCCATTAGCAACACTAATATCAAGACAATAACTTCTATAAATGTGTGCATATAAACTGCAAATGCTTTATTGATTGGTCAATTGAAATAACATTACTATTACACTCTAAAAAAATCTTAGGTAATTTCTTTCTACCCAAATCCTGGGTTTCATTTATTTTTTTATTTTTTTTTATGGGATAGTTTTTGTGTTAACCAGATCCTGGGTCAGCCGTAACAACCCAGTTTTTGGGTAGTTTTTGTATCACCCAGATCCTGGGTCAGCTGTAACAACCCAGTGTTTGGGTAGTTTTTGTCTAACGCAGATCCTGGGTCAGACATAACAATCCAGTGTTTGGGTAGTTTTGTCTAACGCAGATCCTGGGTCAGATCCTGGGTCAGACATAACAACCCAGTGTTTGGGTAGGTTTTGTATAACGCAGATCCTGGGTCAGACATAACAACCTAATGTTTGGGTAGTTTTGTGTAAGCCAGATCCTGGGTTAGACATAACCCAGTGTTTGGGTAGTTTTTGTATAACACAAATCCTGGGTCAGACATAACAACCCAGTGTTTGGATAGTTTTTACATTTACATTTACATTTATGCCTTTAGCAGACGCTTTTATCTAAAACGACTTACAACTTGGGAGTACAGGAAGCGATTGGTCATGAAGAGTCGAGTACGCGCAACAGTTTTTGTATAATGCAGATCCTGGGTCAGACGTAACAACCCAGGGGTTGAGTTATTTATCATGGGCTTTTTGTGACCTCTTCAGGAGAGAGCAGTGCAGCTCTGTCAAATTGGTGCATGTCTTCAGTAAAATGGAATTTTATTTTTTAAAATTATTGTTATTGTGTTATTGTGCTGTATATAATTTAATTTTATGCAAAGCAACATACAGTGGCGTGATGTAAGTCACCTAAACGAGTGTTGCGTCACGTGATGGAAACGCCTGATGATTGCATAAAATGTTATGATTTATTCAAAAAGTTACAGAATATAAATGCATATGATGTTGAAATATTATGTTCTCAGAATTGTACACTCATTGTTCATGGACAGGTTATGGAGCCAGTCACAGCATATTTTGGCTACGAGAGAAACACAGGGTGGCGATCTAAAGTTGTTCCCCCGCTTAACACGAAAAAAGCTAGTATTATAGTAAAAACCAATCAACCCATTATGTTGGGTTAAAAAAAAAAAAAAAATTGTCTGGGTAAAATTAACCCAACTGTCCTTTATTTACCCAGCCCTTGGGATAAAAACAACTTCACAGAACTTGATGAGTTAAAGGAGCTTCACTTTATTTTTCTCTAATTAATCAGCATCAATAAGCAGGAGTTTAATACTGTACGACTTGTTGAGGCGCCATAAAACGTTTATGGTTTGGGAGTTTTAAAGGATGCATTGTTTATGCGTTCATTAAAGCTCTTCTGAAAACAAAATAACAACAGAGGAACACTTGGTTTGTTGAAGGCTGCTGGACTGAAATTTAAGATGAAAAAGGGAAGTTTTGGGCTCACTTAGCAGGGAGTGCTCGCTAGTTTAGCCTGACATGAATAATTCCCTCTGAAGGGGGGTGAGAGCGTTTTCTCGTATCTCCGCAGATACACGCCTTTAACAACTTCCCGTGTAACGCCAATGCATTTCGCTTTGCAGCGTTTTTGTGCTCGCAATAACAACCAACAGTTTACTTATTTATTCACTTTCAAGAAATAAACAAATAATGAATCATGGCTGCTGCATCTAAAAGGATATCTCTTATTAAAACAGGACATGGAAAAAGACTTTGCTAAGCACAGATAGAGTTATCCCAAGCCGTAATTAGCACAGACTCGGTAAACAATAACAGATATAATTAGACGTGGCATAGGGCAATTGCTCACAGCCTCAAAATCTTGACACGTAATCTCCTGTTTGTCAACTTTAGTTGTTTCATTTAATTAATGCATTGTGAGTTCTTAATTTTTTAATTGCTGATTCTAAGGTAATTATGAGTTTTAACAATTAACTCACAAGACAACCTTTACTGGACGCTGATAGAAGGACCTCTGTATAATTGCGACTCCATAGTCGGGACAGACACTGTAGGGTTGCTTGCTTCCTTTCCAACTGTTATTGTTTTTCTCCTGTTTTTGTTTTGGAATCTCAGGGGTCAGCAGTATTTTGTCCAGGTCACTGATTGCATGAGGTTTGGAGTGAGTCCTATCGATTGAAACCACTGCCACTTTAGAGTGTTTTAACCACAAGCTCACAAACCGACAGCAGTCTGCAAAGGCCAAAGCCTCTGTCCCTGTGCAGATAAAACGCGAGCAAACATAAAAAAAGGACTGTATGTTATCTGAAGCCAATATATATATATATATATATATATATATATATATATATATATATATATATATATATATATATATATATATATATATATATATATATATATATATATATATATATACACTTTTTTCCATGAGGAAGTGAAGCCTCATCATAAAGATAGGCAGTGTCATTTTGGAGAGCGAAAACTTTCAATCTTTCAAGGGCTGTGGTGTGATTTCTTTTCAAGGTGGAAAGTGCTGTTTTTCCACTGACTATTCAATTATTGCCTGAAAGGTCTCCTGGAGACTGCCGAGACAGTTCAAATATTTATTCATTTACGGGCGCGTTCATTTCTCATTTATTTATTTTTTTCTTCACAGATTGATTTGTTTGTTTTGTGCTCCACCTCACAAGAGCAAACTATTTTATATGCCCTTGTTTTTTTTAAAGATAACTTATACATTTACAATGGGTTCTTGTATTATAAGTCACATATCAAAATACATTTTTAGGAAGAAGCACAGTGATTTTAACACACACACACACACGTCTGGTTCGCTATCTTTGTTGGGACTCTCCATAGGAATAATGGATTTTATACTGTACAAACTGTATATTCTCTCCTTACACTAAACATACCCATCACACAAAACTTTCTGCATTTTTATATTTTCAAAAAAACTTATTCTGTATGATTTATAAACTTGTTTCCTCATGGGGACCTCAATTTCGCCCAGTGTTCCCCACAAGAGGCACTTCAGCGGTGGATCGTCTGTGTGGGCTTAGGCAGGATGGTCGCCCACTGGAGAGGTACTTGGAGGAATTCGCTGAGCTGCCTTGTTTGGTGAACTGGCCAGGTGCACCGCTTAACGTGTGCTTTCTGATGGGCTTGGATGAGGATACCGTTCGTTATATTGAACCTGCCTGTTCCTTTTCCCTAGTCGAGTCAATTAATCTGATCCTTGATTTGAATTGTTCTGATTTCGAAATTGAAGAGGTTCAAAGAAGAACGTGTATTCCTCGTCCGGTCCCCTCAGAGAAACACGCGGCCTGGTGAGTTCACCCACAGCCAGTTTCCTCCACATAACCCTCCAGTGGGCCTTCCCGTATAGTCCTGCCTGCCCCAAAGCCCAAATGGCCGAGGAGGAGGGCCACCGCAAAGCCCTCGATTCCAGCCAAGATGGCCTTGACCTCGCCAGAGTCACAGGAACGGTGGTTAATAGACTTTTGGAGCAATCCTGCCACTCCAGTTCTCCTATAATCCGCTCCAAGTCTCCACAAGCTCGCTCCAGCCTTCCAAGAGCCCGCTCCAAGTCTCCTAGAATCTGCTCCAAGTCTCCACGAGCCTGCCCCAGCCTTCCAAGTGCCCGCTCCAAGTCTCCACGAGCCCGCTCCAGCCCACAAGGCCGCTCCAGCCCACGAACTCGCCCCATTCCACGGGCCCTTCCTGCCACCCCTGAAGAAATGTTTTGGGGGGGGGGCATATACCCATGGGTGGGAAACATGTGGGTGAGGCGAATGTGGGTTAGGCTGATATTAGTTAAATTAATAATAATAATAAATTATTATTCTACAAGGTGATATAGCTTTTATTATTATTTTATTATTAGATATATTTATTTTTAATGATAACTAACTTTAATGATAACTAACCTTTAAACACAGTCTTACTGTGAGCTATGAGGTTGTTAATCGATAGTACTTGCTTCTGTTTAATCCGTTAGACCACATTATTTAGTCCAGTATAAAAATAATTATGTGGAAAACTACATTACCCATGATGCTGTACAGAAAATCCCACCAATCAGAAAGTCTAAATAAGCAAAATGCACCATCTCTTTAGCATGAAGCACCACAAATTACATAATCACATCTTCCTACAATAGATATGTACACGTAGATTCCACATCCGACTGCTCCATATACTTTTGCGTGCTCGCCATCTTGGATCGGCAATGTGGCATCACTCACAGTAAGAATCAATGATGTGATCAGGATGTGAAACTGCCAAAGAAATGGGATGACATTTCACAGGTGAGAATGTGTTGGTTTGTGTTGTTATTTGTATTTTAGGCAATATATAGAAATGTATGTTTTTACTATGGTAACTTTTTAATGTGTTAGCTGACACCTTCGACTTGTACCATGTTAGTTTAGCAAAATCTTCTGCTGAAATCTTTTGCAGATATAGATATTCATACATGTGTCTAATTATGGTTGCAGATGCTCAGTCAACTTGCCCTTGAATGTTCACGGACCGGTGTCCTGACAAATCGATAGACGTTCCAATATGGCGGACGGCTTACCCATAGCGTACCATAGAACCAGCCTAATGAGGCTAGTTGTTTGAATAAGTACAGCTCAGATGTGGCTAATCCAATGACGGATAAAACATCCAACATTTACAGTTCAAAAACGTTAACTCCATTTGAGCTTGATTTCAGTAAAATGTTGGTAATACTTTAGTTTAGGGTCCAATGCTCACTATTAACAAGTTGCTTATCAACATGCATATTACTAGGATATTGGCTGTTTATTAGAACTTATAAAGCACATATTAATGCATTTACTTTACATTTACGCATTTGGCAGACGCGTTTATCCAAAGCGACTTACAGTACCCGTATTACAGGGACAATCCCCCTGGAGCAACATGGAGTAAAGTGCCTTGCTCAAGGACACACTGGTGGTGACTGCTGGGATCGAACCAGCAACCTTCTGTGTATCAGTTCAGTGGTTTAACCCACTAGACCACCATCTCCATAATGCCTTCCCGTGTTCTCGTAATTATCTTAATTACGAGTTTCCTTGGTAAAAATCGCACATGAACCTCACCTTTAGAAATTTGAATGTGATGAGCTCGTAATCACGACTTTAGAGCTGGGAATTACAAATTTCTGATAGCACGTGAAGGCAGCATTAATCCTACCCAAAACCTAAACTTAACAACTACCTTACTAACTATTAAGGTTACTACTATTTTTCTGAGGCAATTGTTGTAGTTAATAGTTACCTAATATTGAGAATTGAACCCTAATCTAAAGTTCGACCAACATTTTAATAATATAATGACATGTTAATGTCTGAAAGCCACAACATCAACTTTGACAAAAAAAAAAAAAAAAAGTATTTTTCCTATTTCCTGAAAAGTAGCAGTTTTGGTTTCCGAACTGACAACCTAAAATTCCAATCCGATTTTAGTTGTTCCAATAAGAATTTAAGTCAGAATAGAAATGATTTCCCATAATGCTTTTGGTTATTAGCTGTGGGCATTAGTATCAATTTACAATTCAGTCTTGGCCATACCTTGCAAAAGACCATTTATACTTTCAGCCCCTCGAATAATTAAAGACAAGCAATTTATGATGCACACACACTCAGGCTGATCCCAATCTTAGGGGAAGATCTGACCTCAACAGTCCAAGACCTGACACTAGAGGATCAAGTCCGTGTTCGGCACCATCTTCTTCCTCTATTTATAGTTTACACAATTAACCAGAGGAGACCTTCATTAGCCCATGTTCAATCTGCAAGACCTGCCCTGTCTTGCTGAACAGGTGTTCCTTAATAATCATGGCCCTGTCTGCCAGATAAACCAGCGCTGAGAGTTTTTCCTTCTCTGTTTCAATCTGTTCCAACTCTTCATGCTGCGTTATGCATCATGGCATTCAACAAACTTCTAGTTTAACAGATGTACCGGAAACCAAGTTTGTCAAGATTGTTATGCAGCAAAATGTTAGTCAGTTTGTTAGGTTCTTAAACAAACTGCAGCATCCTAATGCATCGACTCTCTCAATTAACGCAACACTGCCCAGGATAGAGATGGAACAACTTAAGGAAATCACTAATTTCCTAAAATCACTGACTTGTTTTTATGCAAAGTTGTTTGCACGTCTTCTTGCAGCGCTGTAGGAACCTCATTATCGACTTGGTACTAAAGGTCATCATCAAATGGTTTTTGTCAAGTGCATTTTTCAAAGTAAATTTTACCAATAACATAAAATAGTATTCGTTCTGAGAAAGAGAGGCTCAAATATGAGGCTCTAGTCTTGTCCTTTATTTTCCCATAATAATAATTTTTCAATCTGATGATCTCCAGTCAGACCTGTTCAATATACTCAAATGTATTTTAGTACAGAGAGCAAATGGAACGTGGCATTTAAATGTAAAATTGACTCGGTTTGCCCTTTACACACAAAAAAATGTTGGTACAACAATAAATGCTCTTTTTTTAGTATAAATTCTTAAAGTGGCACTATTATGCTATTTTAAAGTTTTCTAATTTAGTTTTAGAGGTCTCCAACAACAGGTATGTTGCATCAAAGGTCAAAAAAGGTCTCATAATATACAGTGCACATCACCACAATGTTCAATGTTTCTGAAACGACTCGAAGGATGAATCAGTCTCTCCTTTCCGCAAGCCTTTTCTGCTCTGATTGGTCAGATGGCCCAGTCTTTTGTGATTGGTCTACCACATACAGCACGTATTTCGGAAACAAGCGGTCATTACCATAACTGAATACCAGCTCCGTCAGGAGGCTTCCTGTCCCTAAAGCTCAGCGTTAGTAAAGACAGTAATGATGACTTTGATTTTACATAAATCCCAGCGCGAGTCTGAATCGATGATGCCTTGAGCAGAACGTTTCTTAGTGATGCTACTCAGTTTGAGGTACATTATGAGATGTTTCAACTGTAATTCCTAACCATCAGCATTAACAAGTGTGTGTGTGTGTGTGTGTGTGTGGCATGTTTTTGTGGATTATCAGGACACAAATGTGTATAATGGCCAGTGTTAATTTTGACACCAAATTTTGATTTTGATTTAGTTTTAGACAGTCTTTTGACTAAAATGCCATTTAGTTTTAGTCATATTTTAGTCACCTGAAATGTTTTTAGTTTTAGTCGACTAAATATCATAAGATTTTAGTCGACTAAATCTATAGTAGATTTAGTCTCCTAAAATCTAATGAGTTTAGTTCAAATGTAATAAATTAAGCATTTAAGCCTTACATAACCGACTGTCACTTGAAATGAAAGCTTTAGCATAAGTTCTGCTGGGAAGACTCAATTACTACGTCACCTATTGCCTTCACTCCTATCCAATTATATTCTCATGCTCACTGTATAAAAGCTTGGTACTTACACATGTTTGAGTTTGCAGATACTGAAGCAACGATTACCCCCATCCTCCCCACCACCACCAGGATGGCCCTGTCCACGAAAGAGCTCAATTCACTTTTTTGTTTGTTTTTTAAAAACATCTATATAGTTTTTATAACTTTGTATTTCTGTTTTAGTCAGAAGGCCATATCAGGTTAAGCTAAAGCTTCAAATAAGTTTGTTTATTTATGTTTTAATTTATTTAATTTCAAGTAATGAAGATTTTTTTTTAATGGTTTTAGTTAACTATTATAACCCTGATACTTTATTGAATGTCAAATACTGGTCTTTCCTCCTGAATATGAATTAAATGGGGATGAAATTGAATACAGTTTATTGTGTAACCAAAAGATGTTTTATAATGCGTGACTTTTAATGATAAACAAGCTTGAAATACACCGGGACTCTTATTTTGAAATGTCTACGCCTCTGTTGCAGTTGCAACTGCTCATTCAAGTTCAGGAGATAAAATATGCATTGTTACAACTGTCTTAAACATATTACTATATAAACATCGTAAAGTAAACATCATTATTCATCAGCATTAGTTCATAAACAATTGCCTGGCATAAACGTGCGCTATTCATTGATTGTGAACCACTCTGGAGCACAAGATTGGGGATGCGGGGGTGAGCCTGTAGAAGCGCAACAGCGTTGTGTTTCCAGCGGTTAGATCAGCACGTTCACGTCAAATGTGCGCATCTGTTACACAGGATATCAGTTCTGACTGGATCTCTTCCCTAATCGTCCCTCCTTAACATTTTCTTCTCGTTTTTATTTGTTGACGAAAATGACAGTTGATTTTCGTCATAGTTTTTGTCATCCAACACTAGTTTTTATTTAGTTATCATCTCGTTTTCGTCAGTGAAAAAAGGTTGTTGACGAAAATTATGACACAAATTATTTGTCAACGAACACTGATAATGACATGGGTATGACATAGGTATTACAAAAAGAGGGTGAAATATGAAAATATACGTTACCCATGTCCTCACCTCACCAAAGGCTTATAAATCATACAGAATGAGGTTTTTTTCACAGAAAGTAAACTGTGCAGTTTCCTGTGATGGGTAGGTTTAGGGGCAGGGGCAGGGGCAGGGGCAGAGTAGGGGGATAGAAAATACGGTTTGCACGGTATAAAAACCATTACGCCTATGGAATGTCTCCACATTTCACAAAACCCCTCCTGTGTGTGTGTGTGTAATGTATTGCGGTGCATATGTAGGAACTGTACCAATAACAGTGCATACGTTAGCCCAGCTGACCGTAATAACGTGAGTTAGCCGCTTAGCCAGAGACATGAAAGCTTTAGCGTAAGTTCTGCCAGGAAGATTCAATGTTATGTCACTCGTCACATTCAGTCCTAATTCACAGAGTATAAAAGATGGTCACTTACTCATGTCTGAGTTCGCAGATGCTGACGCCAACATTCACCTCCAGCCTCCCCACCACCACCAGGATGGTCCCCGCCTATACCTCCCGGGGGCCGGCTGCGCCCCTGCCTTCATCTTCAGGCAGAAAATGCAGAGTCTGTTACCCTCTAAACAAAAGCTAAGGACAGGGCCTACGCCAAAGAACCTCTAATTATCATACTTGCTGGGCTATCAATAAACGTGTTACTTTTTGCACTTCATCTGGCTTCCGAATCTTTCTGGTAGAACTATACAATATGAAACCCAATAAACACATAGTAGAGCACAACGTCTTCTCGACATGATGCTATCCAGTATCTGCTGCAGTGTTTGAGGTGGTTCAAGGTTTTCCTGGTCTCTGCGTGGCGTGTGCACACAATAACTGGACAGGCAATGCTAATGTTTCTGCACCATTGACCAACAAAAACCTGGTCTAAAGTCAATAGTGCAGTATTATTAGTGTTGTTTAAAGGGCCCACACTTCAGACCACGTGCTCAGATTTTTAATCTGATGTGAAAGGGCCTTTACATTTGCCAAAAATATAACTTTTTTTATAATTTAAAAACAAGCAAGCCCAGCCCATGTGAGAAAAACAAAAGTTACTTTCTTAGAGAATAATGCAATAAGCATTACTTTTAAAACTTTCCCCAACACTGCAAGTTACCTAAAATGCCTAAATAGATATGCAATGTATTTAATTCAAGATGTTTTTCTCATTCTTTAAAATAACATGCACAAACGAATAATTCATAATAAGATAAAGAATGTACAATATGAAAGAAAATAGAGTCACTTTTCATTTCAGGTTGACTTTAAGTCCAAATCCATGTTTTATTTCATTGCACTAGAGCTCGGCTCTGACACTGATGTATTTTTCATTATAAATCTATGATGACTTATACTTCCAAAGTCTTGGTCACCACTTGCCCCAAAGGAATCTATTTAATTTCTAATCAAAACACCAGCTGCCCCTCTCTGAAGATGGAAAATGTTCTGTTTACAGCAGTGATATCTAAAGCATAACCGTGCATGATAATCTGAACTATTACTACAGGGAAGCAACACAAACTATGTTAAGATCGTCCCTCTGGCCAATACACAAGGCCTGGGCAGAGAGATGTGATGTTAATGGGCGTGACAGAGACAGAATCTCCCTACAGTCCCAGAATTGCAGAGTCATCACTTTCCCCGCAAGTTCTGTGATCTGATACGAGGAACCGCAAGCTTCCATTAGCCCATACGGCAGTGCTGAGGAAGCTCTCTGTTTATCACATTATGTAATTGCAGGAAATCTGTTAGCACAATACATTTACAACCTTCACGTTACGGTGACATTCGACATTGCTGCTGCCAAGATGCTCCCAATTACAGCCTGAAAATCTGGATCCATATGACAGTCAAACTGTGTTATGTGATATGTTTTATACATTTTAATATGGAAACCTAAAAGCAAAATTAGGCCTTCTTAATATGTATGTTAGGGAAAATATATATGCTACTTTTGAAAATTTTGGGGTCAGTAACATTTTTTATGTTTCTAAAAGAAGTAAAGAAGTGTCTTATGCTCACCACAGCAGCATTTATTTGATTAAAATACGGTAAAAACAGCAATATTACTACAATTTAAAATAACTGTTTTCTGTTTTCTAATCTTAATTTCTTCAGGAATCATTCAATATTCTAATTTGGTGCTCAAGAAATGATAAATTCTTACGATTTAGAAAAATGTATTATTATCAATGTTGAAAAACTGTGCTGCTTAATATCTTAAAATCTTAGCAACCCCAAATTACAAAATGATTGTATATACAGGAGCTGTATTTTCAATTCCTTTAAAATGCAATGTTTGTATGTAAACTTGTTAAACTTTTGGACATAAATAAATAAAGTTATTAAAATTCAAATATACCTGAATCAGTAACAGTTTTTGGAAGTAGCAGGATTGCAAATTCAGCCTAAAGGCAAATTGCTTGTACATTTCACAAATAATTAAAAATAAGCAGCACGTTACAAACAATTTTCTTGTAAAACACACACACACACATACATATATATACACATACACATTTTATACATATATATACACATACACATTATATATATATATATATATATATATATATATATATATATATATATATATATATATATATATATATATATATATATATATATATATATATATATATATATATATTTATATATATTAAGAGACCACTTTACATTGAGAATATTTTTGGAATAACTTTTGGAATAGTTTTAACACAATTTTTTTAAAGGGGTGGTAAACCACGATTTCACTTTTCTAACTTTAGCTAGTGTGTAATGTTGCTGTTTGAGCATAAACAACATCTGCAAAGTTACAACGTTCAAAGTTTAAAGCAAAGGGAAATATTTGCTTCTAAAGAAATCAATTTCTAAGGACTACAGCAAACGGCCGCTAGGGACTACTACACATTACTCCAGGGTCTCTGACATCACCAGCCCCAATATTTACATAAACCCCTCCTCCAAGAATATGAAATAAGGGGGGGCCATTTTGTATCGCCGCTGGGAATAGTTGATGTGGTATAGTTAGTAGGCTGGAGTGTTGTTGCCAATGCCGACGAAATGCTGTTATTTTCATCCGGAGTGCAGGTCCACTTTGTTCAGCCTTCCTAGGGACGGGGGTGCGTTGCAGTGCGTTTAACATACAACGTTATATGCATGCGTGTATGAGACTGAGGGGAACACGGTCGCATTTGCAGCAGATATATGCTGCCCATCATAAATCAAAGCACGAGACAGACAGGGGTCGGAGGAGAAGACCGGAAAAGACCGGTGACATAATGGACAATATTCATCTGTATTTGCAATACACGAGCCGCGGTTCAGCTGTGTTTGAATTATAATTTGGCAAATCGTTCTAAAAATACAAAAGTAACGGTGCCATTCAGTAGCGATCACTATAGATCCGCAGTCTTTACTCTTGAGGACTGAACAGGTTCTGCTCGATCATCTTCACTAAAATTGTCTGGGTCTGATTCGGGCTCAAATTGGTATGGTTTTATTGACGCCATTGTACTACCCAAAGCACAGGCTACCGGTAAAGGTAAGGGGCGTGACGTTTCAGACAAACATGCACTAGGCGTTTAGCGAATCACAACACGCTGGGCCAGCTAACCAATCTGAGCCCATTGTGTATTTTTGAGGGACTGGCTTCATACAACCCGGAAACCATCAGACCGTTTTTACAAGGAGGGAGAGAGCAGTGTAGAATAAAAGTAAAATATATGAAAAATAATGCAATTTTTTAAAAACGAAGCATGAACACGTTACAGTGTACCCCGCAAACACAATCAAGCCTTCGAAAGAATGTGTTTTACCACCCCTTTAAATGTGTAATGTTGCTGTAGATGTAAATAGGTTTGGTTTTGACGGACTAGATCTGCTACGCTGCTGCTGTGGCCGCAGGCAAGTACACAAACTCGCTCTGCTAGACCACGAAAACACAGAAGATAAAACTGCTGCAAAGCACGTACAAATACTTGCTCCATAAAACAAGATGATTTTAAGTACTGCGGCAAAGAGACCCCCGTAGCAGATCTAGACTGGGGGTGAAAACTTTTGAGCAGGATGAAGATGCCCAAATGTTTCTTATTTTGTTTAAATATCTTCTTTTTTCATTTAGTACTGCCCTTCAGAAGCAACAGAATATACTTGCATGTTTCCCAGAAGACAAATTGATTACAATTTACCTTTAAGTTTTCAATCAGTTCAATAAGTTTTCACCCCCGGCTCTTAATGCGTCGTGTTTCCTTCTGGAGAATCAGTGAATGTATGACCTGATAAAGATTTGAGCACAACATACAATAAACACTAAAGTTCTCTGAACTGATCATGGTAAAAGTGGTAAAAACATGCTGTCCGTTCATTAAAGGGCAATACGGTTCAGAGAAGGCTGGGAAAGAACTGCAAACAGAACAGGATGGAGTGAACAACATTGAAAATTTTAATCAGTTCCAATTAGGAGACGTGAGGCGCCCTGAGTCTCAGACCTTTGAGGAAGAGAGATAATCTCAGCAAAAGACCATGTTTTGATGTCATTGCTTTAAAAGACAGATCTCAAAGGCATCAGGGAGGGAAGTTTATGAAGAAGCCTGGAGGCGTTTTTTTAATCTGACCCCCCTGGGCATCTCCAATTGCATGGAAAAACAATTATTTTCATCCCTTCCTGCCGGGCGTGTGGATTTGCTTTAATTATAAGCTGCATAGTTGATTATTTCTAGCTAGTGTTTTAACTGATTTGTTTGAAAGCTGTGCACAAAGTAAAGTCAATACACATTGCTAATATTTCATTTTAATTTGCAGCGTGTATTGAATAATGGTTGGATTTAGATTAACGTCAACTTTTAGGGAACGACTTGTAAATCATATTGTGAGATATTACTCATTCAGTGTTTTGCCATTTCTCTCAACTTCTTGGCTGTACAAAGATATTCAACATTTCTTATTAACAAATGATCAATGAACTCATAGGAAAAATCACTAATTAGATCATTTTAGTATCACACGTTTCTCCTAGATTGAATGGACAACAAACTGACACTTAAAAAAAAACTCAAAAATCATCTCAAACTTTGCTCAGATTCACTAAAGATACTTGATTGCAAAATATGGACTCCATTATTTCTCATAAATTCTTCCACATTATGTAATAGCTCTACAACTTTGTCTCATTTGGTTTTACTTCTCTTATAGAATTTTGTGGAGAAACCACCAAAAGAAAAGAAAGAAAATGTTCATATGTAAATCAAAACCTAAACATTAAAATTTTGCAGTCCCAAACCAATGACCTTCTTTCTTGTGTGGATCACAAAAGAAAATAATGTGATATTTCGTCCTTTTTTTTGTCCATACAAGAAAGTCAGTGGGGTCCCAATGTTGTTTTGGACCCCGTTGACTTACTTTCACTGTATGGACCAAGACAATTTAAAGGAGTGGGTAAATGATTGAGTGGGACAGCAATTTGGGTGAACTTTATCTAAGCTACACAGAGCAACAGTTGAGCAATAAAATTATCTTCCCAGAAACCACAGCATGTTTTGGAGCAAGTAAAGGAATTACTCCACCATCCCCAAAATGTACCAATGACAGACTCAATCAGCCAATATGGTGGGTTTGGAAATAGAGCTGTCATCATTTGACAGGGATATGGTTATGTTGAGACACTAATAAGACAAGTGTGCATTTCACAGATGGACACACACACACACATAAACACACAAGATGGTCTCACAGGAACACACTTTGCCCTAGAAAGGACAAATTTTCTATCCAGAAAGAAATTGTATTAAAAAGGCCAGTGTGACTGACTGATGTTTTACCTTACTTAAAGGAACAGTTCACCTAAAAATGGAAATTCTGCCATTATTTACTCATTTGCATGTTGTTCTAAACCCAAATGACTTTCTTTCTTCTGTGAAACACAAAAAGTCTATCATGCTTGTCTTTATAATGAAAGTTAATGACAACGACCACCATAAATATACTGTGGTTTATATAAATATTCCGACTCTTTTGAAGTCAAACTATAGATTTGTGTGGAAGACATTAACCCTTTTTGGTCCGTTCATGAAAGAATTGCATCGTCTGACTTGTTCCTGTCTGCGATCTACTACAGACACAGAGGAGCAGGAGTTTAGCTCCACATTCATTTTCATAACAATGTCAGTTATTATGCTGTCAATCACAGTGGTGTCATGGGTTTTGTGATACACTGAGCTGTGCAGCGCACTGAACATCATAACTCACAGAGAAGGCTGTCACATCCCTAATTGCATTAAGACGGGATGAGCACTTCTACTTACAACATAATCAAGACAACTCTCTCCCTGCTCCTCTGAGGACCACCGGGGAGAGATGAGGAGATCAGCTCTGTCTTTGGGTAAAACTGTTAAACCTCATCTGAGAGCGAGAAATGTGGTTTAGCAGGACAAGAAATGCCTAGTTTGCCATCGTCAATGCTTGTTGCCTGTTTTATTACAAATAAAATGAATTTGCGAGGGCATGAGTGGAAAACTGTGTATTTGAAAGAACTAGAACTTCAGGCAAAAAATAAATCGCAAATGAAAAAGCTTATTCATATTTCACATGCTTGCTTTTGACAGCAATACGATTAAATACAGAGGAAAATGGAACCCTTTTCTCAGATTGTTCTCCTGAGATGCCATTAATCTCACAAATGTCTCCTCTAGAGTTTCATTAGATCTCAAAAACATTTTCAACTGTGTTCGGATTTATCAAAAGTCAGCAATAAAACACACATTTCACCTCAAATTCTTCCAAACTAATTGATGTATCACATGGTTTGATGTCAATAATGTTGTCAAACCATATATTATATATATATATATATATATATATATATATATATATATATATATATATATATAGAGAGAGAGAGAGAGAGAGAGAGAGAGAGAGAGAGAGAGAGAGAGAGAGAGAGAGAGAGAGAGAGAGAGAGAGAGAGAGAGAGAGAGAGAGAGAGAGAGAGAGAGAGAGAGAGAACACCGCCCCATCACCATCAATGGAGCACCGGTGGAGAGAGTCAGCAGCTTCAAGTTCCTCGGTGTCCACATCACAGAGGAATCTCATGGTCCGTCCACACCAAGGCCGTTGTGAAGAAGGCTCATCAGCGCCTTTTCTTCCTGCGACGGCTGAGGAGGTTTGGAATGAACCGCCACATTCTCACACGCTTCTACACCAGCACCATAGAGAGCCTGCTGACTGGCTGCATCACCACCTGGTACGGCAACAGTACCGCCCGCAACCGCAAAGCCCTGCAAAGGGTAGTGCGCACAGCCAGCTGCATCATCGGAGGTGAGCTTCCCTCCCTCCAGGACATTTACGCCAGTTGGTGTGTGAAGAGAGCTCAGAGGATCATCAGAGACTCTAGCCACCCGAGCCATGGGCTGCTCTCACTGCTGCCATCAGGCAGACGGTACCGCAGCATCAGAACACGCACCAGCCGACTCCAGAACAGCTTCTTCCCACAAACAATTAGATTCCTTAACTCTTGATCCATCAGGATCATAACACACACTGGACAGAATATCACTCAGCACAACCCACTGATACACGCATTATATACACATTTATTTATCATATAGCACCTATTGTACATTGGATTTCTATTGTGAATAATATTGTATACTGTACATTGTATATTATTATTATTATAGCGTAATGTATATTGTTTAATGTATGTTTAGTGTATATTGTTTAAAGTATATGTATATTGTAAGTATGTGTATATTGTTTAAAGCTGTGAGAACTACACTCACATTGTGTAAAATATGTATTGTTTATTGTAGAGTTTACTGTGCTGTGAGTAATTGTGGGCGCATCAGATGTGTAATCTGATGTTGTTTTAAATGTTGTACATGTCATGTCATGACTACTATGTTGCTCGGAACTACACCTAAGAATTTCACCTACTGTTGCACTTGTGTATATGGTTGAGTGACAATAAAGTGATTTGATTTGATTGATATGATATATTACAGTTAGAAGTACGGTGCAAAATGCAAATGTAAACAGTTAGATAACTGTTAGATAAATACAGTCGGCAGTGCAAATGAGCATAATCCAGTTAAGGTATGGTAGTGCAAAGTGCATAAGTAAACAGTTGTTACTGTAATAAACAGTCGGTAGTGCAAATAACAAAGTGAAGGCAGATGTGAGGTAGGAGAGTTAGTAGTTTATGAGAGAAGTGGATCAAACGGGGGTTTGAGTTCAGTAAAGAGACAGCTCTGGGGGAAAAAAACTGTTCTTTAGTCTGCTAGTCCTGGTCCGGAGGATCCTGAAACGCCTGCCGGAGGGCAGGAGAGAAAACAGTCTGTGGGCTGGGTGAGAGGAGTCCTTGAGGATGCTGCGAGCTCGATGCAGACAGCGTTTCCTCTGGATGTGCTCGATGGCAGGTAGTGGAGTCCCTGTGATGCGCTGGGCAGTTTTCACCACCCGCTGCAGTGCCTTGCGCTCCGCAACAGAGCAGCTCCCATACCATACTGCCACACAGTTGGTCAGGATGCTTTCTATTGCACAGCGATAGAAGTTCACCAGGATAGCCGAGGAGAGCTGGTGAACATCTATCGCTGTGCAATAGAAAGCATCCTGACCAACTGTGTCGCAGTATGGTATGGGAGCTGTTCTGTTGAGGATTATGCACCTTAACTGGATTATGCTCATTTGCACTGCCGACTGTATTTATTTTACCAACTGTTTACATTTGCATTTTACACCGTACTTCTAACTGTAATATGCAACCACTTTCCACTGCACGTTTACACTTTTTTTCGGATAGCTCTGTCCATAATTTATTGCACTACCTTAATCCAATGCTATAATCCTCATCTTTGCCTAACATATTATTGTATACCTCTATCTGTAAAATTCTGTTTATAGTAATAGCCATCTGTTTATTTATTCACAGTACATAATCAGTTGTGAGGTATAAAGTCACAGTTGTGAGGTATAAAGTCACAGATATTAGGTATAAAATCACAGTTGTGAGGTATAATGTCACATTTATGAGGTTTAAAGTCAGTTGTGAGGAATGAAGTCACAGTTGTGAAGAATAAAGTCACAGTTGTGAGGTATAAAGTCACAGTTGTGAGGTATAAAGTCACAGTTGTGAGGAATAAAGTCACAGTTGTGAGGATTAAAGTCGCAGTTATGAGGTATAAAGTCACAGTTGTGAGGAATAAAGTCACAGTTGTGAGGTATAAAGTCACAGTTGTGAGGAATAATGTCACAGTTGTGAGGTAAAAAGTCCCAGTTGTGAGGTAAAGTCAAAGTTGTGAGGAATAAAGTCACAGTTATGAGGTATAAAGTCACAGTTGTGAGGTATAATGTCACATTTATGAGGTTTAAAGTCAGTTGTGAGGAATAGTCACAGTTGTGAGGTATAAAGTCACAGTTGTGAGGAATAAAGTCAAAGTTGTGAGGAATAAAGTTAAAGTTGTGAGGTATACTGTCACAGATGTGAGGAATACAATCACAGTTGTGAGGAATAAAGTCACAGTTGTGAGGTACAAAGTCACAGTTGTGAGGAATAAAGTCACAGTTGTGAGGAATGAAGTCACCGTTGTTAGGTATAAAGTCACAGTTATTAGGTATAAAGTCACAGTTGTGAGGTATGAATTCACAGTTGTGAGAAATAAAGTCGCAATTATGAGGTATGAAGTCAAAGTTGTGAGGAATAATGTCACATTTATGAGGTATAAAATCACAGTTGTGAGAAATAATGTCACATTTATGAGGTATAAAGTCACGGTTGTGAGGAATAAACTCACAGTTGTGAGGAATAGTCACAGTTGTGAGGTATAAAGTCGCAGTTGTGAGGTATAAAGTCACAGTTGTGAGGTATAAAGTCACAGTTGTGAGCTATAAAGTCACAGTTGTGAGGTATAAAGTTGCAGTTATGAGGTATAAAGTCACAGTTGTGAGGAATAAAGTCACAGTTGTGAGGAATAAAGTCACAGTTGTGAGGAATAAAGTCAAGTTGTGAGGAATAAAGTCAAAGTTGTGAGGAATAAAGTCACAGTTGTGAGGAATGAAGTCATAGTTGTGAGGAATAAAGTCACAGTTGTGAGGTATAAAGTCACAGTTCTGAGGAATAAAGTCGCAGTTGTGAGGAATGAAGTCACAGTTGTGAGGTATAAAGTCAAAGTTGTGAGGTATAAAGTCACAGTTGGTAGGAATAAAGTCAAAGTTGTGAGGTATAAAGTCACAGTTGGTAGGAATAAAGTCACAGTTGTGAGGTACAAAGTCACAGTTGTGAGGAATAATGTCACAGTTTTGAGGAATAAAGTCACAGTTGTGAGGAATAAAATCGCAGTTGTGAGGAATGAAGTCACAGTTGTGAGGTATAAAGTCAAAGTTGTGAGGTATAAAGTCACAGTTGTTAGGAATAAAGTCACAGTTGTGAGGTACAAAGTCACAGTTGTGAGGAATGAAGTCACAGTTGTGAGGTATAAAGTCAAAGTTGTGAGGTATAAAGTCACAGTTGTTAGGAATAAAGTCACAGTTGTGAGGTATAAAGTCACAGTTGGTAGGAATAAAGTCACAGTTGTGAGGTACAAAGTCACAGTTGTGAGGAATAATGTCACAGTTTTGAGGAATAAAGTCACAGTTGTGAGGAATAAAATCGCAGTTGTGAGGAATGAAGTCACAGTTGTGAGGTATAAAGTCAAAGTTGTGAGGTATAAAGTCACAGTTGTTAGGAATAAAGTCACAGTTGTGAGGTACAAAGTCACAGTTGTGAGGAATGAAGACACAGTTGTGAGGTATAAAGTCAAAGTTGTGAGGTATAAAGTCACAGTTGTTAGGAATAAAGTCACAGTTGTGAGGTATAAAGTCACAGTTGTTAGGAATAAAGTCACAGTTGTGAGGTACAAAGTCACAGTTGTGAGGAATAATGTCACAGTTGTGAGGAATAAAGTCACAGTTGTGAGGAATTTAGTCACAGTTGTGAGGAATAAAGTCACAGTTGTGAGGAATGAAGTCACAGTTGTGAGGTATAAAGTCACAGTTGTGAGGTAAAGTCAAAGTTGTGAGGAATAAAGTCAAAGTTGTGAGGAATGAAGTCACAATTGTGAAGAATGAAGTTGCAGTTGGGAGAAAAAGTCGCAGTTGTGGGGAATAAAGTCGCAGTTGTGGGGAATAAAGTCTCAGTTGTGAGGAATAAAGTCACAGTTGTGAGGTAAAGTCACAATTGTGAGGTATGAAGTAACAGTTGTGAGGTATAAAGTCACAGATGTGAGGAATAAAGTCACAGTTGTGAGGTATAAAGTCACAGTTGTGAGGAATAATGTCAGTTGTGAGGAATTAAGTCAGTTGTGAGGAATAAAGTCAGTTGTGAGGTATAAAGTCACAGTTGTGAGGAATAAAGTCACAGATGTGAGGAATAAAGTCACAGTTGTGAGGTATAAAGTCACAGTTGTGAGGAATAATGTCAGTTGTGAGGAATTAAGTCAGTTGTGAGGAATAAAGTCAGTTGTGAGGTATAAAGTCACAGTTGTGAGGAATAAAGTCACAGTTGTGAGGAATAAAGTCGCAGTTATGAGGTATAAAGTCACAGTTGTGAGGAATAAAGTCACAGTTGTGAGGTATAAAGTCACAGTTGTGAGGTATAAAGTCACAGTTGTGAGGTACAAAGTCACAGTTGTGAGGTAAAGTCAAAGTTGTGAGGAATAATGTCACAGTTTTGAGGAATAAAGTCACAGTTGTGAGGAATTTAGTCACAGTTGTGAGGAATAAAGTCGCAGTTGTGAGGAATGAAGTCACAGTTGTGAGGTATAAAGTCAAAGTTGTGAGGTATAAAGTCACAGTTGTTAGGAATAAAGTCACAGTTGTGAGGTATAAAGTCACAGTTGTGAGGAATAATGTCACAGTTTTGAGGAATAATGTCACAGTTTTGAGGAATAAAGTCACAGTTGTGAGGAACTTAGTCACAGTTGTGAGGAATAAAATCGCAGTTGTGAGGAATGAAGTCACAGTTGTGAGGTAAAGTCAAATTTGTGAGGAATAAAGTCAAATTTGTGAGGAATAAAGTTAAAGTTGTGAGGTATAATGTCAGTTGTTAGGAATAAAATCACAGTTGTGAGGTAAAGTCACAATTGTGAGGTATGAAGTCACAGTTGTGAGGAATTTAGTCACAGTTGTGAGGAATAAAGTCGCAGTTGTGAGGTATAAAGTCACAGTTGTGAGGAATTTAGTCACAGTTGTGAGGAATAAAGTCGCAGTTGTGAGGTATAAAGTCACAGTTGTGAGGAATAAAGTCACAGTTGTGAGGTATAAAGTCACAGTTGTGAGGTATAAAGTTACAGTTGTAAGGTATGAATTCACAGCTGTGAGGTATAAAGTCACAGTTGTGAGGTATAAAGTCGCAGTTGTGAGGTATAAAGTCACAGTTGTGAGGTATAAAGTCACAGTTGTGAGGTATAAAGTCACAGTTGTGAGGTATAAAGTCACAGTTGTGAGGTATGATTTCACAGTTGTGAGGAATGAAGTTGCAGTTGTGAGGTATAAAGTTACAGTTGTAAGGTATGAATTCACAGTTGTGAGGTATAAAGTCACAGTTGTGAGGTATAAAGTCACAGTTGTGAGGAATGAAGTTGCAGTTGTGAGAAAAATTTGCAGTTGTGAGGAATGAAGTTGCAGTTGTGAGAAAAAGTCTCAGTTATGAGGTATTGTCACAAGTGTGAGGTATAAAGATTTAGTCAAAAATGCCATATTTAAACACATGAATGAGATTTGTAATCTGCGTCAGAAGGAAACAAGTAATTTATATTATATATATATATATATATATTATATATATATATATATTATATATATATATATATATATATATATATATATATATATATATATATATATATATATATATATATATATATATATATATATATAAACATAATATATATAACTTTTTTTTTTAATAGTTCATTTTATATACATATATAAAGTAATTAAATATAGAAATATCTGAGATGCTACACCAGGTTTAACATCAGTAATGTCTATATTTAAAATATTTAAACCCAATGAGATTTGAGATCTCCATCGGAGGGAAAAATTATACAATATTATATACAATTATTTTGTACTATTTTTTTTATTTTAAAAATATTTTCTATTATTTTAAATAAATAAATATTTATTTAATTTTGGGTTGGCCTGAACATTTGGACGTTGATTTTTCTGTGTATTTTGTCAGGTAAGGCTCAAGAGACTCACTTCTCTCTGATGTCTGAACACAAGTCTTTCTTTTGAAGCCGATAAAACTGCATTTTTGAGATTCTATGAATAAGTGCCTGAGGCTAATCTGTAGAATATTAGAAGCTTCATGAAACCCGAAGACCAAACTAATGCAGAGTTTGCTGAGTTTTATTCCCACTTGGTCATTTGTCCTCCAATCACCACAGGAAGTAATTCATCATAGAAGTTCAGCAGTTACACTTTCAGAGGGAAACCATGTAACGATGGAGATATCCGTCTCATATCAGCTGCCACGTATTAGAAAGTTACTTTCCCTGTACCTCAAACAAATATCATGGGTTCAATTCCAAGGAAATGCATTGATAACGTATTACTTGAATGCAATATTTTTTGGGGATAAAATGGTCAGTTTGTTGAAGCAGAAAACATTACAGATAGGCAGCACATGGACGTTACTCAATTTACTATTTTTTGAAATGAGAAGGTCGCTGTCCTTCCCAATCAAAAAAATATATAAAAATTGAGGACAAACTTAAATCTTACTCATTTCATAAATGCTTTGGTACGTCGCCACTTCCGCAAATGCCCCAAAATGCCTTCAGGGATCAGCAAGATAAGAAATATAAGACAAATATGTGGCATTCTGGAGTTTAAAACACAATTCTGTCAGAGAAATGATGTCTCAAAAGCTTTTTTTTACACCAGATGACTGTGTTTGGGAGACACTATTGTGATCTTACAAAGGATACAAAACTTTGTCTATTTTCTAATGCTATTGAAAGTGTTTCTGTTCTTGGTAGCAAATGGCACCAAAAACACTAAGGTCATAGGTTTGATAGCAAATAACACACATACTGTGTCTTGAATAGACAGTAAATCACTTTGGATAAAAGTGTCTGCCAAATGCATTAATGTAATGTAAATGTAGACTTTTTTTGCACTTCTACTAAAAAATAACTAACTAATTAACTAAATAAATAAATAAATAAATAAATAAAAGGACCAACTCATAATAATAATAATATCTAGATTATAAAATAAAATAATTAAAATAACAAAATAAATAAATAATACAATTCATAGAAAAATAAAATAAATTAAAATAAAACAAAAAATAATAAATCAGATACTAAAGTTTTTGACTAAAGTTTTTGTTGCTCACAAAAGAGTCAAAATATACAACAGATGACAGCCACAATAATTTAAATATGCCATAAAAGTCATTCAGGAAGTTACTCACCCCTAATGATGTCAATGTAACGACTTGCTGGATTTGGAGTTATTTCATTCGGCGAAATACAAAATTGCCTGTTTGACCTTGCAAGTTCCCGGGACATTATCACAAAAGTTTGAAATCCTTGTTTGGTTAAAAAAAAAAAAAAAAAAAAAAAACTAACTTCAAACCCAGATGTTATTTTAACTTTTCTTTCAGCCTAAAGAGGGCAGAAGTTCAGGGGCGCATCATCTCTCAACGTAATGACTCACTCAATTCTCCTCCCTCACCTGTGGGACGAATCACAGATGCTGCATGTTGTTTGGCGTGAGTCTTCCGTTGAAGTGCCGCTGACAAGACCTTGATTGCAGGTTTGGAAGTGAAACCATACGTCCATACACCAAAGCGCTGACTTAAGATGACATGCGTTGCTTTCCGCCTCTCTCGTTCTTTCTGCAAACATGTGTTAGTGTGTGTGCATGTGTGAGGCAGTGTGTGAGTGTGCACTTGCCCGTGTTCCCTCGTCTACTAAAGCCTGTTCTGTTACAGCATTCTGCTGCATCACATTTAGGCTCATCTCTCTCTCTTTCTCTCCTTACCTCCCTCCTCACTATCATCACTCTCAGCCTCCCTTCCTCGTTCAGTCACACGTGAGGAGGCGCACAGTACGACTGGAATACAAATAAGCTGTTTAGTCTGAAACCCTTAAAGACGCAATTGTCTTCCTTCGCCTCTGACACTTTTAGATGCTGCCCTCTGCAAATGGACATCTCTCTCTCTCTCTCTCTCTCTCTCTCTCTCTCTCTCTCTCTCTCTCTCTCTCTCTCTCTCTCTCTCTCTCTCTCTCTCTCTCTCTCTCGAGGGACATGGATCCCTCTTCTCGGTCACCTCACCTGGTCACGAACATCTCTACATTGCTCTGCCACTCAACGGGATTTCAAATGAGGTAATTTTGTACACCACTGTGGACAGACCGCCAGGTGCTAGTTGGTGAGCCGAATATTCTTTTCAAAAGGTTGAAGAGGAGATGTTTGTCTCCAAGGTTGCATGTTCATCATCATTGTAACGGTATTGGACCTCTGAAGGTTTAAATATGTGAACGTTAGGATTTTAATAAAGTTTTTACATTTTAAATAAAAAAGTAAGAGGTGCAAACATGCCACAACAATGTCTGAGTTGGCATACCAACTTTCTCACTAGTGTTCTGAGTGACTACTGACATTGCTATGTGGTTCTTTACTACACAGAGCAAAATAACAAAGGTAATTCTAAGGTAAGGTTTAAAACAAGTCACAATTTGAGATAAAAAAGCTGCAGTTGCGAGAAATAATTCACATTGGTAGATATAAATTCACATTGCATGATATGAAGTCACAATTGGGAGGTATAAATTCCCAAATATGACATATGAAGTCACAGTTGTGCGGTATAAAGTCGCAGTTGTGAGGTATAAAGTCACAGTTGTGAGGTATAAAGTCACAGTTGTGAGGTATGAAGTCACAGTTGAGAGAAATAAAGTCACAGTTGAGAGAAATAAAGTCGCAGTTGTGAGGAATAAAGTCACAGTTGTGACTTCTTCACAAACAAAACAACATCCATCAGCAGTCAGTTCTCATCCCCCCACACACAGGATTTTACATCAGCCAAACCCACAGCCGATCATCATCTCTCCTCATTCACTACACTCACTGAGGCAGAAGTATCTAAACTTGTCCTCTCCAGCCATTCTACCACCTGTCCTCTAGATCCCATCCCTCCACATCTCCTTCAAACCATCTCTCCTACACTCCTACCAGCATTCACACACATCATCAACACATCTCTCAGCACCGGCATCTTCCCTACCACATTCAAGCAAGCTCGGATAACTCCACTGCTTAAGAAACCCACATTAAACTCTTCACTCATAGATAACTACAGACCTGTCTCTCTGCTACCATTCATAGCGAAAACACTTGAACAAGTGGTTTTCAATCAGGTTTCATCCTTCCTCTCACAGAATAATCAGTTGGACATCAACCAATCAGGTTTCAAAAGCGGCCACTCCACAGAGACTGCATTACTGTCGGTCACTGAAGCCCTGCGGATAGCTAAAGCTGACTTCAAATCATCAGTCTTTGTCCTCCTCGATCTATCTGCTGCCTTTGACACGGTCAATCATCAGATTCTTCTGTCCACCCTTTCATCACTGGGCATCACAGGGATTCCACTCCACTGGTTTGAGTCCTACATCACAGGTAGGTCTTTCAAGGTTGCCTGGAGAGGGGAGGTATCCAAAGCACATCAGCTGATCACAGGGGTTCCTAAGGGTTCAGTGCTTAGACCTCTCCTCTTCTCCATTTACACTACATCATTAGGACCCATCATACAGGCACATGGCCTCTCATACCACTTCTATGCGGCTGATACTCAACTCTACCTTTCATTCCAACCAGACAACCCCACAGTAGCTGCACGAATCTCCAGCTGTCTGGCGCACATCTCGGCATGGATGAAAAAACATCACCTGCAGCTCAACCTGGCAAAGACTGAACTGCTCGTCTTCCCAGCCAATCCCACAATACAACATGACGTCACCATCCAGCTATGTTCTTCTCAGATCACCCCTTCAGGGTCCGTCAGAAACCTTGGCGTAATCTTTGATGACCAGTTGTCCTTCAAAGACCACATTTCAAAGACAGCTCGCTCATGCAGGTTTGCGCTCCACAACATCAGGAAGATCAGACCTTTTCTAACAGAGCATGCAACACAACTTCTCGTCCAGGCCCTGGTCATTTCTAGGCTTGACTACTGCAATGCGCTTCTGGTTGGACTTCCATCATGTGCGATCATAACGCTCCAAATGATCCAGAATGCAGCAGCACGTCTTATCTTCAACGAACCCAAAAGGGCCCACATCACACCACTCTTCATCTCTCTGCACTGGCTACCACTCGCTGCTCGCATCAAGTTCAAGGCGCTTACGCTCCCTTACAGATCCACCACGAGCTCCGCTCCTGCATACTTTGACTCGCTCTTACAAGTCTACACCCCCACCAGAAGCCTTCGCTCAGCTAAGGAGCAACGGCTTGTGGTACCATCACAGAGAGGCAGAAAATCCCTCTCCAGAACATTCACATTCACCGTTCCCTGCTGGTGGAATCTTCCCACCTCCATCCGAATTGCAGAATCACTGACAGCATTCAAATGACAGCTGAAAACTCACCTCTTCCACGAGCACTTAACCTTATCTTAAAAAAAAAAAAACTTTTCTTTTCCTTCTATTTTCCTCTACTTCTTCCCTGCCCTAGTGTGTGATGCTCTGTGCAATGTCCAAAACTTAGTACTTCAGGCACTTTCTGTGTTTTGCTGCCTCCTCATGATGGATCGCTTCCTGTACTCCTCAGTTGTAAGTCGCTTTGGATAAAAGTGTCTGCTAAATGCATAAATGTAAATATAGTTGTGAGAAATAAAGTCGCAGTTGTGAGGAATAAAGTCACAGTTATGCGGAATAAAGTCACAATTGTGAAATATAAAGTCACAGTTGTGAGGTATAAAGTCACAGTTGTGAGGAATAAAGTCACAGTTCTGAGGTATAAAGTCACAGTTATGCGGATTAAAGTCACAGTTGCGGAATAAAGTCACAGTTGTGATGTATAAAGTTGCAGTTGTGAGGTATAGTCACAGTTATGCGGAATAAAGTCACAGTTGTGAGGTATAAAGTCACAGTTATGTGGAATAAAGTCACAGTTGTGAGGTATATAGTTGCAGTCGTGAGGAATAAAGTCACAGTTGTGAGGTATATAGTTGCAGTCGTGAGGAATAAAGTCACAGTTATGCGGAATAAAGTCACAGTTATGTGGAATAAAGTCACAGTTGTGATGTATAAAGTCACAGTTTTGAGGTAAAAAGATAACATCACTATCACTACAAAATTGCAAGAAACATAATTGAGATTTAAGACGGTATATGTGAGGTACTGCATAAAGTCATCTTGCAACATGCCTCTTTTATCACATACAGTGCAAAAACCTAAAATCAGTTTGCTTACAGTAGAAATGTAATAGCACGCCTCTTTTAATTAGCTGGATAAAATGAGTTAGCATTTGTGTTCGTAGCACAAACACATTACTTGTCAAAGTTTAGCAAGAACTACTAATAATAAATGCTATTAGCACAAAACTCACTGGTTGATAAACAATACAATTCAAGAAAAGTCATCAGAGTGTAAAACATTTACAAAGCATTTACACGGTCGACTCCAAAATTGTTCCTGAAACGTGACTTACTTTTTAAAATCAACCTGAGATATCCACATTTTTAGTCAGACATAGCCTTTTAGAAAACTAATATATATATATATAATGTTTTTTTTTTTTTTTTTTTTTCTCTTCATCCCACAGCTACAAAATAGCAGCCACATGGGTTCTGATTGCACGAACATCTTGACTGTGCGAGAGAGACGTGAAAAAAGAAGGTTGTGGATTACATAGTCCGCGACCTGTGGGCAAGGTTGAGAAACCCACAGCTGACCTTCTTTTCCACCTTATTTAATTTTTCATATCCTCAAGGTTCAGATGAATCAGCCATCAGCAACCATTCCTTCAGAGATTGTCTTATCGCGTAACATGACGGCCAGGCTCCGAAGACGTAGCCTTCTCTTATCGCTGGGATTTCACATGTTGTCATCCTGGAAATGTTACAAAAAAATTACGAAATAAAAGAACACTCTCTCTCTCTCTCTCACTCTCTAGTTCTCCCAATGTCTCTCTCTCCCTCTCTCATTCTTGCCGCCTGTCTCTTTCCAAGCAGAAAATCTTTAAGCTGACACGGACTGCTAACTTGTTGATAAGGTTATCGGTATCGGAGTCATGATAAAATGCGTTGAGTCTTCTTTACTTGATAGGTCATCCTAGTCAATCGGTTTTCTCTTTTGAACATCTCGCTGCCATGTTCCTCAACAATTCCTATTAACTAGATGACCAAATGTGTCAGACCATTACATTGTGTGGTTATGAAGCCTTTCTTCTAATTAGTTTGATTTCTTTGTAAGGTTTGTCACACAATCAGCATTGAAGACGGCATGGCATTTGCAATGCACTGAACATCCATAATGGGAGACATTCAAAAGTAAAACTGAATATTTAGTAAAGGGCTTGAATTTATGCACTAGGATTTGAATAATTTGCATGGTTGTGTATATACAGTATGTTTGCTTATTAATTATTGATGCATATTATTTTTCTGTTACAAAAGGGGAAAAGTTGTATCTGAAATGGAAAATGGATTATGGGATTTTTTTTAGAACAGCATTCCCCGTGAAACAAACACATACACAATAATGCTGCATTCCAGTGAAAAACAATCAACATATGTGGGATAGATATTGCTACTTCCATTTCAACTTCACTATATCTTCAGGGGCAGCAGTGGCTCAGTGGTTCATGTAGGTTGTTCAGCAGGGACACATTCAATTGATCAAAAGACACTGTAAAGACAAAACAAATCTATTAATATGGAGATATATAAGCTCAAACATAAAAACAAAAATATTAAGAATATATATTTTTTTAAATGTATAAAATATGATTTATTGTGTTGAAGAAACTTAGAAACACAATGAAGCTGAAGGCACAAGTCTGCTTCATTTCAAATCTGTGGATATTAACTCTAAAACTATGAATTATATGAAACATTTTGTAAGACAGAGTGAGTGTCAGAGTGAGTTTTTAGAGAAGGCTGATAAGATAAAATATTTTATTGCCCTGTACCCATTTGTAGTCTTTTGTCTAATGTCTGGCGAGATGAACTGCCTCCCTGAATCCTTTTATTTTTAATAATTGCCATGTTTGTGCTCTTCTGCGCATCCCTGTGTGTGTAATAAGCAGAGGCGTATATGCATATAGGCGTATATTACTAACGTGCCCTTTAAATAACACAAAAAATACTGCACTTTTGACTTTAGACCAGGTTTTTGTTGGTCAATGGTGCAGTCGTTTTCAGTTACCTCAAAATAGCAACGCACCAACAATGCACCTGAACACATCTCGTTTTCAGACCAAATTGGCGAACAAATGGGAGCGAGTGCATTTGCTATTTAAACAACGTGGCGTTGGACATAAAAATGATAACTGTGTCGAGCTTAAACTAGCAAAAAACACTTGTGTCGTGCCTGGTGTCGCATTGAGCCAGGTGTATTATAGGACCCTTAATCTTTATTATTCTTTTATCATTATCCTTTTATTTGTATTCAGCCATTATTAGCTTTTATTCTGGCATTATGGCTTGCCCATTTACACCACCTTCATCACACTATATGCTACAATTAGCATTAAGCGACATATCACAATTTAAAGATTAATATTACAGTTTTTCTCAAAACTCACTTTAAACCACCATCGAGTGTTTATATTAACTTCCGATCATGCTATAAGGTGGATTTGAGCCATATAATGTTGTTGAAATATGTTTTATATAGCCTTTTATATGCATCTACTTGCTACACTTGCTTCGGATTTATAATGTAAAGATCCATTATTGATATTAAATTCGCACCAATCACATGAAAATCATACATAAGCCATATACTATCATAATCGTGTGTTTATTAGCTTTTTGTTTCATGTGTAGAAATGTTTCTCACAGAGCTCAGAATGAGGAAGTGTCCAAGACAGTCATCCAGAAGGCAGGAATTATGAAGAAGAAAAAAAACAGCTTACGACCTACTTGCTACGTCTTGCTTCAAGAATAAATGGTTCAACCGAATAAAGTGCAGAGTTAGTTACAAACTAGCTAGTAATTACGTGGACTTTACGTTCCAGTTTAAATAGGAACATACGGATGGCTGCAACTCCAGTCAGGTGTAAATGGGTATGTGTCTCCCTCATATTGTGATTCGATCCACCAAAACGCATCTTGTGTAAACAGAGTCAGGACTAGAGTTTAGATTCTCTGCCCAAGCCTGAACTTGACCCAACCTAATCCGCAATCATGATCACTCCATGTCACGATTATTGTCTGCTATAGTCTATTTGCTTCTTTTTTTATTAAATCCGGGCAATTGGCTGATGAAACATTGATTAAAATTAAGATACAATTTATACAAAACAAAATTCACTTTAAAGAAAGGCTTTCTACAAAACAAAACTTAATGAAGTGGTCAAAATCATTTCTGAGCCACTCGCATCTTTGCACTTTTCATAATCAATATAGCCTAGATAAAATAAAAAAATAACATTATAATATTTAAACATAAATATGAAACTAAATAAAGTCGTTAAATGGCTACAACAAGTATAGTAGGCTACAGTACAGATAAATGTCATGTCTGAGTGCGATTTAAGCGAACGTTGTTTTACCGGTGAGCGTTTCATGAGTGCAGTGTGCTGCCAGTAGTTAGTATACTATACCAAATGTCAAAATTTGATTGATTGACAGGTGGGCGGGGCTTCCGGTATAGGGGGCGGGACTTCCGGTATAGGGGGCGGGACTTCCGGTGTAGGCGGGACTTCCGGTGTGGGCGGGGCTTCCGGTGTGGGCGGGACTTCCGGTGTAGGCGGGACTTCCGGTGTAGGCGGGACTTCCTGTATAGGCGGGACTTCCTGTATAGGCGGGACTTCCTGTATAGGCGGGACTTCCTGTTTAATAAATCATGTGATTGACATTAGGTTTTGACAGTTGGTTTTTGACCTATTGTCATAATAAATCATATGATTGACAGTTGGTTTTGATGGTTTTTTGACATTAGGTTTTTTGTTTTGATTAATTTGACAGTTGGTTTTTTGTTTTTGAATGCGGTATAAGCGGGACTTCCTGTTTAATAAATCATGTGATTGACATTAGGTTTTGACAGTTGGTTTTTGACCTATTGTCATAATAAATCATATGATTGACAGTTGGTTTTGATGGTTTTTTGACATTAGGTTTTTTGTTTTGATTAATTTGACAGTTGGTTTTTTGTTTTTGAATGCGGTATAATAAATCATGTTATTGACAGAAGGTTTTATCTTTTGAAGTCGCTGTTATCAGAAAATTCCCCTCCCACCCTGCCACATCCCAGAGCAGCGTATATATATATAAATGGGGCCAGTGTGTTCTACAGCTATCAGCAAAAAGAGAAACATGAGCTACATGAGCATGGACGGATTATCAGCTCCTGAAACCCCAGATGCGGGGTTGCGCAGCAGGACGTTCGACAGTCTGATGACCAGTCTACCTATGGCGCCGAGAAAACCTTATGGGCACGTCCGTTTGACAAGCTTTCTCCATGAACTTTCGGAATGGACTAAAGGAGAATTTATGATGAACAGCAAGCGTGTAATCGGGTACAGATTTCATAAAACAACTCAAGTTGTTATACTCTACACCACCGACAGCGCGGGCGAGTTTCACCCCGGGGAAGACGCATGTCTTGTATTTCCTAAAAAAGACTGGGCATTATTTTACAATTTTGTGTGGAAGGATCTGAAGAGCGGCGGTCAAGAACCTCTGTACGTTGGAGAGTGGGACGGGGTCACCCCGAATGTCCGGTACCGCGTGGTAGGTGACCACACTAAAAAGAACCCGGATGATTCTGTCTACATATTCTGCTGTGATGACAAGACAAAGCTCACCGAAGATCGGTCAGGGGTCGTCCTGCCTAACGAGCATAACAATCTGTATGAAATGCAATTTTTGTTCAAGTGGCAAGATCTGAGTCAGCTGGATATTATGTTTTCAATCATAAACAAGCTGTTCAAATGGTGCGAGCTGCACGACGGCTACAACAAAATTAAAGTGCAGCTGTTCCACCCTGAGAGATGTCCGCGCAGCAGTACATACGCGGGGTATTCACCCCCCATTCACTACAGACATCCGGGACCTCGACGGTCAGCCCCTCCCAGACGTCGTTTATAAACCACAGCTGAAGCGCCACAACGTCCCCGCCCCTTTACTGCATCTGACATAAAGTCAGCGGCCAAACCCTCTCAAGCAACATTTATAAACCATGGCTGAAGACGGCGCTTCAGAACCCGCTCATGTGTGCAGCTGCGGCATCTCTTTCGGCAGCATTCTCGACCCTCCTGACGACAACGCAAGCAACTATTGTCTGACTTACCCCCTTGGATCATCGGACCTTCACAAAGACTGGCAATCGCCCCTCCAAATCGACTGGGACCCGTTAATCGAATGCGACTGCGGCCACGGTCCTGCTAAAACTATCAAACGCTCCAAAGACTGGCTGGACAAATTAGGCTCGGACCTCGGATCACACAACCTGACTTACCTCCCCAGTGCTAAAGCCGGTCACGACGCTACAGACGGATGTTTCAGCGACGTCGGATTCAAAATCGTAAAAGCAGCAACCGTGGTGCTGCTGGAACATCTCATCGGTGATAAGCTGAAGGCCGACTGCGAGGGGTGTGCGATTGACCACCCCAGCCAGCTGCAACATTCCTGCCTGTTTGACCCTCCCAACTTCTACTTCGACACACACTTTGACGAGCTGTCAGGCAAGCTGTTTAAGCCCTTTTTCCATTCCATCATCGGCATTCTCCTAAACCGCTGCGGGCTAAAATCTCACCCCCAGCGTATTCAAGGGACAGTCGGGGGTATTCTGCACGAATTAAAAGACGAACCATTCATCATTGCCAAGCTAGAAGAAATCAGGTTGAAACTTCTGGACAAACCCTGCAAGGAAATAGTCTACGACGTCGTTGATCTCTGGCAAGGTCTCTCAATTGTGAATGGAGAGTGACCAACCCCCCTCCGCGATGGGTGTAGTCTGTAGTCTAAGGAGCTGTTTGGAACTCGTGTTTAAAGACCATTTCAAACATCAGATGACCGAGCTACTGGATAAGATTATTGCGGACGCTGCCCACCCTGATATCCCAGTTGGTCATGACACTACGCGTCAGGCAAATCTCAAGAAGAATATGCCGATAATGAGAGGGATGGCTAATGCATGGGACGATTTGATTGAAAAATGTGTTGATGGTCTCGATCCACCCGATGTAATGATAGAAGCTATTCTAGAAATGATGTGTGAATCACGCGCTGAGATCACAATCTCAGACGTGTTGTGTACTTGTACCTACGTGGCAGATGTATGTACCGAGTTGATAAAGAAAAAGGGTGATGATGACGACTCTGCCAAAATTACCGAAATGTATATCGATTTCATCCTAGACAAAAACATGAAGGCCTGTCGCGACTTTCTTTTCTGGTTAGACAGTCAGTAATGTCATTATCACTAACCATTTACTACATTATTATTTTTTTACTAACCATTTTTTAGCTTACTCTGTTGTATTATATCCATTTTAGCCACTGTCTATCCTGTAATGTTGTATTATATCCATTTTAGCTACTATGTATCCTGTAATGTTATTTTCCATTTTGTTTTTTACTTACTGCTACTTATTATATCCATTTTTAGTTAGATTGTGTTATATTAACATCATTATATCCTTTTTGTACTTACTGTGTATCCTGTAATGTCGTTATATCCATTTTTTTTTTACTCTACCTGTATTATTTCCATTTTTACTTAGATCTTGCATGTATCCTGTAACGGATTTTTTTAAATAAAAGATTGATTCAAAATACTTGTACGCGTTATTCTTTTGCGGCGGTTGAAACGACAGCATGTCGGAGCTCATGAAAAAGGCTTATTATACACCGTCCAACCCCGGCTCTCTAGGGGGTAAAAAACGATTAAAAGACGCCGTCTTAAAAGATACCGGCGTCCGTCTAAGCGATAAAGAGGTTTCAGATTGGTTGGCGGGTGAGGATGCTTACACATTACACAAAACAGCACCTATAAAATACAAACGAAATAGAGTGGTTGTGTATGGGATCGATACACAGTTCCAGGCTGATCTTGTCGACATGACTGCCTACGCCAAGGATAATGACGGTCATAAATACCTACTGACATGCATAGATGTATTTAGCAAGTTCTCATGGGTCAGAGTTTTGAAGAATAAGAGTGGCATTGAGGTCACTAAAGCGTTCCAGTCTATACTCGAAGAGGGTCGTGTACCTCAGAAATTGCAGACGGATAAGGGAAAGGAATTTTTTAACAAACATTTTCAAGATGTGATGAAAAAGCACGACATCAACCACTTCGCCACCGCTACCGATTTGAAAGCCAGCGTCGTAGAACGATTTAATAGAACATTAAAAAGCCGCATGTGGAGATTTTTAACGGCTACAAATTCCCGCCGATACATTGATGTTTTACAAGACATTATTCAAGGATACAACAGCAGTTATCACCGAAGTATCAGAATGAGACCCGTGGACGTCGACAAAGCAAATGAGGGTCAAGTGTTTGAAAATTTGTACGGCGATATAAAGAAGAAGAAGAAGACCGTATTTAATTTCAAAGTCGGCGACGTTGTCAGGATTTCTAAAGTGAGAGGACCGTTCGCCAAAGGTTATGAGCAGAACTACACGGAAGAATTTTTCACAGTATCCTCATGTATTCCGCGTCACCCCCCGGTCTACAGACTCAAGGATTATGATGGCGATGTCATAGATGGGGTTTTTTATGAAGAAGAGTTGCAAAAAATAATTGTGAGTAAAAACAAATCTTTTAAGGTGGAAAAGATTTTAGGTCAGAAAAAACAGGGGAAATCTACGCTTGTTCTAGTGAAATGGCTAGGATGGCCTTCAAAATTTAATAGTTATATAGATAAAAAAACTCTGCTGGACTTGCAATCTCCTTAAAACGCACAGTCGTTAACGGATGAGACCATACGAGCGAAGGAGCATCATGGAGGATCACGGGTTCTACGTCACGTTGCCATGCAATGCGTCGTCGTCGGTTTATCCTGAAAATCGTATAGCCAGCTATACAACCAGGTTGGCTAAAGCTATAGACTTGAAAGGACAATGGGAAGTCGGACTCGCCGAAATCGAATATCCTAGAAGTTGGTACAACTTTAATGACGAAGATGGTCATTTCATCCTACATACGACCCCGGAACCCCCGGATAGCAATCCCTCAAATATTGGTTTTTCTATCATTACGAAATTACACATAAGCGGGGGTTACTACGCAAACATTCGCGCGATCCTCCGGGCTATAAATCAACTCATCACACCAGCGGCCGTATTGAATCACGACGAATTAAAAAACAAAGTCTTTCTGGTCGCGAAACCAAACATTTCAGTGAGTTTCCGAGGAAGACTAGCCACTATTTTAGGAATGACTAAAAAACCTCTCGGAGGTTTAAACGATCATAAAGAACCCGATTTTACTACGGACGTCATCACATACGCTCCTCATCAATCCGACATCAATGCTGGGTTCTATACAATGTACGTTTACACGGACATCATCCAATATCAAGCGGTCGGTGATTCGCACGTGCCCCTCTTGAGATGTGTACATATAACGGGTAAAGGCAACGACGCGGTCATTGCTAGATACGACAACCCCCATTACGCATCGATCAACAAGGATCACATCAGCAGCATCGTCATAGAGTTGAAGGACGATCAAAACCACGAAGTACCATTTTCTTACGGGAAAGTCATCGTAAAACTACACTTTAAACCAAAAAATATTTCTATTCTTTAAAAAAATGGTTTATTATAGACCCGGAGAGTCCAATACCGCGGACTATGTGAGCTATTACCAAAATCAGGCCGGTTCCGGTTTGCCGGGGTATTCGGGATCGGGAGTTATGTACGGTGCGGGGTTAGGAGGCCTATTCAGAGGTCTGTTCAGGATGGCCGTACCGTTGTTAAAAAGAGGATTTAGCATCGCGAAACCTCACCTAAAATCGGCTGCTAAAAATATAGTATCCGACGTCGTCTCAAACGTATTGACGCGTTCGCATAACGATAAAGCTCAAGACGGATCCGGTCTCATGGTCATGGCTCGTAAGAGAATGTCTAAGCCGCCGGGTGTGAGGAGGCGTGGCCAACGGGTGGTACAGAAGAAGAAGAAGAAAACTGTGCGCGGATCAAACAAGCGCTCACTCGTACGCAGAAAGCGTAAGAGGTCTGTTAGTCGAAACGTATCGATCAAGAGAGCCGCAAAATCCATATTCTAACATGGCACTACTCCATCGCATGTCGGGTGAATGCATCAAGTCTGAGCTGGACTTATTTTCGGTCCCGCTGACACAGACAGTTATTGAGAAAAATGGCTATTTAGAAGTAGCACCGTTATCGGCCATATCGGGCTCTGCACCATTGGAATTTTTTATCGCAGGCAACGGCGATGATTATGTGGATCTCAATAACACGATGCTCTACCTGCGGGTGAAAATCACGAAACCTAACGGGGAAGAGATTGCACACCCTGCCAAGGTGGGTCTAATCAACTACCCCGGAGCCACTATGTTTTCACAAGTCGACGTGACCCTTGGCGATCGTCTGATATCTCAGAGTTCGAGCACTTACCCTTATCGCTGTATCATCGAGAGTCTGATCAACTACGGTAAAGATACGTTGGAATCTGTCTTCAGCGCCGGATTGTTCCATAAAGACACGGCGGGTCATATGGACGTTCAAGACCCGGCAGGCCATAACGCGGGGTTGACAAAGAGATCAGGCTACACCAGCGAAAGCAAGGAGGTGGAACTACTAGCCCCCATACACAGCGATATATTCTTCCAAGAGAAACTTATGATAAATGGGGTGGATATCAAGATACGCCTAATTCAAGCAAAAGATGAATTCTGTCTGATGAGGGCCGACGATGTGGCTTACAAATTAAATATAGTGGCCGCATCCCTATTTGTCAAGAAAGTTACTGTATCACCGCCGGTGAGACTGGCTCACGCCCAGACGTTGCTCTCGACAACGGCCAAGTACCCTGTCGATAGGGTCAGTCTAAAATCGTTCTCCATACCGGCCGGCTCTCGTGTTTCGAATCAGGAAAATCTGTTTTTAGGAACACTGCCAAAGTCTATCGTCATTGCCATGGTCGACAACGACGCATTCACCGGTTCCTACGCAAAAAATCCATTCGCGTTCAAACACTACGACCTTGAATTCTTAGCCGTCTACGTTGACGGACAACAGTACCCGGCCAAGCCTCTACAGCCCAATTTCGAAGCTGGTTTGGCAGTACGCGAATATTATCAGTTGGTGATGACGACCGGGAGACATCTTAAAGACCAACCGCTCTGTTTCGGCAGGAATGATTTCCTGAACGGATACACGCTTTACACATTTAACCTCACGCCCGACGAAGAGTGCGGTCAGCACATTTCCCTCATCAAGTCCGGGAATATCAGAGTCGAAGCTCGTTTCAGAAAACCGCTGCCGAATACCATTAATTTAATTGTTTACGCGGTATTTGACAGCATCATTGAATTGTCTAACCGCCGACAGGTACTCATAGACTACTATTGAGATGAACACGCTGCAACTCACCGCCATCATGGATAAAATTACCTGCAGGACTCATTTTCTCGGCGTTCTACCGAGCGATCAACTACCCGAAAAACCCATAAGGATCTTACCGTCGGCCTGTATCGTGAACACCGACCCTGCTAGCATGCCGGGGGAGCACTGGGTCGCCGTTTATTTAACCCAAGACGGGGGCGCGTGTTTTTTCGACAGCTTCGGCAACCCCCCCACCAGCCATCGCTTTCCAACCAGCATCAATGACTTTCTAGCAGCCAACGATGCCGACGTATTATATTCCGGCAGACGAGTCCAGGATTATTCATCGGACACCTGCGGTCAGCACTGTCTGTTTTTTCTATATCATCTAGCTAGAGGATACGGCTATGATCATGTGATGAAACTATACACCGATGATTATATTAAAAATGATAAAATGGTGTCCCTATTTGTGAAGAGATTAAGACCGTATGTTTGTATTGATACAATGTTGTCCTGCGTTCACTGCGTGCAGACATGTCTGACATATAAATAAAAATCTTGAAACCATTATATTTTTAATCGTCTTTTATTTAATCATAAGATACATATTAATGTACATACAAAATGAAAGGATTCGTTAAAATTCCAACCATTGTCTTCGATCGATAGTCGGGGATTTAAACACAGAGTCTTCGGACTCTGGAAACACCGAGCGTGATTGTCTTCGTGCCCTTTTGGAAGGTCTGACACGGGGTGGGCTGGGGGTGTCGGGTTTACTCTTTAGAGATTTAATGGTGCTCCTGACCTGTTGATTCGGCACTGTAGAAAAAGGGATGTTTAATTCGGCAAAGGCGTGTAGAAACTCTGACCATCCTACAGGTCTCCGGTTATCCCGAACCATTTGCGGTGCCGTGACATTTTTTAACAAATCGACCATGTGTGAGCCTTGTACGGCTTTACCCCTGAACACAAACTCCCCCGATTCGTTCCACGCGCTTAGTCCTTTAGCTTTAGACATCTTGTCTAATATGTATCTGCTGTTTTTCACACTTCTCGAAGGTACATTCTTCAGAACTTCATCCACCACATGCTCCTCAGCACCGTTGTCATCTTCGACGCTAGCCGCGGTCGGTACTTCATCTTTAGGAGCGGGATCGGGCAACGACTGCGTTAAAACTCCGCTCTCCCGATCGCTTTGTTTAACGATGGTCAAAAACCTGCTCAGGGTATTTGTGTAAAGTTTTGCTTTTTCGTACGGGTTCAAATCAGTGCGGAGTAAGATATTTCTCATGGCGCCGTCCAAATCGTTTTCCACGCTCTGTCGAATATTCTCGCGAACATTTTCGGTTCTCACCTTATCCAGTTGATGTTGCGGGACTAAATACATCTTCTCGGCGTACTCCATCCTATCTGTTTGCGATCAAGCTCGAAAGAAAGGGTACGGCGACGCTCAGGAGCGGTAAAAGGAATCCACCCTTCTGGTTGAAGACTCGTTTCTTTGCCGCTATGCCGATTTTTTTATTGGCTACAAATTTAATTTCGGCTTTTCTCTTTCTCAGTTTTCGGTACTGTTGTGGATTGACCGGAATCGTCCCGTAGAGGATGTTGAGCGCCACTTCACACAACGATAAAATGAATTCGTCGGACGCCGATTGTAGAATAAGACGCCTTTGTTTAGGAGATGCTTTATGTAGCATTTTTAACACCGGCAGATGTTTACAAAGTCTGGCGGACATGGTGATTTGATCACGTTCTTCTTCTTTTTTTCGGGATGTAAACCACTTGACGGTCGGAAAGCAATCCTGTTCTGAGACGGTACTGCTCGGGGGTTTTTGCTTTATAGTCTATCATTATGTAGCCGAAAGGCTGGTTGACCGCATCGTGGTAGCACTCCATAAAGTATTTTGTGTTTCCGGGGTACATTTGGCGTCCCAGCATCGCTACTTGATTGACGTCCCGAGGATTTTTAAACAGGATCATATAATTGGCGTTTAAGCTGATGGTTCGGCTGGATTTACCCTGTACAAATAAATTTTGCACTATATAAATAGCGCTGAGATTACGGTGGTGTACGTACTGCGTAAAAACCCTTTGAAGCTCCAAATTGGCGCTAGCTTGCTGCATCAAATCATCCACGATGAGAAGATTTGTTTTAGGGACAGGTAACAAATCATCATCATTCAGACTCTCTGGTATTCCTTGCACAAATTTAATGTCATACAATTTAAGTACATCGTCGTACAAAGGCTGCCAACAATCATACAACCAGACAATGTTTTCAATTTTCTTGGAAATTAAATTCAAACCTTTTTCCAACAAAAGTTTCACAAAATAAGACTTTCCAGAATTGGAAGGCCCGGAGATAACACAACTAAATGGATGTTGAAGTCTGAAATCAAAATCGGAAGCATCCATTGATCCTCTGTGCATCATCTGATCAGTAGCCATAAGGAAGCGTGGTGAAATCGGGCAAAAGTCTGCGTTTATTATACACCACCTTAAACCTTTTAACGACTGATTTGTTGTGCAATGTGAGAGTCTTTTTATCCCTCACAATGTTTTCCGTGTGAGCCAGGATGTATTCGGTACTATCATACGACGTCACATAACTATCAACCAGACCAATCAGGGTATCCAGGCGGATGGCTTGGGAATTTTTAGCATTCAGCGTTATCCCCTTAGCTTTCATGCATACTTTGCCTTTAGCGGTGCGAAAGCCATACGATTTAGGGCCGCTAGAGCAAAACTCTGTGATAAAATCCCCATCGTCTATTTCGTTCGTCAGCTCGCCCAAATAATCACCCAGAGGCGGCTCCCAGTCACCGTCCCTAGACACGAACACGACGGAGTCTGTATCAGAGTAAAGTATACGACTGCTGAGTCTGTCCATCAACTCGTACAATTCCAGTCGGGCGTGGGCCGTAGTGAACGCCCCTATAAACACGTTGACGTCGCGAGCCTTACAAACATCCTCTTTGTTGGGTTTATGCTGGACGAGAGCCACGTTGTCTGAGACGAATGAGAAATACGACAAGGTGTCGGTATTACCGAAGACGATTCTGGTGAAATCTTCGGGGTCGTTCACCAGAGTCGTTTGAGGTAAATTTGGTTTTAAAGAGAACCGCCCCCAAAGCGAATTCAGACATAGCTTTGAGATAGCTCTCTGCGCGGGGTTGTGCTTGATCTTTTCGGGGTCGAGTTGAACCCCCTCTTTTTCAAAATACTCGCGAATGTAAGTTTCTTTCTCAGCGTCCGTGACGACATTCGACGGGTACCCCGACGCTTGTTGTTTCAAACGCAAAAATGTTTTGACGTATTCGACAAACAACGTGTCTGACCGTTGTGGAAAATGCCAAACCTCGTCAATCTTGGCTACCACATAACCCTTCTCGATGGCTTTTAAAAGCTCGATGGATACCCAGGACCCGGAGAGTGATCTTTCCTCATCCGTGTGGGTACAGCTCGTGGTCTGGTTTTGATTGTGAGCGCAGGTTCGGCATAACGGAAACATGAGTTTTCCTTGACATCTGTAAGGGAGAACCGGATGCAGTAATTTGCGGGGAGGGTACACGGTCGCTTTGATGAGTCCGTAATAATTTTCAATCGGTTCAAAATCTTTGAAAATGATTTGGGGGTGTTCGATCGGGTAGCTTTTCCTAGCCTGGCAGAAGGGGTAGAGGCTGGTGAAATCGAGATACCTTATTTTCTCATCTCCGCTCACTTTGTGATAGAGTTTATAAGCGTTCGTGCGCCCACCATACAAGGTTTCTCTTGGGTTCAGTCTCTCTGGGGCTGAATAACCGGCCATAAATTCTATCACAGAGGGATCGGTCTTTTTCATTTTGATCCATTCACATTCCCAAAGAACCTCGACTTGTAAACCGTACGCGTTCTGCAGAATTTCGATCTTATCGTCAAACTGTCTCCTGAGAACCCCATAGGGTACCCCCGACAAGGGGTGTGACTCATGGGGTGCAAAGCGGCAGCAGTGACCGTGGAAGATGCACCCCGCGTATTCTAAGCCGTGCTGCACACCGTCTTGCTGGTAGAAGCCATCTAAAAAGTACTTACCGATCGATACTTCACCGTGGTTTATGGCGTGGTGAACATCCACGTTTCGAGTCTTTTTGACATACTCGAGCCATTCGATCGAGCCACTTGAGTAGGACTTATTCTGATGGATGTACGCTTTGTTGTGCGTGAGAGCGAGGGTGTTTCTGCCGAGATAATGGGTTTTGAAGACCCCCATCGAACAGCTGGGGAGCGTCGTGAACCCAAAAGGGTCAATTTCGGTGCATTCTAGGAACGCCTGACGGTATTTCATACAGCCTTCGCGTAATAAGACGACGTCGTTAACCCCGTACGCGTACAGTTCCTGCCTGAAGTCAAACTGCTCCCCCTCAACCGTGCTGTACCATGCATCAAACTTTTCACGGTCTTTATCCGACATGTTATCGTAGTTGTAGAACTTTTTGTCGGGGTATGGTCCAACATAGTTCTCGTTTTCCACCCTGTTGAAAAGATGGGGGAAGTAGCCTTTTTCAGTCGTCGTCAAGTCTAACGCCGCGGGCATTTTGGCAAGCGCCATTGGAAAAAATGAGTAGCTATCGATGTATCGTTGGCCAAACGATTCGTCGTACATGTAAATTAATTTACAGCCTTGCATTATGACCTCAATCGCAATCCCGGCTTTGCAAAAATACTCGAGAATCAGAAAGGAGTCGAATCTGGAGGCGTAATGAGCTATGAAGCAGTAGCCAATATATCGGGGTTTTCTGAAGCGGTTGATTAGCTTAGCGATGCAGTCGGTACCCTGCGCCGTAAATTTCTTCCCTTTGAAAGTGATTGCGCAAACAAAATTAGCCACGTGGCGCCCGTTTTCGTAACGCGTTTCAAAATCGTAGAAAATATATTTCTCGCATGGCTCCTTAGGCTCTAGGGGCTGTATGAAACATTGGTGCGTCCCGTGTCCCGTCAGATGTTCTCGACAGTGGACGCATTTGTCCGTCGGGCATATGTGTTTTGCTTTCTTGTCACCCTCTTTAATGTAGTAACGCAACCTGCATAGTTTGCAGTATTTGATAATATCACAGGAGGGGGATTCTTGACCGGGAGGAGGGTTCTTTTTATGCATTTCGAAGCAATAGCTCGATTTACAGTAGCGCAAACAATCGGGACAATGTATGGTTCTTTTAGGGTATCTGTGACATTCGGCGTCAAAACAGACATTGCAGACGTGCTTGCATTGGTGGTCTCTGCGGTTGCTGTAACTTTTGTAACAAAATTGACAGACGTATGGCGAACCTAAGAAGCCTGTCAGATTCATGATCATATAATAGTGATTATCATGTAGATAGAGGAACACCGTTTTGGGGTGGGGTTCGTCAGAATTTTTGTACGTTTCTAAGACCATGGCATTCGATCTGTGAAATACAACGATTTTAATGCCTAGCGCTCGTTCAAACGAAGCTATGTCGCTAAGAGCGATTCGGTCTTGAATTGAGAAGCCGACGCTGTTTTGGATGACTGCAGCCAGTTTTTCTAACTCGCTCTCGGGTAGCTGGGGGTTAAGAAAGCGAGCGAGACAAATAGAGAAGCACAATTGATTTGACAAATTTATGGGGCAGAACAAATTCGTCTTTTTTCTTTTGATTACCTGATCAACGGCCAGATCTGTAAGTTTACGTCGTCGACCGCCTCCTTGTCTGTTCATGGCTACGGTAGCGTCGATCTCGACGGCGTCGTCCGATAATAACAGCTGGTTGCTCTGTAAAACTCTTTCAAATTGATCCATAAGCGAATTCACATCATAATCATTACCGGGGGCGAGAACACAGCTGATGGGTGTTTGTAGAGTGGGTGCCGACATGGTCATATTGATTACGGGTGCATCGTGGCCGATTTCTCTAGCGAAGGTGACGATCTCGCTCAGCATGCGATGTAATGAAGTGTGATAAGAGGCCAAATCTGTAGAGTTAATCTCTCTCAGATTCATGCTCCTTCTCAACGACACACTGTTGAAGCGTGGTCGCGGTAAAACGTGATATCCGTTAACGAACCCGCCTTCTCGGATCAGCGTATCAATTTCCGTACGGCTTAATCGACTCTGTCTGTTAGGGTCAGTCTCGCGTAAAGCGTCAATATTACCTGATGTGGGCCTCGTGCTGCTGCTGGTAGATGGCTGTGGAGTATCATCAGCGTCAGGATCGCTGTCGGTACATGCAGGGAGTTGATTATTTAAAACACCACCGTATTGTACAACATGATTGTTGTCTACGCTTAGCACGTGATCGTACAAATTAATATTTGAATTTACGGCTAATTCAAAAAGATCCAAATTAGAGGGGGATTGCGAAGATTCTAGATTAAACAAATACTGTTCTAAAGAATCCGGAAGCCAACTTAGCATTTCAATTTCGTCCGGTGACAGTTCTGCGTCGTCGTCTGAGCAAAAGCTTTTTGACCCATCCATTTTAGATTTCAGACCAAAACATGAAATATTACAAAATCACAAAAAGTATATGGAATAAATCAATACATGATAGATGTAAAAAACATGCATGCATGCATACAACAAAATTACAGAGTATCTGGAATATAAAAATCAATACATGCAATACAAAAGTTTAATGGAATAAATCTATATTGAATTAACTGCAACGTTCCATCTATGATGATGAGAATAATAAACCTGGGTGTCGCGAAACTCTTGACATAATGCCTCTATTAAATTAGTATCGGCGAGTGGCTCGTCAGCCGGGCGATGCTCTGCTGACACTTCTTCAACTTCGATGTCTTCTTCTTCCGACGGAGTTTGGATCGCTTTCGTACTTGTCCAAGTGATGCGTCGAGGTGTATGCCAGCTAGTCATGTGGTCGGGGCTATAGCCCGACCCTGCTGTGTAGAAATATAACACAAAAATTGTTATGGTATGATTCAATTTGTGTTTAAATGAAAATAATAATGTAGATAGTCTCACCATAAAGAAATACGCTGTCAAGACTCGGCGCAGGACCGCTCGGCGGCGTCGGACAGAAAGTTTTCCTGTCAGGACTGTTTTCAGGACTGATTGACGGGATAAAACAAAACGTTTTTCTCTCAGGACAGGCCGGGGAGGTAGGACGATCGGTTTTTCTACCCTTCTTTCTCAAAGGTTCACCGCTGGGTCCAGCGACCTGGTCTAAAGCAAAGCCGGCAGGAACTATTTGATCCACAGCGTGCGTCGGCGTGGGGTCGGGCACGTCATCATTATTCTGTTGAGCGGTGTCAGTCAGTGGGAAGCCGGGTTGCGTGATAAACTGAATGAAATCTAAAATAAATAAATAAATCAATTTTTCATAAATGTTAAGAAAAAAAAAAAACATGATGTCGGCGATGGGTCTTGTCTTACCATCAGACGCGCTGTCTGCTTCAACCAGCTGAGGGCTCACTGTGAATGAAAAAAAAGAGAGACAATTTTATTTTTTTATTATTTATTAATTTTTTATTATTTATAAATTTTTTATTATTTATTTTTATTTATTTATTTATTTTTATTTATTTAATTTTTTTATTTATTTTTTTATTTATAAAAGAGCAGTCCTCACATGCATCATTGCTATCGTGAGCGTCACTTTCAACATTCGAACCTGTGAGGCAAAAAATCCTGTTATGAATGGAAACATTTGTGAGTCGCTTTATATGCATGTCTGATGACAGATGCTGAAAAAAAAATCATTAATTTTCTAAATGTTATTTCACCCCGGTGCTCTAGGGGCGCAATTACACCATAACTGGATGTAGTTTTAACTCCGGGACACCGGGTGTCGCCGGAGAGCATACAATTGTGTCATAACTGGATGTAGTTTTAACTCCGGGACACCGGGTGGTGCCGGAGAGTACCCGTAACAGTAACAGTAACATGCTGTGTTTAAGACACCGATTTTAGTTATAGCTGATAGACCAAAGATGACTCAATGATTAAAACACTGTACCCATGCATGAATGTTTAAAACATCATTAACTCAATGCTAATGTTAGTTATAGTTGATAAATCACATCAATAGCACATTGCATGTTTAAAGCATCATTGTATAACATTATAGCATCAAATATAGAGAAAAAATACTCACCGTTCTGCATTTTGATGAGGGAGAGAGATGATGAGATGCTGTGGTCTAAAAGTTCACTTTTATAATGCATTTCCCCTCGCCTCACACATATATATGTGATGGGTAAAAAATGGAGAAAAACACGCCTGTCCAATAGATGGCGCCATTGCACTACGCATTTTGGGGGCTTATCTCATGACCGACCATGGCCTTTTGGGGCCTACTGAATGCCGCTGACTTTATGTCAGATGCAGTAAAGGGGCGGGGACGTTGTGGCGCTTCAGCTGTGGTTTATAAACGACGTCTGGGAGGGGCTGACCGTCGAGGTCCCGGATGTCTGTAGTGAATGGGGGGTGAATACCCCGCGTATGTACTGCTGCGCGGACATCTCTCAGGGTGGAACAGCTGCACTTTAATTTTGTTGTAGCCGTCGTGCAGCTCGCACCATTTGAACAGCTTGTTTATGATTGAAAACATAATATCCAGCTGACTCAGATCTTGCCACTTGAACAAAAATTGCATTTCATACAGATTGTTATGCTCGTTAGGCAGGACGACCCCTGACCGATCTTCGGTGAGCTTTGTCTTGTCATCACAGCAGAATATGTAGACAGAATCATCCGGGTTCTTTTTAGTGTGGTCACCTACCACGCGGTACCGGACATTCGGGGTGACCCCGTCCCACTCTCCAACGTACAGAGGTTCTTGACCGCCGCTCTTCAGATCCTTCCACACAAAATTGTAAAATAATGCCCAGTCTTTTTTAGGAAATACAAGACATGCGTCTTCCCCGGGGTGAAACTCGCCCGCGCTGTCGGTGGTGTAGAGTATAACAACTTGAGTTGTTTTATGAAATCTGTACCCGATTACACGCTTGCTGTTCATCATAAATTCTCCTTTAGTCCATTCCGAAAGTTCATGGAGAAAGCTTGTCAAACGGACGTGCCCATAAGGTTTTCTCGGCGCCATAGGTAGACTGGTCATCAGACTGTCGAACGTCCTGCTGCGCAACCCCGCATCTGGGGTTTCAGGAGCTGATAATCCGTCCATGCTCATGTAGCTCATGTTTCTCTTTTTGCTGATAGCTGTAGAACACACTGGCCCCATTTATATATATATACGCTGCTCTGGGATGTGGCAGGGTGGGAGGGGAATTTTCTGATAACAGCGACTTCAAAAGATAAAACCTTCTGTCAATAACATGATTTATTATACCGCATTCAAAAACAAAAAACCAACTGTCAAATTAATCAAAACAAAAAACCTAATGTCAAAAAACCATCAAAACCAACTGTCAATCATATGATTTATTATGACAATAGGTCAAAAACCAACTGTCAAAACCTAATGTCAATCACATGATTTATTAAACAGGAAGTCCCGCCTATACAGGAAGTCCCGCCTACACCGGAAGTCCCGCCTATACAGGAAGTCCCGCCTATACAGGAAGTCCCGCCTACACCGGAAGTCCCGCCTACACCGGAAGTCCCGCCTATACAGGAAGTCCCGCCTACACCGGAAGTCCCGCCTACACCGGAAGTCCCGCCTACACCGGAAGTCCCGCCCCCTATACCGGAAGCCCCGCCCACCTGTCAATCAATCAAATTTTGACATTTGGTATAGTATACTAACTACTGCTGCCATAGAGCGTATTAATGAGCTGAGCGTCACACCGGGCCACTCTGCTCATTACAGGCTCGTTCTCGTCAGAACACCCACGTATTAAAAAAACGGTCGGGTTTAAATCAGGCTTGGGCTCATAATTACAGTTAATGTGTCAGGCTCGGACACAATGTGCACAGGCTCGGGTGATTTTTTGGGTCCAATCTAAGTTCTAGTCAGAACCACATTAATAAAGTCAATGTCGATTTCAAATGGTCATAGTCAAAAATCTGCCATTATTTGTTCACCCTCATGTTTCTTTTCTCTGTAGAACAGAGATATTTGTAAGAATGTTTTCTTTCATTTTATGAACAAAAACAGCGAGATAATTTTCCAAATATCTTTTGTGCTCTGCAGAAGAATGAAAGTCATATGACATGAATGACAATTATCATTTTTGGTGGAACTATTGCTTTAATGTACTCTTCAATAGCCACTTGCACAAATTTTCCTTGTCTGTAGCTTTATCACTGATCAGTACTGTATGTTTGAGAGATCCCTGGCAGGCTCGGACTCGCCACATTTAAAAATCTTAAATTAAATGCACATGAATGCGAGCCAAAGCAAAGCCTGCCACCTGCCAAGGACGCATGTTCAGGATCCAGGACCAATGGATTTTTGGCATTGTGATGCAACAACTGATGTGCTCAGAACTTTTGTCAGTCGAAAACATGCTGGCGCGCGACCAAATGGATTGCATGTCTTTCCAAAAGTCCCGCAAGATTGATTTTTCCATCATCCTTCTTATTTTTTTTCTTTTAATCACTTAGTATTGATTTAATTTATTTAGTCAGTCATTTGTTTGTTTAGTAGAGAATTGTGTGTTTTGTTATAGACGGTGCTAACAGATTTATCTTTGGGATTATAAAAAAAGAGGTATTTTAGCTTGTGTCAAGTCCACTCAGAGGATGAGTTGTGCTTAGTGTGGCTCAGGAAAGGACATAATCCAAACTCCCTAATTTCTGAGCATTTTCACATAGAAATCCACTTATCTGTCGTGCATTAGCCCTCACTGCGGCAACAGTTTCTTAGCAACGGTCATGCCTAGTCTGGTAAGGGTAATCAGAAGTGCCAAGGTGTGGATATACAGTAGATATTGTCTACAACAGCGTTTCTAAGTTAAAATACATGGTTTATTCATTTTAATATATTATGAGCAAGAAAGCACAGCTGCTTTCAATGGTTGTTCAGTCGAGATAAGGTGTGTAGACTTAATGAAAAACAATCTTAACCAAAGCACGGTAAGATCGTGCTGGTTTGTGGCTGCACTAGATAATTGCATTATCAAATATTGATCAAAGTAAAAAAAAAAAAAAAAAATAAATAAAATAGGCCTTTAAGGACAATATCACACTTGTTGAAAAAAACTTTTTTGAAACTTTTGTGAGATAGCTAGGAAAAAAGCATCAGATTGGTTGTTGCAAACCAGTGAACGATGATGCTGACAAAGTTGACCTATTGGTAAGCCCTGCCCCCCTTAGTTACTGTTGCTAACTCGGACAAACAAACGGAGCTTGAATACGTTGAATAAGTTGAATACGGAAGGCGGTCCACCGGAAGCTAGATATTTGACTTTATAATGTGTTAAATATGGATATTTTTCTTACACAAACCCATCGGTTCACTTCAGAAGGCCTTTAATAACCCCCGGAGCCATGTGGATTACTTTTATCATGGATAGATGCACTTTTTTTACAAAAAAAATGTCAAATTACAAAAAAAACTGTAACGTACATCCAGGAAATGTACGTGCTGTGCACGCGCGACTCTAGGACTGACAGACGCCATTTTCTTTTACTCGCGATGCTGAGCAAACGAGTAGGGTAAACGCAGAGATTAAGTGTTTTATCTCATTTACAGTATGATACCATCCTAAAACAATATAATGTTATAAACTTTATAACATTATATTTTTTTAGGATGTATCTATGTGACGTGTGTGTGTCCGTGCACACCTAAACTTTCCTTTTATATTTTCTTTGACTCGCGGTGCGGAGCAGACGAGGGAAACAGACGAGAACTTTTTTACAGGGAAACACCTAAAGTAAGTGTTTTATCTCATTTACCATTTGTATTTTATAATTTATTCATTTATAGCAATATGTATATGCTATGTGCGTTTAAACGAAAAGTTTATTTATAAAGTGTATTTATGACGTTATATTGTTTTATAATGATATTATTTTTGTTGTGTGAGCTCCCAGAGCCGTTCAAATACAAAGTTGCAACATGCTTTGATCTTGCGTGGTTCATGGAGCTCTCAACAACTCACGCCGTCAATCTGTTTGAATGGTTGGAGGAGGATAGACAGCGGTTTCACTATATTTGCTGCAATTTCTGGTAAATATTAACCTTATGAATTGAAATCAAATCAAATTGTGAAATGTGTCAAATACTCAGCCCTAAATAAATCACAGTACGAGTCATTGTAAAGTGTAAACATTGCAACATGTTGTCAAAAAACCTAATTCAATTTTATTTTTAGGATCCTATTGCTCCGACAAAAAACTTAACTGGTCTACGGATCGGATGAAACTACATCTCGCTTCACTGCACGGTCTCTATCATAGATCGCCATCAGATACAGGTAAGTTTCATGGAAATCTTTAAATGTGACTTTAAATTGATACAGGTAAAATAAATAACTATTAAAGGGTAATTACCCCATGATTTACTCACCCTCAAGCCATTCTAGGTGTCTTCCAGACAAATACAATCAGAGTTATATAAAAAAAATATATAAAGCATTATAATGGCACAATGAGTTTGAGGTGTTGGCTTGGCCTCCAAATTTCCCAGATCCAGTCAAGCATCTGTGTGATGTGCTGAACAAACAAGTCCAATCCATGGAGACCCCACTTCACAACTTACAGGACTTAAAGGATCTGCTGCTAACATATTGGTGCCAGATACCACAGTACACCTTCAGAGGTCTTTTTGGTCATAATGTTATGCCTGATCAGAGTATATATCGTCTCATTTCCCATAAAAAAAGTATCTTTGCCGATGTAACCATATTTAATCACCGCTGCCAAATATTAAAATCTAAATGTAGTTATTTGTATGCAATTAACACATTTTTGCAGTATATAGGGACAAACTGGTTTTGGAAAAGTGCTGTTTTTTTTTTTTTTCAACACTTCAAAATAAATTCAAGTGGGCCTTTTGCCCTATAGGTGGCCTTAAATTGTATCCTAATCATGATTTTCTTCAAATAATTTGTTTTAATTCATTCAATTATTCTAATTCCCCTTGTAGTTTGACTTTTCAAAACACTTAAATGGATGTGCATGAGGTAAGAAATGCCTATGGCAACGCATTACAATTTTCTGTACTTCGAGCCCTCCAATCAGATGTCGCAGTGTGCTTGCGGTGCCACCTGCTGCAGGAGTGTCTGGGCGGAGGAAGTAATTAAACCCTGTCTCTGCGTGATTGCCGCGTCTCTGTTCGGCACCCAGCAGCCTCAATCTCTACATCTGTTAAACTCTCCCTCTCTCAAACCTCTCAAAGTGGGCGGGATGTTTTGTAATCCCGTAGGTTACAAGGGGCCGCTCGGAATTCCAGCTGGGCTGAGAGCATCCGAGTCCTGTGTCCTCGACTGACTGGTGCGTACCTGTCACGGACGTTCACAGGTGGCCCCTGTGGGTTCCCGGGAAGGCCAGGGGTGAGAGGTTATCCAAACAGCAGATGGTGTTTCTGGCCACTGTGGGACTGTGCAGTGGTTGGACACCAGTGGCATTCAAAATCACTTTCTCTCAGCTACTATTTGCATTTAATTCACTCCTTTACTGTGGAGGAAAATCAGGGCTGGCTGAAAATGGACTTGCATCACCCTTTACCAAACCCTCACATGTTCAATATTTAATGTTTGGTAAGGTTAGGACGGTCCCACAATCAAGGTAAAACACACACACAGATTTTAGGGGCTGTTTACATGACACAATTTTCAACTAAAAACAAAAAACTTTTTATGCGTTGTGGGCATTCATTTACACAACAACAGCGTTTTAGGGGCCTGAAAATGCAAACTTTTGAAAACTATACAATTGTCGTCTCTGTGTAAACTACAAAAACGCATAGTTGTATATATATATATATATATATATATATATATATATATATATATATATATATATATATATATATATATATATATATATATATATAAATGTCTGTTTCAATAACTATAGATTTCCTTGATTCAATATCAAAAGACTGCAGCTCAAACAAACTTCCACCCTGAATCATTACTTCAAATATGTGTATACATTTACAGAAACATGAATTTACTCTGCCAAGTGCACAGAATGCAATCCTCCTGTGGTAAATGTATGCTTATTTTAACACACTGCCACAAAACTAGAGAGATATTATTCACAATATGCGTATTTCTCTCTTTTTTTCTTTCTTTTTTCTCATTCACTTATGAAATAGGTTTGAGCATTCCGGCAAGCCGCCACATCAATTATCCGCAGAGAGAAAAATAATGATTTCAAGTTGGTTGTGCATTTGAGTGTGAACAGAACACTGTTTTTCCTCTTCGGAGGATATTCTTTTCATTGCGTTTTTTTATGGCATCTGCACCTGTCTAGTGGCTGAAAACAGGTGAATCATCAGGAACATTTGACTCTAGGAGCAGCAGAACGAAATTAGTTTCTGTCATTCTCAAATACAGAGTCGCTCAATTGAATGTTAAAAGATTAAAATGCAATTAATTTGCTCTCAAATTAATAAGCGGTTGAACCAAGTAAGTGTTTTTTTTTGTTGATAATGTCAGGTGGGACTATTTTTTGATGTACAGAAACATCAATGCGTTATCTCATTATCATTGGAGTGAAGATTTTAAAGACAGATTGTTAATTGAGGTGCGGCATACTGCATGAACATGCAAATAATTTTTAAATTAAAGGAATGTTATGAGTTCAACAGAAGTTAAGCAGAATCCATGGTTTCCCATCAATTACCACTGAAAATACTTTCACCTCATCTCTGAGTTTGTAAACACAAGAAAAAGTTGTGTTCCCTGTAACGCACTTACAAAGGAAGTCTTCAGAGTGGGTTACAATTTATTTTAAGGCATCCTTGTTAAGTAGCCCTACTGAGTAATAACAATTAACAACATGTACTTACTATGGCTGAGGGTTAGTTGCTTGTTATTAAAGGGATAGTTCACCCAAAAATGAAAATTCTGTCATCATTTACTCACCCCCTTAAGTTGTTCCACACCTGTATAAATGTATTTGTTCTGCTGTAGACAAAGGATGATACTTGAAAGATGTTTCCATTTTCAACGCCAATATATAGGCCAATCCACGGACAACTAACAGGCATTAAAGGTCTCTTTCTTCGTGTTTTTTTGAAGCTTTGATTGTGTTTACAGTGTGCAATATAACGTGTTCATGTTTCGCGTGTAAAAAAAAAACAGTATTTTTAACACAATTTACTTATCTGTATACCGCTGTTTTCACTGTCCTAAAAACGGCTGATGACTTCCTTTATTCTATGAAGTCCCTCCTTCAGAAACAGCTTGAGATGCACAAGTCAGTAATATATCTGATGATTTATTGGCATGAAGTTTCGTGCACAAATAACGAACAGGAGTAGCCTGACAAGCCAGACCCACATCAAGATGTTGGGTCTGGGAACTCAACATTGGCAGGGCAAAGAAGAAGGTGAAGCGGAGCTAACGTTAGTTGATAGATTAAACTATTAAACTTAGTATCCAGTCCGCAAAACTCCGAACACATCTTCTTTTCTTAAAGGGGTGGTAAAACACATTCTTTCGAAGGCTTGATTGTGTTTGTGGGGTGCACTGTAACATGTGTTCATGCTTCGTTTTTAAAAAATTGCATTATTTTTCATATATTTTACTTTTATTCTACACTGCTCTGTCCCTCCTTGTAAAAACGGTCTGATGGTTTCCGGATTCTATGAAGCCAGTCCCTCAAAAATACGCAATGGGCTCAGATTGGTTAGCTGGCCCAGTGTGTTGTGATTCGCTAACCGCCTAGTGCACGTTGGTCGGAAACGTCACGCCCCTTACCTTTACCGGTAGCCTCAGGCTACTAGCCTGTGCTTTGTGTAGTACAATGGCATCAATAAAACCATACCAATTTGAGCCCGAATCAGACCCAGACAATTTTAGTGAAGATGATCAAGCAGAACCTGTTCAGTCCTCAAGAGTAAAGACTGCAGATCAGAATGGCACTGTTACTTTTGTATTTTTAGAACGATTACAGCCAAATATCTGTCGCAAGAATGAACACTAAACATTGGCTTTACTATAGTATCCAAATCAAACACAGAACCATGTTTAGCATGCCTGTAGATAAACAATACATAAAAGCTCTAATCAAAGAATAATTTACACTAATGCCAAGTTCGCTGTTGAGATTTTAAAAAGTTTGTAACGTTCGGTGTTTGTCGGATAACGTTAATATGAATGAGCATTTAACAAACTGGTTTGCAGAGCCAAATGAACGTTGTCGTCTGTTTACTTCCTTGCTACAACGTACAATTAACAACACAAACTATTACAGGAAAACACATCAACGAAAAATAAATCATACTTACAGGTTGTGGCCCGTAAACAGCTTCTGTTTTTAAATCCATCTTTCAGGACAAGCCATTGTAAGAATCCTGCATTGAACTCTCGAAGATTGTGGAAGTTTTCCTCCGTGAAATGTGCAGCGGGAGCTGCACGCGCCCGCCTGTCTCGCGCAGCTGAACCGCGGCTCGTGTATTGCAAATACAGACGAATATTGTCCATTATGTCACATTTTCCGGTCTTCTCCTCCGACCCCTGTCTGTCTCGTGCTTTGATTTGTGATGGGCAGCTTATATCTGCTGCAAATGCGATCGAGTTCCCCTCTGTCTCATACACACATGCATATAACGTTGTATGTTAAACGCACTGCAACGCACCCCCGTCCCTAGGAAGGCTGAACAAAGTGGACCTGCACTCCGGATGAAAATAACAGCGTTTCGTTGCGGCAACAACACTCCAGCCTACTAACTATACCACAACAACACTTCCCTGCTACGATACAAAATGGCCTCGCCCCCCCTTATTTAATATTCTCGGAGGAGGGGGTTTATGTAAATATTGGGGCTGGTGATGTCAGCAACCCTGGAGGAATGTGTAGTAGTCCCTAGCGGCTGTTTGCTGTAGTCCTTAGAAATTGATTTCTTTAAAAGCAAATATCTCCCTTTGCTTTAAACTTTGAACGTTGTAACTTTGCAGATGTTGTTTATGCTCAAACAGCAACATTACACACTAGCTAAAGTTAGAAAAGTGAAATTGTGGTTCACCACCCGTTTAAGAATGACTTCAGTGCCGTTCTTTGTTCTTTTCTAAAAGAAAAGCTTAACTCCAAGTCTTCCAGAGTTGCAACCAAAGCCGATTTGAAAGACTGCTGTTCGGCAGCTTCTTTGTTTACAAGTAGCACGTAGAACCTCCGCAACTCTGCCATGATGTGCCGTCATTATGTTAAGCCCGCCCACCGACTCCATACACGATGTTATTGCCCTGTCCAGAGTTTGGTTTTTCCAGCTTGCAGGTCTACCTAGAGTTGCTAGACTACACTCGCGGCAGATTCGATTTGCGAATCTGCAAATGCGTCTAGATTTCTAGGCTAAAACAGTGCAAAATTCTCAAAAAACAATAAGCGAGTGGACTGCCATAATATCAATGAAAAACACTGCAGGCTTCAACATGGCTGCGTTTACGATTAGAAATGTCAAACAAATTTCGCCGGCGATTGTAGCCCATGAAAAGAGGTTGAAAATTCACTGAAGGACTAGCGCAGTGGTTTTTAAACTGGGGTCCAGGGACCCCCAGGAGTCCTCCAGAAGGTTCTAAGGGGTCCCCAGAAAATTTCAGAGAAAAAAAGACAATGGATAAAAGTCTATAGAATATTATTACTGTTTCATTTCTAAATGTACAGTATACGCCGTATACATACTTTCCAGAATTGTATATGTTTGCTTTGTATCTTTCTAGTAAGTTTTTCTCACTATAGTCCCCTTTATCTTCCCTTTTTATACATAAAACAATATAGATGGATTTTAGGAAGGGGGTCCCTCATAAAAGACTAATCATATTTTGGGGTCCTTGGCATCATAAAGTTTGAAAACCCCCGGACTAACATAGCTCTCCTTGGTCTAGGTCTTTGTATTCATCTGGATGATGAAGCTGCATATGCCCCATCATAGTTGGGATATGGGAACTCGCGATCGCAATGTTTGCATACCACTTTTTCCTTCTTCATTATTTGATCTACAGTCCAAAACCTGAAGTGCATCCATATCGAACTCCTCAAGTTATTAGGGGTTATCACTCGTCTCTCATGTCACACAGGTTAATTGCCGTTGTCCTCCATTTTTTTGGCAAAACACCAGTAGCAGCCGATTGAAACTATAGGAGTCTATTTTTTATTCGTTTAAAATTAATTGTGAACATATTTGGTTAAAATCGATTCCCTATTTTCGTTTTCGAAACTTGTATTGGTTGGTCCGATTGATTGTGCAATCCATTTTTGCACGTAAAGTGACAGCCATAACTACCATAGTATTTTTTCCCTATTATGGTAGTCAATGGGGGGTGAGATCTGCTTGGTTACAAACATTCTTCCAAATATCTTTCTTTGTGTTCAGCAGAACAAATAAATGTATACAGGTTGGGAACAATTTGAGGGTGAGTAAATGATAGGTAAACTATCCCTATAAGTATAATTTGCTGTTATTAGTAAGTACATGTAACGTGTAACAAAGGCAGTGTAAAATAAAGTGTTACCAAGGACTGCACTGGATTAATATAAAACACACAGCCACAAGATCTCAACATTTCACATACTAACATGAAAATAAGGTTATACAATCACTTAACAACCATGTCTGTGTAAAGTTCCTTTCAGATATACCTTAACTTTAGCCGTGACCATAAAAACATTTGGAAACTGTAATGTGATATGCTAAAGACTTCCAGAAGTGCCTGTTCACATTGGAATAACACATAATTCATCCACCTAGAACAGTCGTCTCACTGTTAAAGTATGATTCGACAACATAACTGATCGAATTGCATATATTTCTTGCTTTCAAAACCTCCAGATTGTCTTGGCTTATTGAAGTGCATTACTGTAAGCATGATGCCTCAAATGCTGTCGATAGAGATTAACTGGTATTGAACCCGGAAAATTCCTTTAATGCCATTATAACACTGCTGTAGTCATTAAACAGTTTGAACTGTGCAGTCTGAGCACATAAATACAATGCTGAAACAATAAATCAACCGTACTGAACCATAATATATGCTTTAAATTACAACATGACCATCCTTTCTGAGAGTACCATTGCTTTATGATATATTCTACAGTTTAGTATCATTCTAATAGTCCGTTTACAAAGTTAGTCGAGAATTCTTGTTCCAAAAATAGACGCAATTTAGTTTTCACAACCATTTGCACCTTCTTTCTGACTATACAGCAGTGTTGTTTTGTTAAAGGGTTAGTTCACCCAAAATTGAAAATAAAGTCAGTAATTACTCACCCTCATGTTGTTCCAACCATGTAAGACCTTCGTTCATCTTCGGAACATAATTTAGTATATTTTTGATGAAATCTGAGAGCTGTCTCACTCCTCCATAGGCTTTCAGAGGGAATGAAACTTGATGGCCAAGAATAGTAAGTAAAAACGTCATTTAAGGAGTCCAAATGACTACAGTGGCTCTGTATTAAGTCTATCATGCGACGAAAATACTTTTTGAGCGGAAAAACAACAAAAATAACGACTTTATCCAACTATTATTGTTGTTCAATTTGAGCCTCTGACGAGAGTTCGCGGGAGTGCCACGACGCATGCGTGAGAACTGAGATTAGTAGTAGTAGTAGATTCTACTACTACTAATCTCAGTTCTCGCGCATGCGTCGTGGCACTCCCGCGTAATAATTACTGTAATAAGAATAACCAAACTAACATATAGTTCACACTGTTATTCATCTAAAAAATAAAAAATAAAATTTTCCAGTAAGTTTTAACTATACAATATAAATAGATTTCCCTTTCGTTCAGTCACTACGACGTACGTTAGTGACTAACGAATGGGGGTTTCGCCTAGAAGCCTATCATCTTCGAGCATATAGAAAACGCCCAATGGCGTGCCAATGCCATGGGGCATGCGAAATTTGCATACGTAACTCTGCCTCACCGCGTGAGTATATAAGGAAGTACGTGGCAATACAGCATTATGTTTCTGCTTTCGGAGCCAAGAGTACCTCTCTTCACTCCTACAGCCTTCTGAGATTCGTCAGCTTCTTCGAGACGAGCAGCTTTCCGGTTGGTGTTGGTGTTACGGCGCGTTCCAGTGATCACATACTTCCTGCCTGCTGATCTGCGCAGTGGTCCGTCTGACAGCTGGTGTGTGTTTCCCTGGGCGCTTCGGCATCAGCCGCGAAGCTTCCTCTCACAAAAAGAGCTTGCACGTGATGCGTCCTTTTCAGGATGTCTCGTCCGTGCACTTCTGGGTGCGGTGGATTTCTCTCGTCTTCTGATGGGCACGAGCGCTGCGTGACGTGTTTGGGCTTTCAGCACGCTCAGGCAGCGCTCGTGAATGACTCATGTTCCCACTGCGGGAACATGACCATCTCGGTGTTGCGATCAAGACTCCGTGAGCTTCGTGCTGATGCCGGAGCGAGAGTCCCCTCTGCCACACCCCAATCTGCGGTCTCCAAGCAAGGCTGCACTTTGGCTGGTGGCCAGTGTGATCTGAGGGTGATGGTGTGGAATGATGCGCCGACGCTCATGCCTCGGCCCACACCCCCCTCTCAAGCACCTGACCCGCTCTGTGTTCAGGCGTCCACATCAGGGCCGGCTCCTGCTGTCCCGACTGTGGCGTTTGGCGCGGCGGAGGACAAAGAAATGTCCATCGCCGCATCACAAGGTGGGCTGGAGTCATCCGAGGATGATGATTCGGCTGTGCTGCCGCCTTCGGGCGTTCCAGCATTGCCCGAGTCGGACCCGGAATTGACAGCCATGCTCTCTCGGGCCGCCGCAGCGCTTGGGTTGGAGTGGAACCCTCCGCCCCGACCTGAGCGTTCGCGGTTGGATGATTGGTTTTTGGGGGAGCGTCCGGACAATCGTCCGGCCACTCCTCCAATTCCTTTCTTTCCCGAGGTGCATTAAGAGATTGCACGGTCCTGGAAGAACCCATTGTCTTCCCGTGACCGTTTGGCGAGCTCTTCCGCCTTCTCCACCCTTGATGGAGCAGTGGCTAAAGGGTACACTGGGGTCCCCCCGGTCGAACGCTCTGTTGCGATGCAACTGTGTCCGCAGAGTGCTTCGACCTGGCGTGGCGATCCTAAGCACCCCTCCAAGGCCTGTAGGTTTTCGTCGTCTCTGGTGGCGAGGACCTATAGAGCTGCGGGGCAGGCTGCTGCTTCGCTGCACGCCATGGCAACTCTTCAGGCCTACCAGGCCAAGTTGCTATGCGACATGCACGAGGGTGGAGCTGATCCAGGACTCAGCAATGAGTTGCGTGCCGCCACCGACCTCGCTCTCCGGGCGACGAAGGTGACCGCGCGCTCCCATGGTCAGGCGATGTCCACTAACGTGGTCCAGGAGCGACACCTATGGCTCACCCTGGCCGATATGCGGGACGCCGAGCGAACACGTTTCCTCGATGCCCCCATATCCCAGGGTGGGCTATTCGGCGGGGCGGTCGAGAACTTCGCCCAACAGTTCTCGGCCGCTCAGAAGCAGACTGAGGCCATTAAACATATACTGCCCCGGCTGTCCGCTGCTGCCTCCACCCAGCCGCCCGCGCAGTTGCCTCAGCCTGCTCGCCGCCAAGGACGCCCTCCTGCGGTTCCCTCAACCTCTGCGCCACCCAAGCAGCAGCCTCCACCCGGGCCGCGCAGAGGTGGCCGTAGGAAGGCGTCCCCGTCCGTTGCAGCCCCGCAGCCCGCGAAGAAACGCCAGGCTAAGCGGCGCTCCTGATACGGACAGCTCAGGGATGGGCAGTTCTTTCCAGGAGACGGCAGCAGGGCCGCTCCTTCCCCCGGTGGAGGGCCGGGGGAGAATCTTTTGTTCAGCTGCTGGCCCCCGGGTCAGCAGCACCCTAATGTGGTTAAAGAAAGAACTGACAATCCCATCCCTGAGCACCCAGAGATCGGTGGCCACCCTCGGGTCCCGCCACTCGCATCCCTCTCTGTCGCCAGCCTCCCCTCAGAGCAGACCCCAGTGGAACGTGCGTCCTTCCCTGGTCTCCTCTGTCGGGACGCAGCATTTAACCATGCCCCACACCGGGACGCCCAACAGCCTCCCTTGTCCGGGCCGGTAACGCTGCCTCGCTGCCCCACCCTGGGTACGTCTGTGCTCCGCATGACCCCGTTGGTGCAGTCTCTGGAAGCATGGCTACAGCCTCCGGGGCTGTTCCGCTGGGTCGCACGGACCATCAGGCTCGGCTACGCGATTCAGTTCGCGCAGGCTCCTCCCCGTTTCAGGGGTGTCCGCTATACCGAGATCGAGGCCAACGCCCCCGTCATGCATGCAGAGATTGCCACCCTGCTGGCGAAGGGTGCGATCGAGCCTGTCCCTCCAGCCGCAATGAAGTCGGGGTTCTACAGCCCCTACTTCATTGTACCCAAGAAAACCGGTGGGTTACGGCCAATCCTGGACCTTCGCATCTTGAACCGAACCCTACACAGGCTTCCGTTCAAGATGTTGACTGCGAAACGCCTTTTCGAATGCGTTCGTCCAGACGATTGGTTTGCAGCGATCGACCTGAAGGACGCCTACTTCCATGTCTCCATCCTTCCTCGACACAGACCGTTCCTACGGTTTGCTTTCGAGGGGCGGGCATATCAGTACGCGGTCCTCCCATTCGGGCTGTCTCTGTCCCCTCGCGTCTTTACGAAGATTGCCGAGGCCACCCTTGCGCCCCTTCGGCAGCACGGGGTCCGCATCCTGAATTACCTTGACGACTGGCTTATACTGGGCCACTCTCGGGAGCAGGTTTGCGGACACAGAGATCGGGTGCTCCATCACCTAGCCCGTCTGGGCCTTCGGGTCAACTGGGAGAAGAGCAAACTCTGCCCAGTGCAGAGGATCTCTTTTCACGGTATGGACATCGACTCGGTCACCATGTGCGCGCAGCTTTCGAGCGAGCGCGCAGTCACTGCTGACTTGCCTCCGTCAAATCGAGAGCAAGAGTGTGGTTCCACTGAAACTATTTCAGAGGCTCCTGGGGCATATGGCATCTGCAGCCGCGGTGACGCCGCTCGGATTGCTACATATGAGACCGCTTCAGCACTGGCTTCGCGATCGAGTCCCGAGGTGGGCATGGCAGTTTGGCACGCTCCGGGTACAAGTGACTCGGGCCTGCCTACAGACACTCACCCCGTGGTCGAACCTCAGTTTTCTACGGGCCGGTGTGCCCTTAGAACGAGTTTCCAGGCATGTTGTCGTATCGACGGATGCCTCTGCCACGGGTTGGGGTGCCATGTGCAATGGACAAGCAGCTGCGGGCTCCTGGACAGGACCCCAGTGCCTTCTGCATGTCAATTGCCTCGAGTTACTGGCAGTACGGTTCACCCTGCACCGCTTCCGGGCATTGCTGAGGGGTCAACATGTGCTTGTCAGGACAGACAACACGGCCGTAGTAGCGTACATCAACCACCAGGGCGGTCTACGCTCCCGCCGTATGTCTCAACTCGCCCGCCACCTCATTTTATGGAGTCAGAAGCGCCTGAGATCCCTTCGTGCTGTCCATATTCCGGGAGCCCTGAACCGTTCAGCCGACGAGCTCTCACGGCTTCACCCACTCCGGGGAGAATGGAGACTCCATCCCCAGACAGTCCAGCTGATTTGGGAACAGTTCGGGGACGCGCAGGTAGATCTGTTTGCTTCCCACGACTCTTCCCACTGCAGCCTGTTCTATTCCCTGACCGAGGGCACGCTCGGCACGGATGCACTGGCGCACAGCTAGCCGCGGGGCCTACGCAAATATGCGTTTCCCCCAGTGAGCCTACTCGCACAGCTCCTGTGCAGGATCAGGAAGGACAAGGAGCAGGTCCTTTTGGTCGCCCTGTACTGGCACTGCCGGACTTGGTTCCCCGAACTCTTACTCCTTGCGACAGCCCCTCCCTGGCCGATTCCTCTGAGACCGGACCTCCTCACCCTATGGCACCCGCGTCCCGATCTTTGGAACCTCCACATGTGGCTCCTGGATGGGACGCGGCAGGTTTGAGTGGCCTACCACCCCCTCTGGTCGCCACCATCACGAGTCCACTCGGCATGCCTATGCGTTGAAGTGGAACCTCTTCATCACCTGGTGCTCTTCTTGCCAAGAAGACCCCTGGAAATGCCCGATCGGGTCCGTGCTTTCGTTCCTCCAAGAGGGGGTGGAGCGTAGGCTGTCTCCCTCCACCCTTAAAGTTTATGTGGCCGCTATATCTGCCTACCACGATCTCTTGGGGGACAAGAAGGTAAGTCAGCACGACCTGATCATCAGGTTCCTGAGGGGGGCGAGGAGACTGAATCCTCCTCGCTCTCCTCTCGTACCCTCTTGGGACCTCGCAGTAGTTCTAAGTGCTCTGCAGAGACCTCCCTTTGAGCCTTTGCGGTCGGTCGATATTAAGTTTCTGTCAATGAAGACGGCTCTGCTGACCGCATTGGCCTCGATCAAGAGGGTCGGGGACCTGCAGGCTTTTTCGGTTGACGAAGCGTGCCTGGAATTCGGGCCGGCTAACTCTCATGTGATCCTGAGACCCCGGCCTGGATATGTGCCCAAGGTTCCCACCACTCCGTTCAAAGACCAGGTGGTGAACCTGCAAGCGCTGCCTTTGGAGGAGGCAGACCCAGCCTTGGCATTGCTCTGTCCAGTACGCGCCCTTCGCGCCTATGTAGACAGCACGCAGTGTTTCAGGACCTCAGACCAGCTCTTTGTCTGTTATGGTGGAGAGCGGAAGGGAAGAGCTCTCTCAAAGCAAAGGCTGTCTCACTGGATAGTGGACACCATTGTTTTGGCTTACCAGCAGCAAGGTCGACTATGTCCCCTTGGGGTCAGGGCACACTCCGCTCAGAGTGTGGCCTCCTCTTGGGCTTTAGCGCAAGGCGCCTCGCTAACAGACATCTGCAGAGCTGCAGGCTGGGCGACACCCAACACATTCGCCAGATTCTACAATCTCCGAGTGGAGCCAGTGTCCAGCTATGTACTCGCCCCCCCCCGAGGGGCCGGTAATGGGCCAGGCTCAGGTGTCATCGCTTGCTCGCCATTCCACTCCACGGACTGGATACGTGCGATATTTTCCTCAGGTGAGTTTCCCCGAGAGCCCTGAGTTCCTCCAGCACCGCTTACGCCGATACCTGTGTGTCTGCCCTCTCTCGAGCCCAGACCCCCGAGTCCGGCCAGGTGCCCCGTGTGCATGGTTCCCCTCCGGCGACCCCCACACGAGTATTTCCACCGTTAGCCTCCCTTGCGAGCAGGTGTCTTTCCCTTGGCAAGTCCCTGCCACCCCTAGGGTTAAAAATTCCACCTGCGGCTGGTACCCTAGAGTTTTTCCATATGCAGCCCTTAGCGGGTCATATGTGTACTCTTAAGTCCTCCCTACGGGCAGGCATCTTGGCATTCCTTCACTGGGATATGCTTCCCAGTGTACCTTGGTATTCCTGTGTTAAGCGTGAGTCCTTCGTCCGTATTAGTCTTACGACAGGGAACTCACACTTACGCAGGGCACTGGAAGACGGCTGAAGTGGCGGGATTTTATTGAACCCCCATTCGTTAGTCACTAACGTACGTCGTAGTGACTGAACGAAAGGGAACGTCTCGGTTACGGATGTAACCCTCGTTCCCTGAGGAGGGAACGGAGACGTACGTTCCGTTGCCACTTCAGCTGTGCTACCTGGAACGCAGGAGTTCAGTCTTGGCTCCTCAAGCAGGTAACATAATGCTGTATTGCCACGTACTTCCTTATATACTCACGCGGTGAGGCAGAGTTACGTATGCAAATTTCGCATGCCCCATGGCATTGGCACGCCATTGGGCGTTTTCTATATGCTCGAAGATGATAGGCTTCTAGGCGAAACCCCCATTCGTTAGTCACTAACGTACGTCTCCGTTCCCTCCTCAGGGAACGAGGGTTACATCTGTAACCGAGACGTTATTCTTAAAAAGTGGAATAATACAAATTCTTAATTTAACCTCCTAAACTCCAAGGACCCTGATCAGGCGTCTCTTTTTTGGGGGGGTTATTACAGCTCAGACAACATATACTTAAAGGTTTATCACTTTTAGTAGTGTTTTATGTAACTTCAAAGGGATTCCTGTAAAATGACACCAAAATTGTGTATTTAGACCAATGTAGTTATGGGAAGCTTTTCAATTTGGGTAGGCAAAATCCAAGCGGAAATGCCCAAAAATGGTCCCAGATCTTAAGAGGCTAAGGTATATTATCATAAAAAAAGTTCTTACAAAATCAGAGAAAAATCCTCATTTCCAATTAAAACATTCCTTATGCTGTTTGTTAAATGCACCACATGTACAAACTTTCCCAAAGATCCCAAACTTCAAATCCTGGCATATTAATGTTGCTCAAAACCCTCAAGCACCATATTTTTCTCATTTATTCAAAAGTACCTATAATCCTCTTGTAATGCATAACGGTTCAGTTGGGAATTTTAGAAGCAGCATTCATTACTGCAGCCCCGAACAGATTGTTGGCAACAGCGATAACATCCACGATGGGATGTCCAATCCAAGATTATACACGCCCTTATGCCGGCCTTCTCTCTCCGTTGGGATGGCAGTGATAGACGGCCCTCCACCTCAGCCTTTCTCTGACTACTACTGAAAAGTAAGAAGTGAAAATGGCTACCTCATCTATTAAACACAAGTATGGCAGGTTGGGAGAGAGATGGACGAGAGGAACAGAGAGAAAGCAAGACAGTCGGGAAGAGAGAGACTAGGGGAAGTGAGATAGAAATGGAGAAGAGACAGTGAAAAAAAAGATATATTGAGAGGTGGAGAGAGAAATATCAGTGGGAATGGAGGCAGGTTGGCTGGTATGTAACAGTGGTGATGGATGATGTGTTGAATATGGCCTTTTCAAACTAAAGGTACAGGGCTACTCTCTCTGAAGCTACTGGTCTAAATCATCCAGCACTTCCTGTTACTCTCACCTGCGCACACTCTCATGGGTATGTCTGGTGTGTGTGTGTGTTTAGCTGATAAAGAACACATTAAGAATGAATTGTGGCCAATGATTGTGTTGCTTATTTGCACACAATGTTATTTTAGCAGTCAATCACTAAAGGAATTATTCTAAATCAGGCACATACGAGGTGTAAATAAAGGCTATTTTAGGAAACATGGAAGGACAAACAAAATCTATTTCTGATTAGGCGGACATCCTTTTAATATCGCATTGAAAAAGTGTGCTTAGAAAGCAGAAAGAAATGTTACGTTGAAAAGGAGGGATTGGCTGCTTTTTGCAGAGAGGTGCTCTTTCCTGTGAAACGCTTACAGGACATTACAGCGCTATTGAGCTGTGTGAGATATCCTTGCTGAGGTGTTTTTTCTGAAGTGTTAGAAGTAGCGCTGGTGCTACATTTTGTGTCTAAAGGCTACAGACCTCCCTGTGTGATATCATTTTGCAGGACTGTACATAAGTGCCAGAATTCAAGAAAACATCAAGCTTGCTGTTGCATGGGATTTTACATCTGGATATATATCCAGGGAGCGAATGGCCTTCATGGGGGTTAGAGGGCTCTATCATACACCCAGCACGATGCAACGCCAGGCGCGACGCAAGTGTCTTTTGCTAGTTTCAGCTTATCTTTTTCACGCCCAGCGCCACGATGTTTAAATAGCAAATGCACTCTCGCCCATCTGTTCGCCCATGGGCGTGCTGGTCTGAAAATGAGGTGTGTTCAGGTGCATTGTTGGCGCGTTGCTATTTTGAGGCAACTGAAAACGACTGCGCCATTGCACCCCTCCTTTTCGAACCTGCCCGCTCCAAGCGGGACTCGAACCCGGGTCCGCCGGCATGAGAATCGGATGTCTTTTTTTTTTTTTTACTGCATTTATATAGCGCTTTTAACAGACCAATGGCTATCCAAAGCACTTTACACATTGCCTCACATTCACCCATTCACACACCGATGGCGGTGTCTGCCATGTAATGAGCCATCCAGCTCATCGGGGGGGGGGGGGGGGGGGGGGGGGGGGTCGAACCACCAACCTTCCGGTTTGTAGACAACCTACATGAACCACTGAGCCACTGGTGCCCCAAGCAGGACTCTAACCCGGGTCCGCCGGCATGAGAGTCAGACACTCTAATAAGGAGGCTTAAGGTTGCAACCCCTAGGGTCAGTCGCTAGAGCATCTCTTGAGATCAGCAACTACTAGCTGAGGTGTTTTTGCTGAGGTGTTTTCTGAGAGTGCATTTGCTATTTAAACATTGTGGAGCTGGACGTGAAAAAGATAAGCTGAAGCTAATGCTGAAACTAGCAAAAGACACTTGAGTCGCGTCTGGCGTTGCATCGTGCTGGGTGTATGATAGAGCCCTCTAACCCCCATGAAGACCATTCGCTCCCTGGATATATATCCAGATGTAAAATCCCATGCAACAGCAAGCTTGATGTTTTCTTGTCTCCGTTACACTCACACCCCTAAACCTCACTCCCATCCGGGTCACGGCGCCAATGTAACCCCTCCTGTTCGATACGCCCGCTCCAAGCGGGACTCGAACCCGCTTTACATCGTACACCCGTTGTGAGATTTTGGATATTGGTTTTCAATTTCCGACAGTTTTATGGACAATCTTCGACTCTTTCCTGAGATCGCTAGGACACCCGAGGCTATGCACTCTACCCAGCCGGGCGGAAGTGCTCGCAGGCGGTGTCGAGATCGTAAACAAAGGCGGGGGAAGCGCGGAGGACTAAGAGCTAAGCTAAGGCTAACACCACACCGGCTCTCTTTACCCAGCATTTTCCTTGCCAATGTACGGTCGCTAGTGAACAAAATGGCGGAGATTCGACTCAGCATCACACACAGCAAGAAACTTTTGAACTGTAACGTCCTAATCTTCACAGAAACCTGGTTAAACAGCGGAATACCGGACACCACTATTGAGCTAGCGGGACGCCACACACTCCGGGCGGATAGAACATTAGATGGCTCTGGTAAGACCAGAGGTGGTGGATTGTGCATTTACATTAACAAAGCTTGGTGCACAAACTCTGCTATTGTTGGGAGTCATTGTTCAGCTAACCTTGAGTTTCTCATGGTTAAATGTAGAACGTTTTATCTACTGCGGGAGTTCACTTCCACCATTATAACTGCAGCCTATATTCCCCCGGATGCTGATGCCAAGCTTGCTATGAAAGAACTTCATGCAGCCATCAGTAAACAACAGACTGATCACCCGGAAGCTGCTTTTATTTTTGCAGGTGACTTTAATCACTCAAACTTAAAGTCAGTGCTACCCAAGTTTCACCAGCATGTTTCCTGTCACACCAGAGGAAACAAAACCTTAGACCATGTTTACACAAACATGGCTGGAGCCTACGTTGCGACACCCCTCCCCCACCCTGGACAGTCAGATCACCTTTCTTTGTTCCTCACCCCCAAATATGCACACCTCATCAACCGTGTGAAGCCATCAGTGAAGACCATCAAGGTGTGGCCTGCGGGGGCAGATTCCACACTCCAGGAAAGGTTTCTAAACACAGACACACCTCCTCTGTATTGGATCATATCAATACCAACATTGACAGTGTTACAACCCAGAAACAGATCACCACATACCCAAATCAGAAGCCTTGGATGAACAAGGAAGTGCGACAACTGTTGAAGTCACGCAACACTGCCTTCAGATCAGGAGATGCACAAGCCTACAGCACAACCTCTCTCTCTCTCTCTCTCTCTCTCTCTTATATATATATATATATATATATATATATATCATGTACATATCCATGTCCTGCACTTATTCATCCATTGTATATCCTGCACTTATGTAACCATTGTATATCCTGCACTTGCTGCTATTGCACTTCTGGTTAGACCTAAACTGCATTTCGTTGCCTTGTACCTGTACTTGTGTAATGACAATAAAGTTGAATCTAATCTAATCTAATGAGAGTCGGATACTCAAACGGATGCTCAGAGGAGTGAGGTTTACTTGCACAGCAACTACTAGCTGGCCTCTGTTACATGGTCCGGTTCGGAATTAGGGTACCATTCACAACTTCTGACAATGGAAACGGCAAAAATTGTGTACCGTACTGAACCGTACCACTCAGTGAAAACAATCCATAAACAACCACTTAACAATAACCCGAAACACCTAATAATACACTTCTCAACAACTGCATATCATCGTCCGGAACTTATGAGTGGGTTCTTTTGACATGTGTCAGAAAGCAACCACCCTGCAATTATACAGAACACACTGGCAACTGAATAGAAACCCTTTTTAAAAAAATTCTCAGAACACATTAGCAACTGCATAGTAACATCCTGACAAATACCCACAACATCCTGCACTGTGGCAGTGACTTGAATGGCAGTGCAGAAACAAGCACCCATTTTCTTCAAAAAATATAAAAAGCCAGTTTTTTGTATGTCACATATTTTGTCTTAATCTTTTTGAAAATAGATAAATACATATTAGCATGTGTATGGCCATGAATGTGTCTGTTTGTGTGTACTTTGTTCAGCACAGCGGCATCTAGCAAGCTTATCAACATTCTAGTGTGACCGGGGTTTAACAGGGTATGAACGTCTATGTAATTGGCATGCCTCGCTGATGTGTAATTTTGCTTGTCAAGGAGATTGACGTTTATTAAATTTAGCTAACACTCCAACCGTTCTTCTTTTCTTGGGGAACTCAAAAGTGGCAGGCCGAAGCCAAGTGAATAACCAAAGCTCCGACATAATACTTATTGACCAGATAAAAAGCCAACTAAAATTTGGTTTTAAAATGAGTATTTATGAACTAAACACAAAACCAATAACATATATTAACTAGGTTTTCTCCCTCTAATGGGAGTGTGACTAAGAAGTGAGACACAAGATATGTTTACATGGACACCTTTTGTCTCAATCGGAGTGACTTTTGTGACCCTAATAATCCGTTCGGTCTAGTAGCAAAATCTTGTTGGAACTGCTTTAACTGATTTTGTTTGAAAGATTCACTCTGCCGCAAAATACTACATAGCATTTCGTCTCTCTCTACTGATCAGGAAAATACTGCAGTCAATGGTTCATGAATGCTCTGCAAAGCTTTACGTTCAAATTACTTTTGAATCAACAACTAACCCATATTATTTGTCGTCTTCTTAATGCCTTTTTATTTATGGTGCATTTAACTTATAATTGCAACAGCTTGATGAGGAAATGGCTAAATGTGTAAAACGGATAACTGCAATAGCTAAACAAATTTGATTATACTTATATCCATCCCCATAACAGTGGGAGCTAGAGGAGAAAATATAAATTATGCATCTTGTGAATAGTATTGAGCATGAAGCGAGCCAGATTATCTCTCTAGCAGTTATGTCGGTTATTTCAGAACTTTACAAAGAGAGCTGAGAAGAAATATGAGGGGGGGGAAGGAATAATCTTAATCTTGCTCATAGTGAGAAGAAAGGCACACAAAGAGAGAATCACAACATAAACCCTCAAACTCATTTTTTGTATTAAAGTATGCAATTTATAGTTTAAAAAATAATTTGTTTGAGGGAATCTATATCTGTATGTTCATAGATTTGTTTGGTGACATCATGCAAATTTGTAATACAGTATCGAAAGATTTTATTTAAAGGAAAATGTCCACCTCAAAATTAAAATTATGTCATTATTTACCTACTTGAATGTATGTAGATTCTACACATAGCTCTTCTCTATGAATGTATTTCCACTTTAGAGTAAGAAATAAAAAATGAGAATATAAGAAATAAATATGCATTTGATATACAGTAGTCTCATTGCAAGATATTGCAATTGTGAGATACAAAGTAACAAAGTGAGATAAGAAGTCGCTATTATGAGACATAAAGTATCAGTTATGAGGAAAAAAAGTCACAAGCCAGAAATTGGTAAATCAAGGTTTAAATTTTGTGCACCACCTTTATGCTTTTTTTGGGCTGACAATTTTGACATATAAAGTAACATTGTGAGATATAAAGTAACATTGTGAATTATAAAGTAACATTGTGAGATATAAAGTTGCTATTATGAGATATAAAGTCACCAAGTGAGATATAAGTTGATATATGAAGTCTAAGTTATGAGAAAAAAAAGAAAAGAAAAAAAAAACATAAGCCAGAAATCGGTAAATAAACTTTACATTTTGTGCACCACTTTTATGCAATTTTTGGGCAGGCAGTTGTGAGATATACAGTCACATTGTGATATATAAAAGTCACTATTATAATATATAAAGTCTCTGTTATGAGAAAAAAGTCACAAGCCAGAAATTGGTAAACAAAGTTTTAAATGTGCAGTATGTATATTTTAGTGGCATCTAGCAGTGAAGTTGTGAATTGCAATCACCCCTCTCTTTCGAAGCACAGAGAAGCTGCAGTGCCCAACACAGGACAAAGATGTTGTCGTCTGAGAGAGAGTAGAGAGTAGCTAGGGCTCTGTAGAGAAGTTTGTCCGTTTAGGGCTACTGTAGAAACATGACCGCATAAAATGGCGATTTCACTGTAAAGGGACCTGCGGTGTATGTAGATAGAAATGGCTCATTCTAAGGTAACAAAAACATAATGGTACATTATGTAAGGTCTTTATACACCACTGAAAACATAGTTATGTATATTATATTGCATTTCTGTCTACAGACCCTCCTAAATACTACACACAAAATGTTGTGCATCACTTTTATGCTTTTTTTTTTTTTTTTATTGTGCTGGCAATTGTGAGATATAAAGTAACACTGAGAGATTTAAAGTTGCTATTATGAGATATATTCTCAATTTTGATAAACAACGATAACAATGGGTAAATAACGCTTTAAATTTCAGTCTGTTCTTCAACTTCAGAAGACTTGAAATAAAGTACACACTGTAAACCCTAACGCTTAAAATAACGAATTTGTTTGAGTAGAGCCAACTCAAATTAAACAAATTGGTTCAAGCAAATTAACTTTTATGAGTATTTAGAACTTTCTTTTGAGTTTAAGAAGATTAATGTTAAGTGGGAGATTTAGTAGTGTTTAAAGTAGTGTTAGTTTAGAATAGTTTCTCTATAATGCTATCAAAGCATTGTGTCACCAATTAGCAAAGTAGCATTTATTGAATTAGCTAGTTTAAGATAGCCAAGTTTCCACTACAAAATTTTTTAATTCAAATGTACAAATTAGCTTACTCAAATATTTGAAGTTAAAGGATTAGTTCACTTTTAAATAAACTTTTGCTGATCATTTACTCACCCCCATGTCATCCAAGATGTCCATGTCTTTCTTTCTTCAGTTGAAAAGAAATTAAGGTTTTTGATGAAAACATTCCAGGATATTTCTCCATATAATGGAATTTCAATGGGCTCCAAACGGTTCAAGGTCTAAATGACAGTTTCAGTACAGCTTCAAAGGGCTTTAAACGATACCAAACGATGAATAAGGGTCTTATTTAGCGAAAAGATCAGTTTCTGTGAAAAACCGAGCAGTATTTAAGCTATTATTTTACCTCTTATCAGTCGAACGTGATCATCTCTGAGCTCCGCCATAACTTCCGCTAAGTGAGGTCAAATATGAGCATGGTCATAGATATATCGATCGTAGATACCTCATTCTACTGATCCGTGCAGGCGCTAATGAGGCATCTACGTATACATCTATGACCACGCTTGTATTTGACCTCACTTAGCGGAAGTTATGGCGGAGCTCAGAGATGATCACGTTCGTCTGATAAGAGGTAAAATAATACCATAAATACTGCTCGGTTTCTCGCAGAAACTGATCGTTTGGCTAGATAAGACCCTTATTCATCGTTTAAAGCCCTTTGAAGCTGTACAGAAATATCCTGGAATGTTTTCATCAAAAACCTTAATTTCTTTTTGCCTGGAGAAAGAAAGACATTGACATCTTGGGATGACATGGGGGTGAGTAAATTATCAGCAAAAGTTTATTTAAAAGTGAACTAATCCTTTAAGAACAATTAAAATGTTTTTGTTCAAAATAAAAATCTGCAAGTTCTGTTTTTTTTTAGTTTTGCCTACTAATTCGTGTTTACAGTGCACAAAGTTTTTGTTTTTCTTTCTATTTGGAGCTTGACAGTTGTGGTAACTCTGAACTGTCCTTATATGGAAGAGAATTGAGAAGATTTCTCAAAATTTCTCCATACAGGTTTGGAATGACATGAGGGTGAGTAAAAAATGTCAGGATTTCCATTTTTGTGTAAACTATCCCTCGAAGACTCTTGTGTAATTGAATAACACCATGATAATGAATAGCTCCACTTGCTACACACTGAACATTGAGTAACCCAAGGCCACCATCTCATTGCGCCAGAGTCTGGGCTGCATTCAAGAGCCGCAAATCAATGTGAAGCCTGAACACAGACACAGGTGATTCACCTCGGCTCCTGCTGAATTATGCATGAGTCACCTGAGGAATCCATTCAGTATTTTGTCTCATTGCAGCATGAATAAGCATGACGCTGATACAACAGGCAAATAACGTTTCATTCATTATGCAAACACCTGGGGATGTCGCTGCTGATTCTACGGCTCTCTCAGAGGTACACCGGTGACTCAGGTTCCTGTTCGGCTGCGTTTTGTCAAAGTTGCTGATAAACTTTAATGGATCCGGAGCAGCATCCCTGGGGTATTCTGCACTCATTTTGTTGTTGTTTGCTCTACCTGTTTAATTAAAGGGGTGGTAAACCACGATTTCACTTTTCTAACTTTAGCTAGTGTGTAATGTTGCTGTTTGAGCATAAACAACATTTTCAAAGTTACAACGTTCAAAGTTTAAAGCAAAGGGAGATATTTGCTTTTAAAGAAATCGATTTCTAAGGACTACAGCAAACTGCCAGTAGGGACTACAGACATTCCTCCAGGGTGTGCTGACATCACCAGCCCCAATATTTACATAAACCCCTCCTCCGAGAATATTAAATAAGGGGGGGAGGCCATTTTGTATCGCAGCAAGGAAGCGTTGTTGTGGTTAGTAGGCTGGAGTGCTGTTGCCAATGCCGACGAAACGCTGTTATTTTCATCCGGAGTGCAGGTCCACTTTCTTCAGCCTTCCTAGGGACGGGGGCAGCGTTGCAGTGCGTTTAACATACAACGTCATATTCATGTGTGTAAGAGCGGGAGGGGAACACGATCGCATTTGCAGCAGATATGCTGCCCATCATAAATCAAAGCACGAGACAGACAGGGGTCGGAGGAGAAGATCGGAAAATGTGACATAATGGACAATATTCATCTGTATTTGCAATACACGAGCCTTCAGCTGCACGAGTTCAGCTGCACGAGTTCAGCTGCACGAGTTCAGCTGCACGAGACAGGCGGGCACGCGCGGCTACTGCGGCACATCTCGCGGAGGAAAGCTTCCACAATCTTCGCGAGTACGGGCTACAACCTGTAAGTGTGATTTATTTTTCGTCGATGTGTTTTCTGTAATAGTTTGTGTTGTTCATTGTAGCCTACGTTGTAGCAATGAAGTAAACATGACAGCGCTGTTTGGCTCTGCAAACCAGTTTGTTAAATGCTCATTCATACTTAACGTTATCCGACAAACACCTCACGCTACAAACTGTTTAAAATCTCAACAGCGAACTTGGCATTAGTGTAAATTATTCTTTGATTAGAGCTTTTATGTATTGTTTATCTACAGGCATGCTAAACATGGTTCTGTGTTTGTACTAGCAATGTTTAGTGTCCGTTCTTGCGACAGATATTTGGTTATATTTGTTCTAAAAATACAAAGTAGCAGTGCCATTCAGTATCAATCACTATAGATCCGCAGTCTTTACTCTTGAGGACTGAACAGGTTCTGCTCGGTCATCTTCACTAAAATTGTCTGGGTCTGACTCGGGCTCTTGGTATGGTTTTATTGACGCTAGCGTACACAAAGCACAGGCTAGTAGCCTGAGGCTACCTGTAGAGGTAAGGGGCGAGAAACGTGCTCTAGGCGGTTAGCGAATCACAGCACACTGGTCCAGCTAACCAATCAGAGCCCATTGCGTATTTTTGAGGGACTGGCTTCACAGAATCCGGAAACCATCAGACCGTTTTTACAAGGAGGGACAGAGCAGTGTAGAATAAAGGTAAAATATATGAAAAATACTGCATTTTTTTAAAAACGAAGCATGAACACGTTACAGTGCACCCCACAAACACAATCAAGCCTTCGAAAGAGTGTGCTTTACCACCCCTTTAAATATGCAGTGGCTGCCAACTTCCAACTTTAATTTTATTAAAATAAAAATTTAACACCAAATGCTACATTTAAAAAACTAAATTCCAGCTAAAAGGTTTACTTGTCCTTCCATATAAAAAAAAATACAATTTAGTGTACAGATACAATATATTGCCAAAAGTTTAGACCCTGTCTTTACATGCACAATGAACTTTAATGACATCCCATTCTTAATCCGTAGGGTTTAATATGGAGTTGGCCCACCCTTTGGAGCTATAACAGCTTCAACTTTTCTGGGAATGCTTTCCACAAGGTTTAGGAGTGTGTTTATGGGAACTTTTTACCATTCTTCTAGAAGCCCATTTGTGAAGTGAGGCACTGATGTTGCATGAGAAGGCCTGGCTTGCAGTCTCACCTAATTCCGCCCAAAGGTGTTCTATCGGGTTGAAGTCAGGACTCTGTGCGGGCCAGTCAAGTTCCTCCACACCAAACTCGCTCGTCCATGTCTTTATGGACCTTGCTTTGTGCACTGGTGTGCAGTCATGTTTCTACAGGAAGGCGACATCCCCAAACTGTTCCCACAAATTTGGGAGCATGAAATTGTCCAAAATGTCTTGGTTTGCTGAAGCATTAAGTGTTCAGCATGCGCTGATCCCGCTTTGTGATTTTACGTGGCCTACCACTTTGAGTTGCTGTTGTTCCCAATTGCTTCCACTTTGTTATAATACCACTAACAGTTGACCAAAGAATATTTAGTTAGGAAATTTCACGAATGGACTTATTGCACAGGTAGCAACCGCTATCACGGTACCATGCTTGAATCCACTGAGCTCCTGAGAGTGACCCATTCTTTCACAAATGTTTGTAGAAGCGTCTGCAAGCCTAGGTGCTTGATTTTATACACCTGTGGCCATGGAAGTGATTGGAACACCTGAATTCAATGATTTAGAGGGGTGTCCCAATACTTTTTGGCAATAAAGTGTATGTGATAATTTAGGCCAAAAAAAGGTTGAAGACCTCTAAAGTATACTGACCACATTGTAAATAAAAACAAAATGATACACAGTCAATTTATGCCTGCAGCTATAAAAAGATAGTGGTTGATTAAATTAAGTGGTAAAATGCATTCGAAATGCAGTCAGTTTTATTTTGGCTCACTGACATGTGACTTCATTGCATCTGTTGTAAAGATAAATGGATTTTAATGTCATACTAAAGTGTCATACACCACTGCACAGATATTTAGCTTTTAACTTGGAAAATTATAACACTAGACAATGTGACTCTACATATTTCAAATTGACGCCTTTATGTGCTTTGCATATTAGACAATTTAATTACCATAGCAACAAATACAGGGAACAATGTGCACCAATGAAATGCACAAAAAAACCTGACTGAAAGTGGGCTAATTGTCTTGATGAACAGTACAACTAAAAATGCAAAAAAGATTTTGAAATAATTATCTTATGTTCACCACGACTGCATTTATTTGATCACAAATAACGTAATATTGTGAAATATCATTGCAATTTAAAATAAATGCTTTCTATTTAATATAATTTAAAATGTAATTTATTCCTGTGACGCAAAGCTGAATTTTCAGCATCAGTCTTCAGTATCACATTATCCTTCAGAAATCATTCTAATATGCTGATTTGCTGCTTATTGTTATCAATGTTGAAAACTGCTTAATATTTTTTATGGAAACGGTGATACATTTTTTCATGGATCTTTGATTATGAATATTTATTTGAAATGGAAACCTTTTGTAAAATTATAAAATTAAAGCAATAAGCCCCAAGAAGCCATGGTTTACAGTGAATTTATAATAGCTAAGGGGCATTGTTAGGCACGACGCGGAGTGGAGTAATTCACTGTAAACCATGGCTTCTTGGGGCTTATTGCTTTTATAAAACGGTACCAAATATTAAAGCCAAAATATATGTATCAATGCAACTTTCATGAAGTATAATCACTAAAAGCCTTCCTTCCGCTGTAAAAAATAGTCCCTGCTAAATAGTCCCAACCACTGATCTATATAAATGTTCTCTATATAGATCAGTGACAGCAACATAAGTTACATTATTAAACCATTAGAAGGCAGCAAAGACTGTCTTCATGAGCGAGTCACTCAATAGCGAAGACTTTTATATTGAAAGGACTAAACTTGTTGTGTGAACACGGGAACAATACTCAACTGACAAATGAGCGCTGACACTGTTACTGTTAAAAGGACAAGATATTGCAGCGGACATTCAACAGAATGGTAATACACTCGGTCACTCAATCTCTCTCTCTCTCTCTCTCTCTCTCTCTCTCTCTCACAATAATACAAACCTTAATGAACAATATCAATGAGAACAAACATATGTTTACGTTGCTAAGAGTGGTTGCTAAGGGTGTTGTGCAGTGATACAGAGAACCCTTGGGTGAAGCGGTCAGAGCCATATTTATCCTGAATAAAGCTATTAACCAATCAGAATCAAGGACTGGAACTAACCATTTTATGAGGCTTTACTGTCACTTTTGATGGATTTCGTCCTTGCTGGATTTTTTTTTTTTTAATCTTACTGACCCCAAACTTTTGAATGGTAATGTTAAATATAATTAGACAAATATATTTAAGGATTCATAAAGATTTATAGTTTTCAAAAGCTGTGCATGTAGCTACTTCTAGTTTTAGATGCAGTCAGTATGTTTATATTTTATCCAAACATACAAACGTTACATGTGTACTGTAGGACCTATAGTTAAAAATTACTAATGACATCTGGCAGGAATTAAACAATCAAATTGCAATTGTCAATGCTGATGCATTTTGATGGAAAAATAGCAACAAAAAAAATAACATAAAACGTTTAGTATGCTTGGCAACCCTAATTGTGCGGATGGAAGTGTGTTACTTCTCTCAATGGGTTTGGGAGGTATTCAGCAGAAAATAGCTTCTTGCTCCAAAGCCAAACACCATTCTTCACTTTTCTTTGTTCCGCGCACCGAATCCCAGACTTTGAGGTAGAAAACACATCTGCTGCTTTTTGGACTTCAACCGCTTTTGTGAAACTGTACGTAGAGGAAAAAACAAAGAAAAGCGTAAGAGAGACAGAGCGAGAGAAACCGTTTAAACAAATAAATAAAACACACAGCTGAAAATATAGGGCAATGAATATTCATGCCCTTGTGTGCTCTGACAAGCAAACAAAAATGGCTTTTCTGTGTCTGCAGACATGCACCCTGTTTCTTTTGTCTGCTAACAGTATTTGCCCGATTGCGTTTTCCGTTTGTGAATGGCTTGTTTGCTAAGAACCTGGCACCCTTTTAAAGACACTGCTTAATCCTCCATCGTGAAGAAGAGAAGAAAGCGAAACAATGAGCACGGTAATGTGGTACTGGGTATATCAGCCGTTCGCTCTCAATAGACCGTCTACATGGGATGTTTGTCTGCTGTAATCTTCTGGATTTGTTTCAAAAGTAGAAACTAGAACGGGCTCCACTTGACGTTGTATGTCGTAAAAGGCAACATGCTGTGCCGCAGACACCGGAATAAAGCTCTTCATTTTAAGAAAAGAAAAATGACACAAGTTGTTTAATTTTTGAGGATATCGCCAATTCCCAGTGTCACGCGTTGAGAAATTATTTATCAAAGAGCAGCAGAATACTGCACAATCTCCTGTCTCTTTCCGTTTCTTGTGTTCATGGCTGCTTTTTGGAAGCTATATGTTGTAATACAAAAAAATTATACATCATTTAGACGGGCTAGTTGTCACATTCTTTTTGAATCAAAAGTACAATTCCACAAATGTGTCAAAATGCATAAAATATAATGACATTCTGGTAGTAATGGCAGATTCCCATTGTGATATTGTACCTTATATAGTAGTGTATAGTATAATACAACATGCCCCACGATTTACACTACAAGCTTTGATTTTTTACAATCCCTTACAAATAATTCTACATGTCAGATCCAAGTCATGTGCTTCAGGTCATATGATAAAAATCTTGTTATTTGAGTCTCTTTGACACTGATAAGAAAAAGATTGAGGCGGTCGCACCGGCGAACTCTAGGGGTTAGTGACAGCAGCCTAATAAACCTGCTGCAGTCTGTCATTAATGTTAGTAAAACAACAAAAGACAAAGAAAATCACTCACTGCTCTTGACTGAACTTTTGTAGCTTTAATAAAAATTAATCTATATTCAATTTTGCAGTAAAGACAAGTCGTAATTTAGTTCACCCTTGTAGTTCGGTTAGTTTGGTCCTGACCAAAAAACAAAAACAAAACATATAGTCCTGGTCTGCTTAGCGTTCACACTGGCATTTTTAACAGCGAAACTAAAGTTACCGAACAAAAGGCATAGGGATATGGTCACAACCTGAAAAACCTGACCCGGTTTTTATGACGTATATTTTGCAACAGAGTTTGCTTACCGAACATTCAAAACAATGCTGTTTGCTGGATTAAACGTGATCATTTTATGTGTGTACATATGGTTTTATTTTTACCAGCTGAGAACCCACAAAGAGCTCATAAAATGTTCAAAAACATTCAAAACAGCACCAGGATTTCCTCCGTTGTATGCAGAAACATAGATCTGCATATATTGATGAGGCACTTTACTTCCTCGTTGCTCCACGTTTGCCCTCTACTCATTTTGGATACACCAATCTTTCCGCGTGGTCAAATCAGCTGACTTGTAGCGTCGCATCTTGTGACATCACGTCCTGTTTTTGGTTTGTTTACATGTCTTTGGTCCATGTTGAGTTCATATATCAATCGAACCGCACCAGAGTTCGTTTGGAAGCGGACCAAGCAGTCTCGGTCCGCTTGTTTGGTGCGCACCAGGGTTCGGATGGCAGCGTTCACATATGTTCAAATGAACCGCACTAACCGAGCAATCGCACCAGGGTTCGTTTTAAACGAAACAAACATGACAAGTATGAACACACCCTTATTGTTTGATAGTCTTGCCTAGCCAGACCTTCAGACTGACGGCAGAAGGTCAGGACTCTATCGCAGCTTTCATTGGTCAAGGATCGCCCAAGTGGACGTTTGACTGACATGGAACGCAACCAATCACAGTTTGAAGCTTCGGAGCATTATGAATCAGCGTGTCGAATCATGATTTGGATCGCGTGTCAAACCGCGCAACTGCTGAAATCACCTGACTGTGGCACTCCGAACCACTGAATTGATACACTGATTCGATACGCTCCGAAGCTTCATGAAGCAGTGTTTTGAAATCGGCCATCACTATGTAAGTCGTTATTTAGTTTTTTTTTGGCACACCAAAAATATTCTCATCACTTTATAATATTAATATTGAACCACTGTACTCACATGAACTAATTTAAATATGTTTTTAGAAAAATTAATGGATCTTGAGAGAGGAAATGTCATTGCTGGCTATGCAGAACTCACTGAGCCATCAGATTTCAACCAAAATATCTTAATTTGTGTTCCGAATATGAAGGTCGGGGGTCTTACGGAGGTCTTACGGGTGTGGAATGGCATGAGGGTGAGTAATAAATTACATTATTTAAATTTTTTGGTGAACTAACCCTTTAAGTAGATAACAGAAACAAGATGATTTACTAAACACAGCTGAACCAAACTATACTAATGAAGGTAACCTTGGAAACAGACAAGTGGCGGGAAACTAAGACAAAGGAACACGTGACAGAATCAAAACACAACTGCAAGTCAACATATAATTTCTGTATATGTAATACAATTATTAGGGATGCACCGATACCGATACCAGTACTCGGGTGTCGGTCCGATACTGTTGACAAGTACTCGTACTCCTAAAACTACCCCGATACAACCGCACCCGATACCACTTTATGGCAACGCATCTTCGGATGTGGAGCCGCGCGGAAAGTTACATAATTCGGCGTGCACACCGCGGCGCCAAGTGCAAAGGGGTCTCGCGCTCTCAAAGCGCACGACTGCCATAGTATGGCGTCATTTTTGCCGCGCGCTATTGCGGGCGCGGCGAGTATAAACCAAGCTTAAACGCTCGTGAGGCAGATACCGCTCGGTAGTGACTGCCGAAAGTGAAAGGCTGTTTAGTAGGGATGTGCGCAATGACTAGCCTAACCCCGGTAGTATAACAAGCCCAAGCAAGCTTAATTGTTATACTAGTTTGACATGACATGGAAGAAAATGGAAAAGTTTTGTGTAAGCTTTCAAAATCCTCCTTCACCCGAGTGGAGATTTATCTGAAGCCTCCGCGAGCGCCAGAGAAAACCAACGCATGCATACCTGAGGTAAAATTTAATGATTTTGTTTTGCTGCAGATATACACTTTTCAAAATAATATATTAATTTCAAAATATAACATTAACATGACAGTAATTTAAACATAGCCTTTGTAAAAAAATATATATATTTAAAGCTAAACCTTAAATGTGCCCAAAAAATGTAAACGACTAGTATTTTCCAAGTCGTCTTGCAGCAGCACTAACGTTTAATCGACTAGTCTCGCACATCCCTAGCTCAGTGTCACACATTGTAGATGAAAACAGAAACAGGCTCATAGCTGATAATGCAGAGAAGCTTCTTTTCATCTCCAAAAAGGGCTGTATGGCTATGGTAACATATAATAATTTAATTCAGGTGTTCTGCTACTATGTTGAGTGGTGCTGGAATCCACTGAATGTTACAGGTTCAAATTATGTGAAATGGGCAGCAGTACAGCATCAATTTGTGTATTTACTTTATTACAGTCAGAAAGTGAAAAATATCTGATGAAAATAAAACATTGTTAGAAGAACTGTAATGGTATTAAGTACTCGTATCACTACTCGGTATCGGCAAGTACCCAAATATAAGTACTTGTACTTGTACTTGGTCTGAAAAAAAGTGGTATCGGTGCATCCCTAACAATTATGTTTCATTTTATGTACAATGGTGGAAAAAGACTAATTTGCTAATTTTATCATACACTTATTTCATAATACTAAACTTATCAGAAAAAAAAAATTCTACATATCAGAGAATAAATAACAATAATTGGTCAAAATTAAATATATCAGTATTTATACTATTTTCATAAACTAAACACTTGTTGTGTGACTGCTGAAATTCCACTTCCTGCCATGCCTTTTCAAATGTATTGGGACTTGGCCATTTCAATTCAAAATCATGAATCATGAATTTCAATGAATTTCAAAGAAAAACAGATCACTTTTTATGTGTTTCGGCTTTTCATTTACACAACAACAGCTTTTGGGGGGCCTGGAGGAGCAAAAGTTTGAAAAACAGCTTTCAAAGGGAAAGTTTTTGAAACCAATTCTGTTATAAGAGGAATTTTAGTTTTCTGTAGCAAACACATTTTTGTTTGATAACCTTTGATACTTTTCTTAATAGAGTGCTTTCATTGTCTGTAGCCTTGAAGTTGTTCTCGGAAAGTTGTCTGTGTGTGCAGGCGGGACAGCTGCAGATAACACCAACTAAGGAGTTTGTTATTGTGTTTTTGTGTTATTGTGTGAGACTTAACCACTTTGTCTTTCCTGACTGCAGACAATCTGCTTGTCCGAATTGACCTTCTTGATTAAGATTAAAAGCTTTTAAAAAGACTAAAAGCTTTTAAAGACACTTAGCTTGTGTTTTTCAATTCCAGCTTCACCATGATAATTAATAAAGTTACTTTTTTCCACGACAGTAACATCGCCAACTACTGGCCTGGCAGCATAATACAGTGAACGGGGATCATTTTGACAGCGCTGTCGTCTGTATGCTAAAAAAGCTAAATAGCTTTTATATTTAGAATTTTGTCCAATCAAGTGTAAACAGTGTTTAATTTCCCTGTTTGTGTGTTTTTTTTTATTAACTCAAATCTTACCTGTTCATTTTTAGATGTGTTACAACTATAAGTTTCTACAGCCGTGCCCTTGACTTTCACATCTCGGTTGTGTTATACCTCAAAGATGTATCCTCGTCCTCTTGGGCATCCATTCTCAGGCTTTCAACAGAAATTCTGAATTTCTCTATAGGTGAAAAGATCAAAAGAAAAAGAGATGAAAGAAGGTGAGAGAAAGTGCAAGAGTGAGAAAAAGAATATCACGTACAAACGTAAATAAAGTTTTTGTTCTCTTTGTTTGCGCGATTGTGCAGCGGCCTTACTTTTCTCGGAAACTCAAAGTATTTTTCACACCCAAATCCATGTTTAGTCACCTTGAATAATGAAAAACAAATGAATTATATTAAAAAAAATAAATGTTCTTCCCCTTTACAACTTTAGTGTTTCACATCTGGATGAATATGTAACATATTGAGAAATACCAGCTCCCTAACAATGTATAAAAACTTAGTGTGGAAGAGACAACGGCGTGTTCAAATCATTAGAGCAAGAGGTGGGAAAAAAGTCGTCAAATTCATTTTGCCCACTCAGGCAGCAAGATGGGACTAGAGCGCCCATATCCTTATGAAAGTAAATTATTTCTTCCATCTCCCCTTCAAGGTTATCAGAACTGAACACAGGCCCCAGTTCTCTGCAGGGCTTCTGTTTTCAGGGCATTGTGTGAAGGAAATGAAAGAGATACTATCAGCCTTTCCACTGGATCACAGTGCGAACACTCATAATGTTTCTGTCAGCCGTCCAATGTGGCTCCAGTTCTCTTATGAATCATTTATACTTATATACAGTATGTCACCAAACATGTAAACAAAGCCTGAGCTGAAACAGCAAGTTTTTTGCTAATGCGCTCTTTAGCGTAGCCGAGACTCTGCGGTGGCTAACCGTTTGCAAATTAGTTTTGCCGATTTAATTTTTAATGATTAAGCCAGTAAAACTAGGTGGATGGAAACATAGCTACCTGTTTACACTTGGTGTTTTAATCCGTCTCTTTTGTCCACTTTCAACCACTTCTGTCCTGATTTATTCGTGGGAAGGGTCTATGGGTGGGTAAATGTATGTGGTTTTTTTTTCAGATCTTTCGATCTAATGGACAAAATAAGTTTGATCAATTTACATATGAAAGCAACTGGAGACGACGGGAAAAACATACAGAGAGCATCAGCTTTCGTTTCTGCTCTGACAGCCGCATGTTAGAAATCAGGAATGCTGAGAGAAAAAGCTTGGTACATTTTACAAACCATCAACAGCTTCAGCCGACAAAGCTTAAATCCTGTCTGACTAGCACACTTCCCATATTTTTTATGCATTAGGTCAGTAGGCGAAGGCAGTGGCATAGGCAGAAAGTTGATGATAGGTGGGCTTCCAATAGTGTGGGTGGGCCGGAATAATTCACATTACCCCTTAATTTGGAAGAAAAATCAAAAAATCTGACTGAAACATAGCAAAATAGCTAAAAGTATTACGCATATGTTGGACCTTTTAATATCTATTGTCTTTTAATATAGTCAACTTCTACATGTTGACACCTTCTCAAGCCCCTGCACGAGCTGTGTTTGTGATGTTTGACCACAACGCACGGAAGGACCGTTTGCAAGGTTGCTTTAAAATTCCGCTAGGTGCTACTAGTGTCGCAGAAACTAAATACTGTAAGCACTAAGCTCCGTGCGATCAATCAAGTGTGTGCGGCTCCAACGTGAAATAAATAAATAAAACAAAAACAAAGCAGCAGAGAGCTCCATCCCGAGTCCTGATAACTATATCACAAAGAGAAATCACAATGTCCTGTATCGACAAACTTCCATTAATAAACGTGCTCACAAATATTACATGCAAATATTTGATTGCCATGCCACGGCGGGCCAGACTAAAAACCTACCCATAGATTACCTTGTATGGCTGATGTCTGTTCTAAACAAGTCGCAGTTGGCTGGATTTTGAATTGAAGATGTTGATAATATCACTTATCAGTTTGATCACTTTCAAACGACAAAAGCGTTATGGTGTCCTGTCATCATTGTCAAGACGCGTTTTCTCAAATGTGTCATAAATGGCAGTTTAGCCAACATAACATGACGTGAAGTTACTGAAGAGATGAATTAGCATATTTTTATTAATATTAGAATAGAGTTCTAATGCATGACAAAATAAATAACATTTAAAATAATTATTAAAAAATTGTTAAATGTTAGAAAATAGTATAATTAAAAAAAAATTATTTCCCTGGATCTGACAGGATGGGCAAGCTGTCAATGTAGCTACGCTAATGGGGGAAGGGTAGACAGCCTTTGGTGGCTGTTCAAACGCATTGACCACATAAGCTCTGGAAGTGGTCGAAACTGGGCGAGCTCAAAAAGTTTTAGACCCTGTTTACACCTGTATTTAGCATCATCCACTTGTGATCCGATCGACCAAAATGCATTTTAATACAAGGGCCCATATTCATGAAAAATCTTAAAGGAACACTCCACTTTTTTTTTGAAAATAGGCTCATTTTCCAACTCCCCTAGAGTTAAACAGTTCGTTTAATTCGTTTTCGAATCCATTCAGCCGATCTCCAGGTCTGGCGGTAGCACTTTTAGCATAGCTTAGCATAGATCATTGAATCAGATTAGACCGTTAGCATCTCGCTCAAAAAATGATCAAAGAGTTTCTATATATATCCTATTTAGAACTTCTGAATAGACTCTTCTGTAGTTACATCGTGTTCTAAGACTGACGGAAAATGAAAAGTTGCGATTTACTAGACCGATATGGCTAGGAACTATTCTCTCATTCCTGCATAATAATCAAGGAACTTTGCTACCCGTACCATGGGTGCAGCAGACCTTACGCAGAGCCTGAAAATAGGCTAACTTCCGTCAACATAACCAGCGTGACGACCTGCATGCAAGAGAGCATGCTGGGGACTATTTTCAGGCGCTGCATAATATCATTGCGCCTTTCTTTTAATAAATTTGTGGTTCATGTTTGACAATGTCAAGCCAAAAGTTTATTTATTTTTTAATTAAAATGGTCCACATGAATCAAAATTTTCAAACTGTCTAAATCAACTGCTCTAGTTATTTGTGTCCACTATACATACAAACACTTATGTGGGGCCATTGCTTTTAAAAAGTAGTCAAAGACGATAAAAACACTCAACCCCAGTTGTTTTCACAATTGTCTACGAATAACCATTTATAGATTTAAAACTAAAACTAAATTAATACTTTTTTTTTTTAATTCCTAAAACAAAAAACACCATAATAAAATACATCAATATAAAACAAAATTATTCTAAAGTAGCCCTAAAATACCTTAAAAAACTAACTAATATTAGACTACCATTTAAATGTATGGGGTCAGTATTTTTATTTTTATTATTATTATTATTTTTTACTTTGTTTTAGCAATTTAAACTTACTCAACAAGGATCTATTATATTGATAAAAAGCGATAGTAAAGTAATGTATAATGTTACAAAAGATTTCTATTTCAAATAAGTCTTTCAGAATTTTTTTTTTAGATTAGATGATTAGATAGATAGATAGATAGATAGAATTAGGATTAACCCTTTGTTTTCAAGATGGTACATCTTATAAACTTCCACCCACTAGCTCAATGACGATATCCAGCGGCTTTCTGCGTGTAAGCCTTTTCAGCATTTTGGTGAAGTTATCTTAATTTATTGAGATCTCATTTTAAATCTGACTCCATGAATAATTTTATCTGACTGTTTTACGTTTAGAGATTATCATCTGATTTCAAGATTAGTTGCGATTTAATTTAGATCGTTGATTTTTCTTAGTATCACTTTTTCAAATATTCATTCCACCATGGGACCCGGAGCTCTCACGGACTAGCTCTCATTCACTAGCTCTCACGGTGAGCTCATTCACTAGCTCTCACGGACACAAATGAGTCAGTTCTGATATTACAGAGGATTGCAGAGTGAACTATTTTAACTTTAAGTGAGTCCCACATGTTTACTCATAACAAAAAGTGTAATTTGATTTATAGCCACGAAAGCTGCAACTTATAATAACAGCGACAGTCAGAAATCTGATTTTCTCTCATGCTTAGCTCGATGCTCCCGCTATGGAGTCCTCAGTTTGATCTGTCCCAACAGAGAGATTTGCGGTAGCTCCTACTTACTCCGCATGCGACACTACTAAAATAATGATTTCAGAAAGATACAGACAAGAAAATAATTAAGCAAGAATCCATGGTACACAACTGGTCAGCGTAAAACATAAACACAATCACAAAGTAATATGAAAATAATTTCAAAGAGTCATCATGTCTGGCACAATACATGCAATGTCAACCCGTTCTCACTCCCAAAGCGTCGAAAAACGAAGCATGGTCAAGTGCTTTCCGCGTCACAATAAAGACGCTAAAGGCACCCCTAGATGTCACTATATCGACGCGCTGAGTGCGCCATTCATTTCAATGAGAAACCTTCGGCGTCAGACACAGACGCGTTGGGCATGGGAAAGTTATCGTCATGCTGATCATATATTGGGTTATGATTTTGCCATTATGACATGTTGGACTGTGATTCTCAATTTAATCAGCCAGCATCATTTTATTTACGCTATCTAGAAACGTTTTAACATGTAACCCAACCCTATTCCATCCTTAAACCTACCCATTTGTGTGGTATAAAACGCAGATATAACAGGCAGAGTCGACTGCATGCACAATTTATAAAAAAAATACACATATTCCGAGGCCAAGCGATTGATTTGTGTGAAGGAAATCCCCAAAAGCGATCAGCGTCTCCATCCGCAGAAGATCACGAACACGTACAATTTCAAATATTGCCGCCGGTTACGTCAGTTTTCATAGTGAAATTTAATTGGCTCTCGTATGTCTCGTGACCAATTGAGTCATTAGGTCATCTTTGATTGTAAAATGTCATTGGTTCTCGTGTGTCTTGTGACAGATTGTGTCATGCTAAAGAGGCGTGTGTATTATTTGAATGAGATATGAATGAGTGCGTTAACGGAGCGGCGAGATCATCATCTCAGCGTTTAAAACATTAAAGGTGCCCTAGAATGATTTGAAACAACATTTTAAATTGTTCTCTGGTATCTACATAGAGGGTATATGGCTTATTTAAGGTCAATAATTGTCCAGCTACGGTTTTACAGGTCCATTTACAACTCTAGAAATCATCCCCAGGATGAAATGGTCTGTTTTTGCCTTATTTGGAAGGGTCATGAATATTAATGCAGAGTTCTGCTCTGATTGGCTGTTACACAACTTTACTGACCGTCTTGACGATGGAGAGATTAGGCATTCAACCTTATATATATCAATCAGTATATAATCATACTTCAGTTGTCAAAAATATAAATAAATAAATCTCAAATTACTATCGTTTCAACTTAAATGGTGGAGGTGTTGACGTTAGCTAGAAGGAACGAGTGAGCTATGTGTAAGCAACTAAACTAACATAGTATGTTACGTATCTATGGTTGCATTTACTAATTTATGACAACACTGGCATTAAATAATATTAACCTTTGTCATTAGACATACTATTTAGTTATGTAAGCCACTTGGATTATCCTATTCTTCCCGTATAGCATCTTGCGTTGGATATAGACAACAACAGGAATATTATCGTTAATGTTGTCTCTCTAAGAAACTTTCGATTTAATCAGAAATGGTTTAGACAGTCAAGAAGTGGATAAAATCACTTACTGCTTGCAGGAATATGGTTGGAATTGCCCCTTTCTTCAGTGTCAGACGCTGAGCAAAGCCTGCTTGATATTGTCCCAGGTTTGAAAACTGTCCGTGATGAAATGTGCTGAGCAAACTAACAACTTTGAATTAAATTGTTGCGATATCCGATTATAAATAAACATCAACCATGCCTGTTGACATGTTTTATTTGTGGGAAGAGTATGAAACGTCTTCACATCCCCTGCACAGCCTGGAGCATAACATTGGTGTCCATGATCTGCCATTTCGCTATCCTCGCGTGACGCTTGTTTACCTGCAGAGATGATGCGGCTGCGCAGTTTCGCCTGACAGTGAACATGTGCTTGCTTATGAAAACGTTGGGGGGGCGTACATATTAATGATCCCGTGTATTGCATCACTGCTGGCGTTACGTTGAGATTTGCCTATTTTTCCGTGGTGTTTTTCACAAACGAGATTTACATGTGAAGGAGGAGGCAATGGTGTTTGAGACTCACTGTATGTGATTTACATGTACTGAACTCCTGTTATTTAACTATGGCAAGGTTCATTCGATTTTTCATTCTAGGGCACCTTTAAGATCAACTCTGTTCTTTACATGAAGACATTGTGTGACTTCAGAAGACTTGGAATGCAACATGAGTTAATAGTTTTATACTGTTGTTGGTAAGTTTTTGCAATAAATACCTGTGACTGTATACTTGTATTTGCCTGTTGTGTGTTTTATATAGTTTAGGAGTGGGTAGGTTTAGGGTAGGAGTTGGGTTAGCTTCTCCAAAATATAAAAGTAACGTTTAAATATGAATAAAATATTAATAAAATCATGTATGCTTTTACAAATGCAAAGAATAAAATGCGTCTTGATCTGACGCATTGGGTAAACAACTGAAATCAATGGAGCACTCAGCGCGTCAAAATAGTGACGCCTAGGGGTGACTTTAGCGTCTTCATTGCGACGCGGAAGGCACTTGACCATGCTTCGTTTTTCGACGCCCTGGGAGTGAGAACGGGTTGGCAATTGTGTGATTGTCTCGAAGACACTCACACAGACTGCATGGGGGGTTCTGGCTACAGAATGTTCCCCCCTGACAGCTATGTTACCCTCCCTTAAATACTCCAACTAGAACAAATGGGTTGTAAATATTTGCAACACAAACACCTGGTTTTGGGGGAGAGGATCAGATATCTTTGAAGAGACCACTCAAAAGGAGAACAGAATTCTCATTAGTTTTCAATCTTTCTAATACTACTAGTGACTGCAGTGAAACTGAGACCATTGTACCATTCGCACCGAGAACTTTAAAAGGACACCAAACATGAAATGGATAAAACAATACATTTACAAGAAAAATTAAAAACAGGGCAAGGAGAGGGCAAAATGGGGAGGGGTGAAATGTTTGATCAGGGTGGGGTCCCACAGTTTCTGTGAGATATCTCAAGATTAGTGACTTTTATTGTTCTATTGCTGGGGTTTGGATCTCAGCTTTTGTCTTAGCAGCAAAACCGATCCTTACAATCTCATATTTAATTGTATAGTATATATTCTCATCCAAACACAATGCAAGTGCAAACCGATCGAGGATCATCACATAATGCTGATTGCATCGCTTTCAACAACAAGCATGTAAGTCCGGTACGGGGGCGAAGAAACAGATGGCTGGATCGTATGGGCCAGGAACAGTTGGACCTAATTAACCTTTCTTTGAATGGAGGCAATGATGTCAGAGGAGTGATGTCACCAGAGATTGAGAGCTCAAAAGCAGAGCAGGCCAGGTGGAGGGTAACTGTAATAAGATATAAGTGTGTGTGTGTGTGTGTGTGTGTGTGTGTGTGTGTGTGTGTGTGTGTGTGTGTGTGTGTGTGTGTGTGTGTGTGTGTGTGTGTGTGTGTGTGTTTGTGAGAAAGAAAGAGGCCTCAGATGGCCAGACCAATTCACAGACCTTTCGGCTTGACAGATGAAATGGCAAAGCCAAGGTCAATGTAGCTGTCAAAACGACGAGCGCGTTCAGCTTGAGGTTCAACGTACTGCAGTACACCGGCAGTTCATCTCAGGCTTCTCTGTGAAAAGCAGGAAAGAAAAGAGTACAAAGTTCAAAGTGAATGAGATAAATATGAGGAAAGACCACCTTGAGTGTCTTTAACATACATATGACCACTTACTAGGAGGCATAACATGATAAAATGGGATGTTACACAACAGAAAGAAGGAAGCGTTAAACCACACCTTCCTTTTGTAGCGTAATGGATGGTTGGCCACTGTTGTTCCTGCACTAGAGACTCAAGCAGTTGCAGGAAACACCTTCTGATGCTTAAAACTCATTACCGCGCCATTATAAGGATCCACCTTAACACCTGCAAAAACAGGTGCGGTTCTACAATCTACTAAGAGAGTACATTATCTGCTCGATTGAAGAAAAAACACAAAGGAAAAATATGGCGCACTGGTTTGTTCATCAACGAGATGTGATGTGCTTGAGTGGAAATATTTCAACGTAAATGTAAAAAGCAGCATGAGGTCTTTCAAAATGAGTAAACCCAGCAGGCCCCCTTTTAAATATGTTTATACATATAGAGGTATTAGCTAAAGCAGTTGATTTCCAATGATGCTCTGCGGTCTTGAGTTATTACTAATTCTTGGTATTGTTTTGTAAGTCACAGCTTCTGCCTTTTTTTCCGTGTTCGTATTATTAATGTTATTTGACAATTACATTTGTTTTATTAATTACCATTGATGGGAGCCTGTTTTGATGGCTTAAGATAGAATAGAATAGATAAATATAAATCAACTGAACAGATAAAGCTCATCATGGACTCTTGATTTGCCACAGTGTACTTTCTGATACTTGAAACCAACATTATATCACACATCATGCACCCACTTAATATTGTAAACAGAATTTAAGAGTGTCTGATCTAAGAGCCAATTTATTGAAGAAATTCAATGAAGAGCCGGGTACATATTTTAAATGCACATGGAAAATTTATTACTTTGGATAATAAATAAGAAACAGGGTATCTTTCCCCCTCCAGCAACATTCCTCAAAGTATTTTAAAAATCAACATCAGTTCTGCTTCTCACGTGTTTGGGTTTCAAAGGACAAGCCCCTGCAAAGTGAGAAATCGTCTCGGTTATGTATGTAACCCTCATTCCCTGAAGGAGGGAACGGAGACGTACGTCGGAACTGACCGACGAAATGGGATCTGTTTTCAGAGACCAATCTACTTCGAGTGTAAAGAAACGAGCCAATAAACATTGGCATGCAGTTTGCGCATTCCACGCACCGTCCCGCGTTGCGGGTATAAATATGGAAGTGGAAGTACAGCATATAGTTTTCAACTGAGGAGCCGAGATAAGTCGCTCGGGCCTTCAGCTGAAGCACAGCACCTGGCGACGGGACGTACGTCTCCGTTCCCTCCTTCAGGGAACGAGGGTTACATACGTAACCGAGATGTTCCCTTTCAGTACGAATTGGAATCCCTACCAACACGCCAGTGATGCTGGCCCTTCCAGATCCCTGCCTGAGCTCGCTGGACCACTCCTATGTTGGAGTGGGAGTCAGGGCTCCCGGCAGGGAAGGACAGTCACTTGCTGTTCCTGCAAGACCCACTCAGCGTGACTATTGGATAATGCTGGGAAAGCGTGCCCGTCTCAGGAGATGGTACGCTGCGGAGTCACATCCTTCAATGGAAGGAGAGGTGGAAATACACATAAGGACTAACCTATTAGGGTAGTACAACATATGAAAGTCTCTGGGGTGGATCCAACCTGGTCCCAGGGGGGAAAGAACACGCCCAGAGACGACAGAGCAGGCTCTGTCCAGGGAAAGACATGGGGCTAGCCGAGTAACGGCAACATATGGAACCCAGCCTACACACACGTTCCACAAGCATACGGGTGCAGGCCTAGCATCAGACGGCCGCAACATCTGACACCGAAGGGGTGATGGAGGAACTCACAGGGTTAGCCGTTTCCGGGGGAACTCAACTGGAGCAAAATAGACGCACGTATCCGGCCCAGAGGGCGGGAGTGGCGTTGCAAGCCGACACAAGAACGTGTACTTAGCGCTATTGGCCACTGGGGGCGAGGATGCGAGAAGATACCGGCTCTACACGGAGGCTATAAAATCTAGCGAACGTGTTAGGTGTCGCCCAGCCCGCAGCTCTACATATGTCTGTCAGCGAGGTGCCCTGTGCCAGCGCTCAGGATGAAGCTACACTCCTTGTGGAGTGCGCTCGCACCCCGAACGGTCAAGGCACGTCTTGGGACTGGTAAGCCAAGACGATGGCATCCACTATCCAGTGGGCCAACCTCTGCTTGGGGACAGCCTTTCCCTTCTGCTGGCCTCCGTAACAGACGAAGAGCTTCTGTGAGGATCTGAAGCTCTGAGTCCGGTCAACGTAAGCGCAGAGAGCGTGGACGGGACATAACAAAGCTAGGGCTGGGTCTGCCTCCTCTGAAGGCAGCGCTTGCAGGTTCACCACCTGGCCCCGAAAGGGAGTGGTAAGAACCTTGGGCACATATCCAGGCCTGGGTCTCAGGACAACGTGAGAGTTGGCCGGCCCGAATTCTAGGCACGATTCGTCGACCGAAAGTGCATGCAGGTCCCCTACCCTCTTGATTGAGGCCAATGCCGTCAGAAGAACTGTCTTCATGGACAGGATTTTTAGCTCAACTGACTGCAAAGGCTCAAATGGTGGACCGCTCTAAGCACCTGGGCTACATCACAAGAGGGTAACGAGGTTGAACGAGGAGGATTCAGTCTCCTCGCACCTCTAAGGAACCTGACAATTAAGTCGTGCTTACCTAAGGATTTACCGTCTGCTGCATCGTGATACGCCGCTATTGCCGCGATGTACACTTTGAGGGTGGAGGGAGACAGTCTTCGCTCCAACCCATCCTGCAGGAAGGAAAGCACAACGTTAATCAAACACGGCGGGAAGAACACCACTCAATGAACAGGTTCCACTTCAGAGAATAGAGGCGCCTCATAGAGGGGGCTCTAGCTGAAGTGATGGTGTTTACCACTGCTTGTGGCAGGCCACCTAGAACCTCTGCGTCCCATCCAGGGACCAGACATGGAGATTCCAAAGGTCTGGACGCGGGTGCCATAGAGTGCCCCGCCCCTGAGAAAGAAGGTCGAACGCTGTGTTCTCTGAGCAGAACAATGGCTGCCTCGACGACTTTCGTGAAGACGCGAGGTGACAAGGACAGCCCGAAGGGCAAGACTTTGTACTGATATGCCCTCCCCTCGAACGCAAAGCATAGGAACGATCTGTGTCGAGGAAGTATAGAGACATGAAAGTACGCGTCCTTCAGGTCGATCGCTGCGAACCTCGAGGACGGATGCATTGGAAAATGCGTTTCTGCGTTAACATTTTGAACGGGAGCTTGTGCAGGGCCCGATTCAGAATGCGCAGGTCCAAGATTGGCCTTAACCCACCCCCTTTCTTGGGTACAATGAAGTAGGGGCAGTAGAACCCCAACCTCATATCGGCAGGAGGAACCGGCTCGATCACACCCTTCGCCAGCAAGACATCAAGGCACGCAAGAAATTCAAATTCAATTCAATTCAAATGTATTTGTATAGCGCTTTTCACAATACACATTGTTTCAAAGCAGCTTTACAGAAAGTGCATTTCATAAATGTACAGTAAAAATGTTAGAAAGACAATGTTAAAGAAAAATGTTCGAAATGGGCATCGCTGCTCCACATGGAGGTGAAGAGGATGCCCCTGTATTTGGGAGGCCGGTGTGCGAATTGAACCGAGTGAGAGAGGAGGAAAGGAGTGGCAAAGCCCGGGTGCACACTTCCAACCTGTCCCTCTTGGAGCTCAGGGAGGGAGGAAACTGCTCTTTTATTGGTAATGTGGGTAAGGCTGGACCCCGGAGGGCCAGCGGTAGGATGTTTTCGGTGCCAGCTTTGTTGTAGACATTCTCCCCCCGGTCCTCCTCCGGGGGGAGGAAGGGTCCGGACACCACCTCCCCTGGAGCAGCTCCTCTTCTCCCTGGGCTCCCCGTGTCAGGGCCGCTTGCCTGCAGACTTTGCGGGCCCGACACAGGTTGGGCGCCCCCCCCCCCCCCCCTACTACCGGCGCCCTGCTTCCCTGATTGTGGAAGCTGCTGCTTGGGTTTAGCAGGGGCGAAGGCAGCTGGGTCGAGGCAGCAGTGGGTCGCTGGGGCAGGATATTCTTGATGGCCTTCGTCTGCTTCTGGGCCACCAAGAACTGCTGGGAAGTTCTGAAGTTCTCGATGGCGTCGCTGAAGAGGCCGGCCTGGCAGACAGGGGCGTTGAGGAACCGCACTTTGTCGGCCTCAAGCATATCTGCCAGGTTCAGCCACAGGTGGCGTTCCTGGACCACAAGTGTGGACATCGCCCGACCCAGGGTGTGTGCGGTGACTTTCGTCGCCCGGAGGGTGAGGTCCGTCGCGGTAAGCAGTTCCTGCATAACCCCTGGGTTGGAACTACCCTTGTGCAGTTCCTTGAGCGCCTTGGCCTGGTAGATCTGCAGGAGCGCAATGGCATGCAAAGATGACGCAGCTTCCCCGCAGGCTGTGTAGGCTCTGCCCGTTAGACCGGACGAGAACCTACACGCCCGGGAGGGAGACGTGGGTGACCCCGCTAGCCGGTGGCGGTCTTTGGCGGTCTTTGACATGACGGTGAAGGAAAATTAACGTGAAGGAAAATGATGGTGATGGAAATGCAAGTGATGGAAAAGAAGGAAATGACAATTATGGACATGACATTGATGGACATGACATTGATGGACATGACGGTGATGGACATGATGGTGAAGGACATGACATTGATGGACATGACGGTGAAGGACATGACATTGATGGACATGACAGTGATGGACATGACGGTGAAGGAAAATTAACGTGAAGGAAAATGATGATGATGGAAATGATGAAGGAAATGACGGTGATGGAAATGCAAGTGATGAAAAAGAAGGAAATGACGGTGATGGAAATGCAAGTGATGGAAAAGAAGGACCTGATGGTGAAGGAACATGACGGTGAAGGAACATGACGATGAAGGAAAATGACGGTGATGGAAATGATGAAGGAAATGATGGTGATGGAAATGCAAGTGATGGAAAAGAAGGAAATGACGGTGATGGAAATAACATTGATGGAAATAATGGTGGTGGAAATATTTTTTTAAAATAAATGAATCAACTCTCAACAATTTTGATAGACATAAAATACACATAATTAAATATGTTCACACGTTTCGCATGATTTGACAATAAAATACACACCTATATATGAATCATTTGCAAACATTAAATATTTAAATAATTTTTTTCACTAAGATTATCTTAATGTTAAAAAATAAAAATCCCCCTTAATTATAATGAATCTGGGTCTGGGACAAGAAAAAAATAACAATAAAATCTATACTTCTATAATATCTATAAAGCATTAGAAAAGTAGCAAAAATAAAAAAAATTCCAATACATTTCCAAAACATTTCCAATACAGTTTTAATATGACCTTCATATAACAAAAAGAAACAAAAAGTTGAAATCTGTTTGTTTTAATAAAAATCCACCCCTGAGACATAAAAGCGTCTGAATAGATAAACACATAAATCCTTGAGGCTCTGTTTTGGTTATAGAGAAATTGATTTTGCAGAAGAAAGGCAAAGACCCAGCCAGTTTCCTTTAATGCGTTTGAAATGTACCAACAATTTAAAATTTTACTTGTAAGTGTAATGTGATGTTAAGATGTCTTTTAATTTAAGAAAATATCAACTCAATTTAAATTGATCTCATTCAAAGTGTACGCAAAGTTTATTCATGCGACGAGAGGTGGCGTAAGGACAGAGAGTAGTACAACATGTCACGTGCCTGAGCCAAGATCGATGCTAACCTTTGCTCCGTGCTTTGTTCGAGCTGCAACAGCGAACTTTGAATAATTTGTTACCCTTCCGATCAATAGCTCCACTTATAAGAATACCAGTTGTGCGCTGGCAGGATTAATCTGGAATCTTTTCTAGTGAGTATTCCTCCCCTTTATCTCTCAAACTATGGGATGGCGCCTGTTGATTTCTAGGTCCCAGTAAAATCAATGGGACTCTTGTGCAGGTGGATCAAACAGCCCCCAATAAGTGACTAATGATGTTTGCATGGCGGCCGGACCCTCGGGCCATTGACTCGCTGATGTTACTGTGATATCGAGAACAGTGAATCAAACTTGACCTGTTCCACGCCGCACTTAACCTGCATGTGGGAGTTTGGAGAGGCACAAAAGTGTCATTCACTAGTTCATCTTTGCTTTTCCGACTCCTATTTCCTCTGTTTTTTAAATTAAACGAATAAGCACAAGCACTTCAACCACTCTTAATAGCTTTGTAGGTGGCAATCCGCTAGGACATTCGGACTATAAAAATGTCTTTGTATGTGTTTGCGAAGCATTTAAGCTTAAAACACTAGTGATTATAAAGCCATTTGTTTTACTGTTTGTGTGCGTTAAAGTTCTAAAATGAGTCTATTCTAATAACAGAGTCTGTGATGTGGTTTCAAGCTGGAATCCCATAGTGCAGCATTTAGTTCACAGAGCAAAGCACATCAAATACATGCTGCTGCAAAACTGCATTAAAATTCTGCAACTGTGCTGCTCTCCTAAGTGCTTTCTTGGCAGATGAAATCTTTGATGAATTACAAAAGACCCTGGATGGAATGTTATGTTTCAGTGCGTGAGCGTGGCTGTATGGCGTGTATATTAGCGAGGTCGGAGACTTTGGTGCGGTCGACAAAGTTTCTCAAACAAAGTCAAGGCCAGTTTTACTATATGTTTTTTATGCAATTGGACAGTACATGCTTTGTGCTACAACATGTCCTGACGCAACTGAAGGTGTCTACACTGAAAACCTTTTGTACAATTGAAAGGTTCCATAGGTGTTAAATGTTTCCTGATGGAACCACCAATTCCAATAAAGAACCTTTATTTTTACAAGTGTAAAGTGAGCAAAATAAACAAAGACTTATCTAAGCATAACTTGACATGACAACACTCACCATTAGACAAGATACAACGGGAAGTTGGAACATGAGAGCCATGTATACACATGGGCTGCGTCCGAAAACCTAGGCAGCTGACTCGTTGCCTCGCTGCCTTATCAGACAATGACTTGTAAGGCAGTGTTTGCACATGAAGGCGAAATAGAGAGAGCTTTGGTTAGAACTACACAAATATTTTTTTTCCATCTGTACTGTTACAGAATGGAACGCACAGGATTGTGGGATATCAAAGGCAGCGAAGGATACATAAATGCTGCCTTCAAAAATCGATCAGATGAAGGTATATCTCAGGAGACAGGAAGGGAAGCAAACATTAGATTCAGACGTGCCTTGATACCTTCCTACCTTGCAATGTGTCCACCGAAGGCAGCATTTTCCAGGTTTCGGATGCAGCCATGGACTTATAACTAAACAAGGAACACCTGTGAGCAATTAAACAATGAACCAATGACAAACAGAGCAGAGTATCACATGACAAGATAAACCAATGAGAACATGGCAGGTGTATTCCACATCGGCTGCGGCTGTATGCAACTGGTCGGCAAGAGTTGCTGCATGCAGGCGGAGAGGAGCTGAAAACGGAGACGTGAAGTTGGACACTTTCTGCTTCCTGTAGTGATGCTCGCTCTGTGTCTGCATACTTTATCACAGATGAAGTGAAATAAATGCAATATTTGTCAAATACACAGATGTTTCAGAGACATTTTCATGTAGTACTTTATGTAGCTACTGCTTAATACAGCGTCTGTTTGAACAAGAATAAAGTTCAACATAAGCCTATACTATCAAAAAATTGGGGTCTACGTTTTTTACGAATGCCTCTAGTGGTGTTTTGATGGCATGCGTCACATTCACGTGGCGTCAGACAAAACCAAAACCAACCAATGGCCATCCAAAGCGCTTTACACATTGTCTCAAATTCACCTATTCACACACCGACGGCGGTGTCAGCCATGCAAGGCGCCATCCGGCTCGTTGGGAGCAGCTGGGGTTAGGTGTCTTGCTCATGGACACCTCGACACTTGGTCTGGTGGAACCAGGGATCAAACCACCAACCTTCCGGTTTGTAGACAACCTACATGAACCACTGAGCCACTGCCGCCCCCATTTATATATATTAGTGGTGGGCATAGATAATTTTTTTAAATCTAGATTAATCTAGAATGTATTTGACCATGAATATGATATTGATACTGTAGAAATTGAGTATTGTATCATTTCAGATATTTCAGTATTGATACATAGCGAAATATCAATATTTTTGACAACATTAGTAGGCATACACACAGGTTTGAAGACTCGTTCTCTCGCCCCCTACAGTGCAATTCTTCTAGGTGTACATCCGCGCTAAAATATCAAGGTGAAAGTCATCATAGCTTGCGTAGCATAGATCCAGCTCCCAACCCAACTTTGAGAATAGATTAACGGCAATATTTTTTTTATCGCCCGATAAGAGTCTCACGTTAACGCAGCACGTTAACGCCGATAACGGCCCACCACTAATATATATATATATATATATATATATATATATATATATATATATATATATATATATATATATATATATATATATATATATATATATATACCGTATATACAAATTACAAAAATTATTTTTTAAATACAATCAACTTAGATGTTTAAATCATTTAAACTTAAATTACATTAAACTGACTAAAAAATAAGTTTAATCTTGTATAACTTATAAAAAAGTTTTACAATTTTACAATTTCTTAACTTATTTTGATGAGTTAAAGTAATGTAAAAACATATGTTGTCATTGTGGCAAGGTTGGCGAGCAAGAGACGTGGGAAGAGCGAGCGAGACTTGTGTGTGTTGAGAATGAGCGTCACCTGCGATGCACACTGGTCTCGAGTCCTCCTATGAGGGAGCCCGGAGGCATATAAGGACGAGCGAAAGCAGTGAAGGACGAGAGAGGACCAGGCCTGGACTTCTGTTTTGTTATGTGTGTGTGCGCAGCAGGCATCCGTGAGGGGCTGCCGCTTTTACTTTCATTTTGTTCATTTATTTATTAAAATCTTTAAATGTTTGCTGGTTCCCATCTCCTTCTTCCCATAACAGTGTTACAGTCTTAACTTAAATTAGTTTGAAAACATTATATGGTTTCTGTCTCAAAATTTGCAGGTTTAGGAGCTCCGGAACCTCCATTACTGCAGTGGAAGTATATATGGACTGGTTCCAGATCAGGCATTGGCACCCAGTCACTGGAATAGGAGAAACAGTGTTCAAAATAAGCTTTATGGTTTGTATACTTCTTTTTATCTCTGTCATTTCTCCATCGCTCTTTCTCCATCTAAGAATAGCTCCAACTTTGTGTGTCTTCCACAGAAAGTTCACCTTTTTACTTCTTGGCACAAGAAATCCTAAAATCAATAGCTATCTCTTAAATTTTAGGCGCCACAAAGTATAACAGATTGATTAGGCTATCTTATCTCCCGCGGTTGGGTAACTGCCTCGTGGCTCTGTTGTGCCCGAATGTTCGGTACGCTTAACTTATGCCAACTTCACAGAGCAAATAACGACAATAATGGCGGTAAACACTTATTTGATGAGCTGGCTGATCAACAAATTGCAGCATGGCTCTGACATCTTAAAAGCGATCAGGCAGGGAGCGCATGCACAGGACCTGGACAGACGCCTCGGGCTTCAGGCGGAGTTGTGCAGCACCTATCTGTCAATGTGATGGATGACCTTGTTCGCCAGACAGAATAACAACAACAAGGGAAGGAAAAACGGGAAGTAAGGTGGCTTGACAGTGATTTGTATGTACAGCGCAGGTGATGCAAGGGTCCGTGTTTGGCCAGGACAGGGACTGTGCGTGCAGCCTCACGGGTTAATTGGAGAGGACACAGACTCTCGAACCGTGGGACGGCAAGTCAGGAGGGTGTGTGAGCGTGATCCGATTTACAGCGCCTACAAACCGATGGTTGGCCGTCACGTGGCCTTCTGAAAATTAAATCTGCACTGAAATGAGACTTTTATGTGTTGAAGATTAGGTTTGACTCACAGTAAGGATCTATTATTGGCTATGACGTTAACTGGCCATTCTTCATGTCTCGTCTTTCCAAACAACTGGACTTGCACAATAAAGCCTGTTATGCATTTGAAATCTTTGTTTTGTTATTTCATGTTTCCATATTTCATGTCATGACAACTTCAATTCTGAATTCCTGTCTTGTTTCTGGTTTCCTTTCGGGTGGAGGTCATCTGAATGACTAGTTGGGTAATTGTTTGTGAGGAAGGTCATTAGGAACATTAGGCTGTTTCATTAATCTGACCCCATAGAGTTCTGCAGAGATTAAATATTTTTGGTAGGCCAAAACTCAGAAACATATAAGCATTTTAGCACTTTTGGTTTTATCGTCCTGAAGTCAATAGGGTTTTTGAATTGTTTTTTGGTTAAATGCCTAAAATAATGTCTGTGCTTAACACAAGCTCAAGATATGTTCATGTTTTATTCTATGACATAAAAAACATCAGTGGTACCTCCTTGTCATTTTTTAAAGAATTGAATACAAAGACTGAGGCCCTGTTTACACCTGGTATTAAGATGTGATTTGGTCGATCAGATCACAAGTAGACACATTCCTGTTTACACCTGGTGTTTTAATCCATCTCTTTTGTCCACTTTCAACCACTTCTGTCCTGATTTCCTCGAGGGGAAGGCCTAAGCTTGCACAATTTACATATGAACGCACCTGGAGGCAACAGAAAAACATACGGAGAGCAGCAGCTTTCGTTTCTACTCTGATAGCCACGTGTTAGAAATCAGGAATGGTGAGAGAACATTGTACATTTTTCGTCTTCAAACCAAGTATGGGTCTTCAACCGACAAAGTTTAAATCCCGTCTGGTTAGCACGCTTCCCGTAATGTTTACAAGAGTAGATGGTCTTTTGTGCCTGTTTAAATGCATGAGTGTACACTACAAAAGCAATCCGATCAAATGCGTTTTCGACTACCTCTGGAAGTGATCGAAAGTGGACAAGCTCAAAACGTTTTATACCCCTGTATTTGGCATCGTCCACTTGTGATCCGATCGACCAGAATGCATCTTAATGCCAGCTGTACACAGGGACCCTGAAGAGACATTAGTCATCTCCACGAACAGGTAACTACACACTACGCACTAGTCCGGAGATGTGAGCATCGGCTAACAATGTTGTCTGAATGTGTTTGGGATACATTTACAAAGAAAAAACTTTTCCAAAGACATTTAACGGTCTAACAGCTACTGCATGGAGTGCTGTTAGCATGCTAATTATGAATAGCACCACTGCTAAAAACAAACAAACAAAAATGGAGAAGAAAAAGATCTAGATAAACTAGTCAACATCTAGTTAATCCATTGTTGGATGACTAGTCAACTATCATGTTTCATCCCTTTTGAGGTTTATCATTTGGCTAATTATTTTAAGTCTAGTTACATTTAAGTAAGTCTATATATACACTCTTTTGTTTGCATTCCTCTTTAAAGGAATTGAAAGTAATAATTTGTTCATCTGAATTGTATGTAATCTTTAAACAGACGACGGACGGACGGACGGACGGACGGACGGACGGATGGATAGATAGATAGATAGATAGATAGATAGATAGATAGATAGATAGATAGATAGATAGATAGATAGATAGATAGATAGATAGATAGATAGATAGATAGATAGATAGATAGATAGATAGATAGATAGATAGATAGATAGATAGATAGATAGATAGATAGATTCCAGTGTTGTTGGGCCCCATAGACTTTCATTGTATGGGCAAAAACAGCTGAAATATTCTTCATAACTTTTTTGCTTTGTCTCTGAGTTTGTGTCTATGATCCTCAAAAAATTGCTCTCACCAAGACTCCCTTCATTATATTAAATCACTGGGTAATGTGGTGGATAATTTTAAAAATAAACTCTCATTTAAAAATATTACCTTCATAATTTCAGAACAAACATCCGCCTAGACGTTTCATGAAGTCTGTATCTCATTTTGCATGCATTAAGGGAATTATGGGCCATTGGAAGATGAAGAGGGCGGCCGCGGCGCTAGGCGAACATGGGAAGTTCATATTTCATTCACTTACGCAGTTACTTGTGGGTCAGTGTGACAGCATTAATGAGCTGTCATTAGAGAGGAAGAGAGAGCGATTGTGAGAGAGACAGAGAGAAGGCTAGTTCTAAGCTGATGAGGTGTAATAGATAAAAGAAAAGACCATTACTAATGGCTAACTGAGTCTAAAGAGACCATCATCCGTGAGGACGAAAGTTATGGCCCTAATTTTTGAGGCTCGATGCTCTGAAAAAAGAGGCTTTTTAATGCTTCTCGTGTCAGTCGTCTTCATTGCATATAATCGACCTTGAACGGCACAACTGTCCACCTCGCTAATTAAGTAGATGATATAGAGACACCGTGATTTTATACCTAGTGACAGGCAACCATTTTTTTTACTCTGCATGAAGAAAAGAGGACGTAAAATGACAGCGGTAAAATTCTGGGTTTGCCATGCAAATACTGCACGTTATTAGATTCAGTCGCCACACATGGATGACGGATTCGTGGTAATAAACGAGCAAACTACAAGACTGCAGATACACCAAGGGAATCTAACACATCATAAGCTTAGCGTGACTAGATGTCACATTTTTCCAGGAACAAGCCTGCTTTTTAGATCCTTTCCACAAGATTTATTTGCAGTTTGTCCCGTTCACTACAGAATAATATGCAAAATAGACTATATTGCAAAAATGACAAAAACAATTGTGATAAATGCAATTTGCACTTTCTAATTGTTCAGTGCATGCACAATACCATACAATAGTTCAGACAATATTAGACTTTTTTTTTTAATGTATCTTTGTCTGTATCTATATATAGGAGAAAACTGGATTTTTAATAAAACTTTTTTTTTCAGAGCATCGAGCCTCAAAAAATAATTTAGGTAATTTTTAACCCAAAGAAAAATGTATAAATCTAAATAATTGTTATCTTTAAAGAATATTAATTTTTGTACAGTCCACCTTTTTGCATGTATTTTTATGTATACAATATATTATAAAAATGAGTTTAATATTAATTAGCTTTCATTTCTAATTAACAACAATGATGATATCTGGCATTTAGTGGTTATAGAAAATATATATATATAAAAAAAAAAAAAACTGCTTATCAGTATCAGAATTGGTGCTCCTCTACAATGAATATTATATTGTGCTACGCAAATAAAATGCTTATTTTGCGCTAATGTTTAGTAAATTTATTAGTGCTGGGCAATCGATTAATCGCATCAAAATAAAAATGTGTGTTTACATGATACATGTGTGTGTACTGTGTATAATTATTCTGTATATATAAATACACACTCCTTTATGTATATATTTTAGAAATATTTGCATGTATATACTGTATATATATTTATAAAATATTTCTTATATATACATTTTAATATTTTATATACAAATATAACATATTTTCTTAAATATATACATGCATGCGTGTGTATTTTTATATACATAATAATTGTATACAGTATACACTTATTTTGGATGCGATTCTTCTAAAACAGGAACAATATGTTTGGTCACCCAAATTACTATGCCACTAGTATACATTAACCTGTATCATAAATAAAAACCAAGACATCAAACCAAAAATACCCAGAAAATAGAAATTCTCTTTTAATGTCTAGTGGACAGTCCGCAGTGTTGTCATTCTCAAGATGACCTTTCATGGCAGAAGTTCAGAACAAAGGTGACGGCTGCAGTCCGCCCCATGCTGACCACACAAACTGAGTCACAAAAACAGGGAGCCCTTTCACCTCCTGGTCGAATCAGAGACGTAGGTGTAGAACTCCATGGAGTAGATCAATCAGAGGTACGACACATTAATCTGTCTTGACAAGCCGGCTCTCCCAATAGAGTTCATCTGAAGGGCTGGGATGCGATCCAAACCTTTGCCGGAGTGATGAAGCTGGACTGGCAACAGAGAGTCGAGGTTGGTGTTCGCATTTCAACAATAGCAATAGTTTGTGGAACTAGCTTTAGAAAGAAGTGGGCTAAATTTGGTAAGCTTTCTGGTTTTCAAGGTTTGTGTTTGATTTATTGAATGAATTGTGTAAACTGACTGTCAAACAAACCTTAATCTTGACATTAGGATTTTCGAGGTCTGAAAGCTGGTCAATATTAAAACTACATTTTCCACATTTACCTTCTTAAAACAAATGTACTTATGTATGATTGGTGAATATTATTCCAGAGTCTTCATTAAAATTTCAGCAAAAAAGTAATTATATTCTCTACCTCTGAAACAACCTTTCTTTTCAGATGACATCATCTAGGCCATGTGGGCGGGGAATACAATGTTAACTATTAGTCATAAAGCATTTTAGACTGACACTTTAGACACTGACTAATATCTTGACAATGGCTAATAGTATTTTAATGCCAGTTAACCATATAGTGGAGTAGAGCACGATTATGGATAAAATGAGAATCACAATTTTTTTTGTTTTAAAGGAGGGTGGGTCTAATGCTATTTCATGCACTTATTTACACTGTTAAAGAGTTGGATTCTCATGTTAAACATGGTCAAGATATAAAAAAAAAAAAACAAGTTGGACGTATGATGGAGTATTTCTGTACCTAATACACTAAAGTTTGTTTTTTCTAATCTGGCCCTGTATGAGGTCATAAAGGGCGGAATTCCTTATATGGGCACTTCCCCCGGATGAATGCATGAGCAAGAGCGTGTCCATCGATGAGCTTCGCTCGGGTTACGGAAGCCGTCAGCAGCGCTGTCATTTTGTATTTAGACCACGAAATCATCAGTGTCACTAAAGAAGTGTGTTTCTGGTTGTGAGGGAAAGATAAACTTGTTCAGCTTCCCAAATAACCAAGCGTTAAGGAAACGGATGCAGTTTTTTTTTCCTAGAGCAGCAACAGAGTTCTGCAAGTGTGTTTGTTTGTTCCCGGTCGCGAGTCGAAACCTTAGGCAGTGAGAGAAACTGTGTTTTGTTGGCAATCGGTGCTCAAGTGCATATAATGTAAACAACACAAACGTATAGTGAATCGAATGTTATCCAGGGAAAATGCCATGATGTATTGTGTGTGTGTGTGTGTGTGTGTGTGTTCTCGTGACTCTTTAGCTCCGCCCACTGCACGCCTCCACGTGTTCGTTGTTTTCGGAAGGAATCGGTACAACGTATCTGTCTTTTCTGAATGATCTGAATTAATGGTTTAATGACTCACTCATAAAATACTTTACTTGTTTCATTACTGGATAAATCAGCGTTTGAATGAATATTTTGAATGAATGATTCAATGACAAATACATTTGTTTAAATGTCTTGTCGTCCCCTGGTGTAATTGATACAATCATTGAAGCGCCATGTTACTTTCAGAAGGTGATTTACTCTATTTTGATCGCTACCATAGACATCAGTGTTTATATATAATCTTTGATTAGTACTTCTGTGATATTATATATTTGTAACACAGAAATAACCATACTGTGTGGTTGAAAATACTGTTTTTGAAGCTATTTCATACTTGACAACTATATAATAAAAGAAGTGTTACCATCTGCGCCAATATGTCCTCAAGGATAAACCTGACCTTCAGCCTCCACATCCCGCTCACCATCTCAGTTTAAAGGAGCAGGTAAAGGAACAAATATGGCCTAAATATCTCCATGTGTAAAATGTAAGTTACTCAATATTAACTTCTTGTTTGTTGAATGGTTGTATAAAAACAATTCCACACTCCTAATCAGTATTTTTGAACAAATTGGTTTAGTAAATTCACTGCCATTATCTTTTCCCCTCAGCCTTATGGGATAGTAAAGCGGCCATTGAATGCACACTTCAGCATATAATAACCGGTCATCTGGATACTTTTTGCCAACAGTTTTATGAATACTGTTAATTTGGACATACTACTATTTCACATACAGTTTTTTGCCTAATAAAGTATGTGATTTCAGGTGCAGCAGTGACTTGTTTTATTCATGTATGAATGAAACAAGTAACTTCAAATCAATTGCTTTAGTGAATGATTCATTGACTCTTTCATCAAAAATGAAATCAGAGGGCAGAAACAGTTTTTTAATCAGAAATACATGACATTTAGGAACTAATATGGTTGTGAATGCTGTTTCTTGGGTTTAAACCATTATAACTGACAGGGAGGGGTGTTTCAATTTCATAAAAGCCTAAAATAATATGCTATATATATATATATATATATATATATATATATATATATCTACTGAGGACAAATCTGCTTCGTTCTACAAATCTAATATCATTTATGGAGGAACATTTCATTGTCCTTGAGTTTCTCCACTGAACTCTGTAACCCTCATCTGAAGACTATTTTTGCCCTAAATTTAGCTCCGAACATAATTTCAGATGATAATTTTTATCGACGTTGTCATTGAAATGTCCCAAAAAATCACAGGAATCTCACTTCATTTCTCGTACAACTCAATTACCATGCCTGACCAGAGTCAAGATTGAGTGCTTCCTAATACGATCCACTGGTTTTTATGAGATGTTCACATTCGCAAGTCCTGCCCAATTTTCTCCACTCCTCTTTTATTGGATGGTCTCTTGGTGGCCTAAATGATTACACGGCACATTTTTGCCGCTCTCCCAAGGAAACTGACAGGTCTGTAATTACTTGTTTAATGAAGCAGACCTCTTAGGACCTGTCGAGAATATTATAAGAGACGTTTCAACATTCTGGCCATCACAAAGAATAATCAAAATAAACACAGGATGAAGGACGTATCACTTATTTATCCTTCAATAGAAAGAGCAAATGACACACCATTAAGTAGACCATTTAGTCTGGCTTGCTATCTGCACATTATTGCCATATTTTACCCCATTATGCATTACAAAGAGCGGTCCCTCCTTAATGTGACAGCCAGACTGTGGCGTGATACATGTCCAGCTTTACAAATAAAAGCACAAAATCGTGTTTTCAGACACTTGTAATATCAGAGCTTAATAGAGTCGTGCCACAATGTCTCAGACAGAATTATTTCTGGAAAAGAAGTCTTTGTATGTCTTTTGTTTGTCTAATCTCATTGAGTCCTTCACAACAGCTAAAGTGAGTTGCTCCAACTAGAGAGGACCATTGGAGAGTTGTACGTCATTCAGAACTGCTGTTGCAATTTGCAGAATTAAGATGAAGTAGAAGTAAAATTAACTGAAATCATATAACTGTTTTTTTTTTAATGACAGATAGAATGACAGATTGATGACAAGATGGATAGATCGACAGCTACACTGTAAAAATAATTCAGGTCTCCAATTGAAAATTTTCTTGCGACCGATCACATCTAAATTTTTCAGTTGGCCAAATTGAATTTCTGTGAATTAAATTGCATCAATTCACAGAACTTCAATTTGGCCAACTAAAAAATTTAGATGTGATCAGTCACTAGAAAATGTTCAATTGGAGACCTGATTTTTTTTACAGTGTAGAATGATAGGTAGAATGATAGAACGACAGAAATACAGACAGACGGACAGATAGATAGTTGGATGGATGGATGGATGGATGGATGGATGGATGGGTGGATGGATGGACGAACCAATGGACAATCCATCCATCAAATCATCTGTTTTTCTGATGCTCTATCATTCCACCTAGCTACTCTCGTTCTAGCTATTGTTCTATCCATCTTTTCAACCATCTGTCATTATGGACAAAATAATAAACGCAACACTTGTTTTTGCCCCTGTTTTTCATGAGCTGAACTCAAAGATCTAAGACTTTTTATATTTACATAAAAGACCTATTTCTCTCAAAAATTGTTCACAAATCTGTCTAAATCTGTGTTAGTGAGCACTTCTCCTTTGCTGAGATAAACCATCCACCTCACAGGGGTGGCATATCAAGATGCTTATTAGACAGCATGATTATTGTACAGGTGTGCCTTAGGCTGGCCACAATAAAAGGCCACTCTAAAATGTGCAGTTTTATCACACAGCATAATGCCACAGATGTTTCAAGTTTTGAGGGAGCATGCAATTGGCATGCTAACTGCAGGAATGTCCACCAGAGCTGTTGCCCGTGAAAAGGCGTGTCAGAGAATTTGGCAGTACATCCAACCGACCTTACAACCGCAGACCAAGTGTAACCACACCAGTCCAGGACCTCCACATCCAGCATCTTCACCTCCAAGATCGTCTGGGACCAGCCACCCGGGCAGCTGCTGCAACAATCGGTTTGCATAACCAAATAATTTCTGCACAAACTGTCAGAAACCATCTCAGGGAAGCTCATCTGCATGCTCATCATCTTTGAGTTCAGCTCATGAAAAATGGAGGCAAAAACAAAAGTGTTGTGTTAATAATTTTGTTTAGTGTAGATAGATACTGTAGATGAATCAACATCTGAAGGTATGAGGATACATTACAACTGAAACGTATCATATGTAAACAATGTCACGTAGCATTACATTTACCTCAGAAGTCATTTAGTGTCCACAGCTGGTTATTCACTAGAGAAAATTAACTCCTTTGCCAAATATATATATATATATATACAGTACTGTGCAAAAGTCTTAGGCACGTTAGTATTTTCACCCCCAAAAATGGTTTTAAGCCAGTTATTTATAACTTTTGTAATAGTGTGTCAGTAGGTTATATCAGTTTACATTTTCAAACATTAATTTTGCCATTAATTGTAATAATCCATTCCAGTGAGATTTTTGTATGCAGAAGGAGTCTGACAACAGAGCTATGATCCACACAGAGATCTGATCTCACCATCATCGAGTCCGTCTGGGATTACATGAAGAAACAGAAAAAACTGAGACTAAATCCAGAAGAACTGTGGCAGCGTCTCCAAGACGCTTGAAGAAACCTTCCTGCAAAGCTCCCTAAAAAAACTATGAGCAAGTGTCCCAAAACAAAAGCTGTTTTCAACGCAAAGGGTGGTCACACAAACTGATTTGATTTAGTTAATATAAGTTAATTGATCAAAAAAATTAACAGTCTATTTATGACATTATTTTTGACTGTCATAAGTAGACTTGACTTTACAGCATTTTTACCCAAGTGTCTAAGTACTGTAGCTTTACAGGAATGTTTCTATAGGTTAAGGTTATATATATGTGTGTATGTGTGTGCACTATATTAGCCTGTATATTAATTATATTCTACTTAACCTGTTAGTGTATATATTATTTGAGTGTGGATTATTATATTTAAAAATACTGAATTTAGGCTAATTTGGGCTCTGTTGTTATATTATACTGTAGTAATGTGTACGTAAGGGCTCCCTATAAAGTTTACAGCATTATCTTTAAGAAACTTTTAGTTATAATTGAATTAATTTAAGGACAGACACATTTCAGTAAACCACTGTTTAATAAAAAATAATATATTTTATATTTTGTTTTCTCTCCCCTGCTGTACTGAATCCGTACCGTACCGTACCCGTATCAAAACCAAGGTACATACCGAACTGTCAGTTCCCTTTCGAGGGAACTCTCACTGCGTCGGAACGACACTTTGGGGATACTCCCTAAGCACTAGCGAATCTGAAGTCCGTATAGAAACTAACCCAATCTGATTGGTCGTGCGTGATGACGTCATCGTGACGGCGTACCCGGAAGTATAAAGGGCGAGCCGGCGCATTGAAACGGCAGTTATTGCTCTTCAGCATAGCGCTCTCTGTTGAAATTGTCTGTCTATTTACTGTTGTTTGTCACAGTTGCAAAAGTGTGTGAATGATGGAAAAGAATGTGAGAGAGTTTAAGCAGTGTGTGCATCCGTGTCCCCGCTTCCTTTCGGGCTCAGATGCACACCTGCTTTGTGTGCAGTGTCTGGGTGTTGAGCATGCTCGGGCAGCTCTCGAGGGAGCTGCCTGTCAGCATTGTGAGCTGTTCACACTCAGACTGCTCCGCTCTCGGCTGGCCGTGTTCGATGAGGCCGGCCAGCTTTGTGAGCCCCAGGGTTCTGGACCCGCGATTGCTGAGGCGTCTCGGTGTCACAGACCATGGGTTTCACATAAGGACTTGTCAGCGGGATCTGGGACTGCTGCGGCACTTTCCCAATCCTTGTCTGACAGTTCTAAAGATCTTCCTCCCCGTGTGGAAGCCCGCGCTGCGGCTTCTTCCCCCGGGGTTGAGGATCTGATGCTTATTCTCTCCGGTTCCGAGGAGCCGGATGAGTGTTGCATCAGGGCAGGTGGAGAAGCAGGAAGTGTTTCATCGCTTCATCCACTCGCCCAAGAGGAGCTAATTGAGGTTTTGACTCGTGCGGTGGCCAAATTGAAGATCAATTGGCCACAGGAAGTGCCGGAAATTCAGCCACCTAGTAGGCTGGACGACCGGTTTCTTTCTCGCCGGGTCCAAACACCTCGCCGGGGTTTACCTTTCTTCCCGGACCTACACACCGAGGTGTGTAGGTCGTGGAGGAAGCCCTATTCCTCGCGTTTTCCTCCAGTATTGGATTATTCCAATGTTCTGGGGGCACGCGAGGCGGGCTATGGGACGATGCCTCGGGTGGAAGAGGCTCTCACGAGTTATCTTTTCCCCGATTCTGTGTCGTCTCTTAAAACCCCGGAGCTGCCCACCAAACCCTGTCGGGACACCTCATCGTTGGTGGGCGAAGCTTATATGGCGGCTGGGCAGGCTGGTAGTTCCCTGCACACATTATCTGTCTTGCAGGCCTACCAGGCTGACCTCCTGAAAGAGCTCAATGAGGGCGACGGTCCCTCTTCGGAGGATGTGCTGGAACTACGGAGGGCTGCAGATTTGTCTCTCCGCATCACCAGGGAGATGGCCCGTGCTATGGTGATGGTGGAGAGGCATCTCTGGCTGAATCTGTCGGGGATGAGGGAGAAGGATAAGTCCTTCCTCCTAGACTCCCCGATTTCGCCTTCTGGTCTATTTGGTGACGCGGTTGAGACCGTTGTCGCCAGGTACCAGGAGGCGAAGATGCAGTCAGCGGCCTTCCGCTAGTACCTCCCACGCCACTCAGAGCCTGGGAAAGTGGCCCCTAGGGGGCAGCTTCAGCCGTCTGCCAGCTCCTCGCACCGGCAGGTGCAGAAAAAGAGCGTCGCCTCTAGAGCCCCTCCTCCAGGAGCCTGGCAACAGAGGCGGCGTTCTCACCAACAGTCCCAGCAGTGGTCTTTCGCTCCTGGAGGCGATCTGAGGAACGTATTCCAGGGCGGAAGGCTGCTGGGAAGAAGTCCTAGCTTCGGCTGGACTTCCAAGAGCGGTCCCCCCCCCCCGCAGAGGAGCAACCGAGGTTGCTTCCTCTGCGGCGCTCCGGGGAAATTGTCTATGATGCTTCGGGCCCCATCGATTTCCCGCAAACGCATGCTGCTCCAGCCGCCTCCGGAGGGACTTGCGGCTGGGCAGCTAACGCGTCCGCACATAGAGAATCGTTCCCAACCACTTCCTGCCGGTCATCCGCTTCAGGGGGTTGGGGACGAGGCTCGTGTAACACCCGAAGCCAGCCTCGAGAGGCTGGTTCCCTTAGTAGAGTATCTCGGCGCATGAAAATGCCTTCCGAATATTTCTACATGGGTCCTGCGTACTGTAGACAAAGAGCGGGGTCGGGTAAGGGAACTGGTGAAATCCTTGCTGGCGAAGGAAGCCTTAGGTGCGTTCCTCCGCCAGAGAGGGAGTCCGGGTTCTACAGCCAGTACTTTATAGTTCCCGAAAAGGATGGAGAGTTGCGTCTGGTAGACCTGAGGTATTTGAATCGGTCTCTGAGGAGGCTCGGTTTCAAAAGGCTCATGGTCTCCATCATCGTGAGTTAGATCCAGTTCGAGGACTGGTTCGTCACGTTAGATCTGAGGGACACATACTTCCATATCTTCATCCTTCCATGTCACAGGAAGTTCTTGAGGTTCGCCTTTGGGGGCGAGGCGTACCAATATCGAGTGCTTCCCTTCGGTCTAGCTCTTTCCCCACGCACATTCACAGGGTGCATGGATGCAGCTCTGGCTCCATTGAGACTCCAGGGCATCCGTGTGATGGGTTATCTCGACGACTGGCTCATATTGGCCCAGTCGTATGGGATGGCAGTTCGGCATTGAGGTGTCGCTCTGGCCCATATAAAGTGCTTGGGGCTGAGACTCAACACAACAGGTGTGTTGGCGCCGTCCCGGAGGACTACGGTTCTAGGGATCGTATGGGACTCGACGACGATGCGGGCACAATTGTCTCCCACGCGAGTCGAGACCATACTGGCGATGGTCTCAGAAATAAGGCTAGGCCACAGCATCACTGTAGAGCACTTTCAGGAAGTGCTGGGGCTCAGGGCAGCAGCGTCCAACGGGATACCCTTCGGCCTGCTGTACATGAGACCTCTACAGTGGTGGTTTGAAACCAAGGGGTTTTCCCCCAGAGGGAATCCTTTCTGTATGATCAGGGTAACGCGCAGATGCCTTCGTTCCCTAGTCATACGGAAGAATCCTTGGTTTCGGTCCCAGGGGCCAGTGTTGGGAGCGTCTTGTTGCCGGGAATCTGCTTCAACAGACATCTCCCTCACTGGTTGGGGCTCGGAGCAGGGGAGTTTGAGGTCGCGCCCTCTATACAGACTGGCGCATCAAACTCTCCTGTGGACCCTAGGGAAACTGTTGTCCATCAGGGCAATGTATGTCCCGGGGGTCCGGTATCAGGGAGCAGACATCCTGTCGAGGCAGGGGCTGAGGCCCGGGGAGTAGCGACTCCACCCAGGGGTGGTGGCGTCTCGAGGGACGTCCCACTGTCCACTGTGGTGTTCCCTCACGCATCCAGCCCCGTTGGGGTTGGATGCCATGGTTCAGACGTGGCCGAGGCTGTGTCTGTACGCATTTCCCCCGATTGCTCTGCTCCCGGGAGTCCTGGAGAGGGTCCGTCAACAGGGGGTCAGTCTACTTCTGGTAGCACCCCGTTGGCCAACGCGAGTTTGGGTCTCGGATATCATAGCTCTGCTGGCAGGTCCTCCATGGCAGATTCCTCTGAGGAGGGATCTCCTGTCTCAGGCGGGGGGGACGATATTCCTCCCCCGGCCAGAGGTTTGGAACCTTTGGGTCTGGCCCCTGAGGGGGTCAGGTACCTAGAGGCTGGCCTGTCGGCAGAGGTGATAGAGACATTACTCAGTTCCAGGGCTCGGTCTACAAGGAGACTGTACAGCCTCAAGTGGAATGTGTTTGCCACTTGGTGCAGGGATCGTGAGGTGGACCCAGTTAACTGCCCGGTGGCTTCAGTGCTGGAGTTCCTCCAAGATCGTTTCTCTGCGGGTCTAACCCCGTCCACACTCAAGGTGTACGTGGCTGCCATTGGGGCTTTCCACACTCCTTTGGGTGATGGGCCTTTTGGTAGGCACCAGTTGGTTGTACCAGTTCCTCCGTGGGGCTCGAGGATGAGGCCTGCGGCTCGTTCCAGAGTCCCAACCTGGGATCTGGCAGTGGTTCTCGAAGGTCTGGCTGAGGCCCCCTTTGAGCCATTGGAGTCGGCGGAACCAAAGAACCTGACCTTGAAGGTGGATTTTCTCCTGGTGATTACATCGCTAAAGAGAGTAGGGGACCTCCAGGCCTTGGCAGTAACGCCGACTTGCCTGGAGTTTGCCCCTGGAGGAGTAAAAGCCATCTTACACCCTAGGTCGGGCTACGTGCCCAAGGTTCCATCAAGGGTGGCCAGGTCTTTGGTTCTTCAGGCATTTCATCCTCCGCCTCACGTGAAGGCGGAAGAAGGGAGGCTTCACTTGCTCTGCCCAGTTAGGGCTCTCAGAGTATATCTGGAGAAGTCTGCGCAGTGGAGGAGATAGCTGTTAGTGTGCTTTGGTTCACCCAAGAAGGGGTTGCCTGCATCTACTCAGACAATCAGTAACTGGATTGTCCAGGCGATAACCGCAGCTTATCAGGTGCGCAATTTGCCTTCACCTATGGCTGTGAGGGCTCATTCCACCAGAGGCATGGCCTCTTCGGTGGCCCTCCTTTCTGGGGTCCCCATGCAGGATATCTGCGAGGCGGCTGGGTGGGCTACCCCGCACACTTTTATCAGGTTTTAAAGCCTGCATCTCCCTACTGCGCCTGGCGCTAGGGTGCTTCAGTCCTAGTTGTGCCCGATCTCCGGCTTCACACTAGGGCAGGCACTACCCTCGGTAAAGGTCCCAAGGGCCAGTGTTGGGAGCGTCCTGTTGCCGGGAAACCGTTTCAACAGACGTCTCCCTCATTGGCTGGGGCGCCGAAGGCGCTAGGGTACTCCAGTCCTAGTTGTGCCCGGTCTCCGGCTTCACACTAGGGCAGGCACTACCCTCGGTAAAGGTCCCAAGGGCCAGTGTTGGGAGCGTCCTGTTGCCGGGAAACCGCTTCAACAGACGTCTCCCTCATTGGCTGGGGCGCGGAAGGCGCTAGGGTACTCCAGTCCTAGTTGTGCCCGGTCTCCGGCTTCACACTAGGGCAGGCACTACCCTCGGTAAAGGTCCCAAGGGCCAGTGTTGGGAGCGTCCTGTTGCCGGGAAACCGTTTCAACAGACGCCTCCCTTCATCGGCTGGGGCGCGGAAGGAAAAGGAGTGGAGAAGTATCTCCCTACGGTGCTGGCGCTAGGGTACTCAAGTCCTAGTTGTGCCCGGTTTCCGGTTTCACACTAGGGCAGGCGCTACCCTCGGTGTGGGCTAGTGGGTACTCGTTCCCCAAAGTGTCGTTCCGACACAGTGAGAATTCCCTCGAAAGGGAACGGCTCGGGTTACGTCTGTAACCCTTGTTCCCTGAGAAGGGAACGAGCACTGCGTCGCGTCACCACACCTCGGCACGCCTGGAGCGCATGCTTCAGAGCAATAGCTGCCGTTTCAATGCGCCGGCTCGCCCTTTATACTTCCGGGTACGCCGTCACGATGACGTCATCACGCACGACCAATCAGATTGGGCTAGTTTCTATACGGATTTCAGATTCGCTAGTGCTTAGGGAGTATCCCCAAAGTGTCGTTCCGACGCAGTGCTCGTTCCCTTCTCAGGGAACAAGGGTTACAGACGTAATCCGAGCCGTTTTGTGTACCCCTTTATTACACCCCTGATAGATAGATAGATAGATAGATAGATAGATAGATAGATAGATAGATAGATAGATAGATAGATAGATAGATAGATAGATAGATAGATAGATAGATAGATAGATAGATAGATAGATAGATAGATAGATAGATAGATAGATAGATAGATAGATAGATAGATATTTAAATTAGCACTCATGAATTGAAAGGGAAGCAATTCTTCAATACTGAATTTTTACAACGCTGAACCACTGAACATTCGACCTATCATTTTACTCAGCATAGCTCCGAGGTCAAAGGAGGAGGCCCATTTCAGCATGACATTGAATCGATAATCTGCAACTGAGACCTTTCATGAGAGATAGTGGTCTTCGAACAATGCTGCACCTCTCAAGAAAGACTTGAATCACAGGGCCCTCCCATAATTCATCAAGCCCTCGAGATGGTTGGCGAAAACGCCGATACGCCAATAGCAAGGACTGCGACGAGAAGCAGAGATATAGAGAGATCATGTGAGAGTGAACAGGCGAAAGAAAGGGGAGGACAAAGGGCATCAGGACCGCCATAAATCAACATCCTTCCAAACTGTCACATTCATTCTGGCTTTATGTCTGTTCATGCTGGATGGCAGGGAGCACAGGCTTCATAAAATTCCTCTAGCTTACAGTCCGATGGCATGATATTACAGTGGAGAGATACTCCAGTCAATTCATCTTTATTTTGGTGATATCTGCCGTGTGAAAACTACTTTTCAAATATAACAGGCCTGAATAGGAGTAAAGACCATATCTCAGATGGAGCAATGCACACCTTTTCCAACATTTCTATGGAGATTTGCGGGCGTATTTATACAGACGCTAAATTGATCAAGTTGTCAAACTAAAGCTTACATGTCTTAAAGTCCCTCTGTAGTCAATAATTGTATCCCTTAAAACTCATCTTTGATCACCAAAATTAAATATTTAAACGTTGTTCCTTTTGAAAAAATGGCCTTAAAATAGCTTTAATGTAACTCTACACCCTTGCTTAATTTAGGATCCACAAATATGCAAATTACCCCCGCCTCCACTTACTCACACAAGCCCAGAGAACCATTCTACCAACTTACTGACGTAAACGCTGCACAATGGTATCGCTCTTTACAACGACGGACACATAACTGTAATTAATATGATTAGCCTTTTGCTTGACTACGTTATTAAACAGCTAGTAATGTGTTGCTAATGTTAAAATACACTGGGATAACCTGGATTCTCTTGAGACTCCGCTGCTTCAGAGTGGTCACAGTTAAGTTAATGATATTCTAAAGCCCGCCGGCATGTTGACGTGATTGGATACAAGGTAGTTTGTGACGTCAGAAACACCAGCGATTTCAAACCACATTTTGAGACTGTCAGAAAATACTCAACAAAGGTGTTGACTTATGAGCTTGCGCATGGTTTGTCTTTAAGCATATTAAAACACCACATAGACATGTAAACAACATTAAAAACTTGATTCAACATTGAAGTGTTGAAATGTTTTCTTGATTTGTATCAAGATAAAAAGGCTAGGCTAAATAGCTGCATTTATATTCTGCACAAGGGGGGGAAACATCAGTGTTAGCTGCAGGGCTCAGCATATAGATGTTTGTACCCACAAAAGTTTGGAAGAGAAATTTGAACCCTGCCTTGTCTAGGTCCTTATGCAAAGCAAGAGAAACTGAATGTCTCCTTATAACTAAACACACATACCCAACAGTTCTTAAAATGGTCCTTTTGGCAAGGATTCGTGGAAAGAAAGCATCGGTTCTTATCCTAAACACTAATCAATTACACAAAGGAGCAAGTGTTTTGGTCACTTTGACCTGCTTTTAAAACAACTTACATTTGCTGAGCTTCACAAGATTACACTCAATTTCCCTGATGAATCAACTGTTCAGAGAGCCTCAACTGCTAAAGAACTCAAATAGAGTCTGAGTTCCCAGAAATGCTTTAAGTAGAAGTCATTCGCAAAAATCTGAGGTAATTCTGCAAGTAGTCACTTCATTGGGGTCAATGTTTAAATTAAATGGGTGTGTACATACCTGCCTTGAGGACTTGTAATTTCAGATGTAGTCTGATTGTCTTAATTCAGCAGCAGGCAGAGTGACTCAAAACTTCCTTGTCGCAAGCAATTAATGGAGGACTTTTTTATGTCTTTAGGATTGTGATTATGGCTTCGGTAATTACATTGATGGTGTCGATGATTAGAACAACTATGCCTGGAAGGTATAGCTGAATGAGAGGGAAACTACAGCGTCCCTGATTTTCTCAAGCGCGACCTGCGTTTCTAAGCTGAAACCTGGGACCTGGAACCTGAAAGTGATAAGCAGGATGCCCAACTTGCTTTATCTACAGAGGAACATGGCTGCCAGGGCCATTTTCAAATGGCCATTTCAGTCATGGTCCTTGACGTGTGGCTCTGTGGGAATGCATGTTCTAAGTGCCCCTTACTTGTCCATTACTGGAGCTAACTGGGTTGGAACAAGTCTTGAAATAACATACTATTCACCTCACATCCACACTTGGCATTGTACTCTCATACAGCCTTGTGACCTTAAAGGGCTCAAGCAGCTACTGATGTTGAATGTTGTAAATTTGACTCATTGTAATTGCAGTCATTATATCTCCTGTAGAACAATTGGTTTAATTGAGCCAGCAATGAGCTAATGCTTTGATGTTGACAGGGGGGTGCCATACAACTGCATATCGCGGTTACAGGCCCTCGGAATGTGCGCAGAAGAGGTGTAGAGAAGACTCGATGAACTTAATAGCTCTGTTTACACCTGCCAAACTGCTTGTTCATCTTGTTTTTCACTCTAAATGTCATTCCGACGGCCATGGAGGTTGAGTGCTGTCAGACCCGAATGCACTGTTGGAGCGGGCTGTGTGATTTTAATAGAGTTCGGCCCATGCCTGATCCTCCTAAATGGGTAATTGCGTAGACCAAAGGAGGGGGTTAGATGGACCCCGGCCAGCGCAAAGAGCAGCTGAACTAAAGGGATTGAGAAAAATCCATTTTAAAACTACTGTCTACAAAGAATAAGCATATTACAAGCCAGAAAGTTGAATCACAAGCCTTACAATATTGCTCAAGTTGTTTTTCTGGGGACTTCGTATGATTTTCTGCATCTGTTCTGCACCAAAACGGAATTTAACATGTAATGAGAAATGGTTTTCTAGTCTTGTTGAAGATACACAATTACTACACTCTAAAAATGCTGGGTTATTTCAACGCATGTTTGGGTCAAATGTGGACAAACTCAACCATTTTTAAACCTAACAGTTGGGTTTGTCCATATCTGACCCAAACATGTGTTGAAACAACCCAGCATTTTTAGAGTGTATAGTGTTTTTCTCACAATAAATGTCTCCATTTGCTCTCCCGTTAATCTCATTGGTGTCAAGAAGAAACAACTGAGATATTAAAGAGAGTTCTTGGTAAATGTAGACCTGATCCTAATGCACCAAATAGACATTGTCAGTTCTTTATTGCACTCTCTCAAATGGCTCAACACAATGCCTTTTTTCCCAGAATGCTGTGCATCTAAAAGGCTATTATTGTTTAATGGTCCCATCCCCATGACGAAGAAGTCCCAATGGGGTTCTTTCTTTCTCTATAGAAGTCTCTGCAGGCTTAACAGGCCAATTAGACACCAGCCAGTTTATTAATAAACACATCTGCAGGGAAGGTGGGCCCTGTCTTCTCACCACAGGTCTTAAGGAGCTGGCGCTGGATGCTGACAGTCCCCTGCTGAAACTGAGTACCGCCGTCCTTGCAGTTGCCCTTTAAACTGATCTTAGCCTGTTTGTCTTCTAGTGAAATGATTAAGGCTTGTATTTGAGATGAAAGCTGGGAAAATTGGCACTAAATCAGCACAAAAGCCAGCTCCCACCTAAAAGTTGAAAAGATTTAAAAAACACTTCAGTTTCAGACCACGCACTGCCTGATGATGATGGCGATTAAAATTAAACGGTCTGCAAGTTTTTTTTAACAGCATATAGTGTAGTACACCCTCATTGAACAGTACATGTTTATAAGGGAGATTTTACATTAGAGATTTTGGGTGTGGGCTTACCTTCATTTGATTGGTTTATTTGGTTAGTGTCAAAGTGGTACATTAACTTTAAAAGTTTGAATCACAATCATGTGTGTCATGTAAAAATGTCACACAAAATTGCTTTAGTTTAACTGTAATCATACCAGGTTTGCGATATCAAATTAACAGACCTAGATAATGTAGCTTGACTTTGGCCGGCCTGGCACATTAATAGACTAAAGGCTGATTTATACTTCCGCATCGAACCTACGCCATAGGCTGTGTGTAGCTTGTGTAGTCTGTGGCGTAGCCAGACGTGCACCAAAAATGTAACAACAAGTCAATTCTACAGGAACCTCACAAACATTTCCTCATACACATTTCCTTTTGCAGATTATAAATGATCTGTTCTTCAATATTTAACAACTCAAGCTGAAACAAAAGTCGCCACCATTGCTGCTGCTTCTCAGACAACGTACACAACAAGCTGATTTTTTTCGGCTTTTGCCTTGACACTGTGTGTTACACCATCAGCATGCCCGTGGACACTGCCTACTGGTGGTCTGCATGTGTAATTGCATGTCAACACGGACAACGACATAAGTATACATGAAAACTGACCAATTAAAATGGTGCTAACTGGAACTAAAAGTGGTTAATTGGCTTGTAATCATGGGGAAATGGAAGCGTTAGCTTAAGTTCTGCCAGGAAGACTTAATTACTTCGTCACTTATTACCTTCATCTCTAACCAATCACGTCTTCATACTTTCGGTATAAAAGTCGTACTTACACATGTTTGAGTTCGCAGATGCCGACGCGACAACAGCCTCCACCCTCCCCACCACCACCAGGATGGTTTCGTCCATACCTTCAAAGGGGGGTCGGCTGTGCCCTGCCATCATCTTCAGGCAGGAATATGTAGATCCGCTACCCTTGGATTACAAACTATGGATGGGGCCTATGCCAAAACATTATTATGCTTGCTGGGCTGTCAATAAATGCATGCTTCATATATCATTCTATCTCCCGAGTCTTTCTGGTAGAACTACTTTAAGTGCTATATAGCACCTATCTTTAAAGGGGCAATAAAATTGGACGCGCGTATAAATTGAGAGTTTGAAGCGAAATAGACGCACGTGCAAGGCGCTCCAGGAGAAATATGTCATAAAACACTACTCTCTACGCCTCTTTTCATTTTCATTAAAAATATATATTAAACATTAATAGCCATACAAATGTGGTCCAGGCAACTCCTACATTATCTTCACTGCATGTATATTTAAATATCCTAGAAAATAAAGTTATGAAACTTCTCTTTGCCCTCATTCAAAACGATTATGCAGACAACACATTATAGATTCATGACACCAAAGATCGCCCGTTAGATGCACACAAGACGAACCAGGACAGGACATCAGAGCCAGTGGCAAACGTGAGCAGCAGCAAGCAGGCTCCTGATTGGTTAATGCGGCGCGAATTGACGCCAAAGTTCAGATTTTTCAACTCGAGCGTCAGACACGAATTTGCTTCAAACGCGTGAATGCACAAAAAGCACCATTTGCGCATTAACGTGCGTATCGCGCAAGGTTGCGCGAGGTGGAATCGCATCCATCGCACCGCGCAAAACACGTCTAGCGCGCCGTAGGACCTCCAGACGCGCGTCAACGCACCTTTCCATTGACTTAACATTGAAATCACTCCCTCCTGACACTCTATTCGCGTTTGGTGTGAACGCAGCGTTAGAGGTACATTAAATCAAATCAAATCAAATCAAATCACTTTATTTGTCACTCTACCATATGCACAAGTGCAACAGTAGGTGAAATTCTTAGGTGCAGTTCCGAGCAAACATAGCAGTCATGACATGACATGTACAACATTTAAGCAACAACATATTACACATCTGATGCGCACACAATTACTCACAGCACAGTATACACTACAATAAACAATAGATAATTTACACAATGTGAGTGTAGTTCTCACAGCTTAAACAATATACACATACTTACAATATACATATACTTAAAACAATATACACTAAACATACATTAAACAATAACAGTATACATTAAGCTATAGTAATAATATACAATGTACAGTATATAATATGTTCACAAATTGAAGTCCAAAGTGCAATAGATGCTGTATGATAAATAAATGTGTATATAATGTGTGTGTGTATCTACAGTGGGTTGTGCTGAGTGATATTCTGTCCAGTGTGTGTTATGATACTGATGGATCAAGAGTTAAGTAGTCTGATTGCTTGTGGGAAGAAGCTGTTCTGGAGTCGGCTGGTGCGTGTTCTAATGCTGCGGTACCGTCTGCCTGATGGCAGCAGTGAGAGCAGCCCATGGCTCGGGTGGCTAGAGTCTCTGATGATCCTCTGAGCTCTCTTCACACACCGCCTGGCGTAAATGTCCTGGAGGGAGGGAAGCTCACCTCCGATGATGCAGCTGGCCGTGCGCACTACCCTTTGCAGGGCCTTGCGGCTGCGGGCGGTACTGTTGCCGTACCAGGTGGTGATGCAGCCAGTCAGCAGACTCTCGATGGTGCTTCTGTAGAAGCGTGTGAGGATGTGGCGGTTCATTCCAAACCTCCTCAGCCGTCGCAGGAAGAAAAGGCGCTGATGAGCCTTCTTCACAACGGCCTCAGAGTGGACGGACCATGAGAGTTCCTCTGTGATGTCACACGCTTCTACGCCTTGTGGTGCCATCCCAAAGAGGCATGAAATCACTCTCACGGACCTTTTCCTGGACCGCACCTACCCTGTGGAATGACCTGCCTATCTCAATTCGTGCAGCCGAGTCTGTAGCCATTTTCAAAAAACGGCTAAAGACACATCTCTTCCAGCAGTACCTTACCAATCAAGATTAGCACTTAACATTCTATTCATTTTCTGTCTGTCTGTCTGTCTGTCTGTCTGTCTGTCTGTCTGTCTGTCTATTAAAAAAAAATAAAAATAAAAATAAACCTTCTGTCCTATGTGTTCTGTACTAGATTAACTGAGACTTGTTACAGCACTTACGTACTGTTACATACTGTTGCCCTTGACTGTTCTAGCTGCTTCTATTGCTCTCATTTGTAAGTCGCTTTGGATAAAAGCGTCTGCTAAATGACTAAATGTAAATGTAAATGTAAATGTGATGTGGACACCGAGGAACTTGAAGCTGCTGACTCTCTCCATCGGTGCTCCATCGATGGTGATGGGGCGGTGTTCTCTCTCATTCCTCCTGAAGTCGACCACCAGCTCCTTGGTCTTGCTGACGTTGAGGGAGAGGTTGTGCTCCTGACACCACCGTGTCAGAGTGTGCACCTCCTCTCTGTAGGCCGTTTCATCATTGTCGGTGATAAGACCTACCACCGTCGTATCGTCGGCAAACTTGATGATGGTGTTGGAGCTGTGGATTGCCACACAGTCATGTGTGTACAAGGAGTACAGGAGTGGGCTGAGAACACAGCCCTGAGGGGCTCCAGTGTTGAGAGTCAGTGATGATGAGATGTTACTGCCCATTCTGACCACCTGGCGTCTGTTTGACAGGAAGTCCAGGATCCAGCTGCATAACAGGCTGTTTAAGCCTAGAGCCCGGAGTTTAATGTCAAGTATGGAGGGCACAATGGTGTTGAATGCTGAGCTGTAGTCCACAAACAGCATTCTCACATACGTGTTCCTCTTTTCCAGGTGGGAGAGAGCAGTGTGAATTGTAGATGAAATGGCATCATCAGTGGAGCGGTTTGTGCGGTATGCAAACTGCAGTGGGTCCAGTGAGGGGGGGAGAACAGAGCAGATGTGGTTTCTGACTAGTCTCTCAAAGCATTGACTGATGATGGGGGTCAGAGCAACAGGACGCCAGTCGTTTAAGCAGGTGGTTTTTGATTGCTTAGGTACAGGAACAATGGTGGACGTTTTGAAGCATGTGGGGACCACAGATAGGGAGAGGGACAGGTTGAAAATGTCCGTGAAAACTCCAGCCAGTTGGTGCGCGCACGCTCTGATCACGCGGCCGGGAATGCCGTCTGGACCCGCTGCTTTACAGACGTTCACCCCGTTAATTCAAAGACAATAGCCAATCACCATGTCTTATATTTCTCTCATCCTCCAATTATATTCCTCCTTCCACATAATTAGCATAACTGCAACTGACAGCTTTCAGTATCCAAACTGTCTTTTTGCATCCCACCACTATCACATTCTCCGCCTTGGGGGGCGAAAAGATTGAGAACCATATTATCTTCAGGAAATACACTGTATTTTAATGTTGTTTTAGTCCTTTCACCAACTAAACTAAGAGACTAAGGGAGCGTTAGAGAATCTTTAAAGAACTATACAGGGACTTAAAAGGTTCTTTGTGTGGCAGTGGTGCCATATAGCACCTCAACCACCCCAAAGAACCACTGAAGAACTGCTGATGAATATTTGTGTGTGTGTGTGTGTGTGTGTGTGTGTGTGTGTGTGTGTGTGTGTGTGTGTGTGTGTGTGTGTGTGTGTGTGTGTGTGTGTGTGTGTGTGTGTGTGTGTGTGTGTGTGTGTGTGTGTGTGTGTGTGTGTGTGTGTGTGTGTGTGTGTGTGTGTGTGTATGTGTGTGTGTGTGTGTCTGTGTGTGTATACAACGTAGGTCTGACACATAAGTATAAATTAGCCTTAAGACTAAATCGGACACATTGGCCCTCATTTATCAATCTTGCGTACACCAATTTTCCAGCGTACACCTGGCGTACACCCAAAACCACGGTGACTTTGAGATTTATCAATATGGACGTTGGCGTACGGCACGCTCAAATCCTACACCAGCTCAGGAGGTGGTGTACGCACGTTTTGAGTTAGTGCGAAAATGCGCAGAAAAACAATTCCTAACACCACAAAACGATATGCTATAAAGATATGCTATATTATGACCCACTGTAACAACAACAACAACAACAACAACAACAACAACAAATAAAGCCCTATTCGCATGGGATAAGTATTATCTGGGGACCTCGTGTGATTTAGAAATTACTCCCCCACATCTGAATTTTGCGTGGCGCATTCGCACGGGATAAACTGTGATTTTACTCGAATTTACTGACTTATCTCCCGGATATGATGTTACTTGAAAATGTTTTTTCGTTATATAGCTGTATGAAATTATAAACAGTCGTATCGATATCATTTTGATTGTTTTAGTAATACAAATAATTTCGTATAATAACAATATACGACGGAAGATTCAGTTTCAAAGCTAATGTAAAAGTGCCCATTTAAGCGAGTTGTCATTGTACTGTTCTGTTTTTGTGTTTTTCATTAAGAATAATATTAAACACACCATTCAAGCAATTACTCCCAAATTGTGCTCATTCAAAAGTGAAAGTAGTAGTCTATAATCCGCGCGGCCGCACGGGAAATCATAACGGTGCGCATTATATGCAGCCTAGCTCCATTCTTCGTGAAAGATAAAGATAGAAATGCGCACAGGACACAAAAACCTTGCAAAAATTATATACGATCCGCCTAATCCCGGCCAAATAGATGCCGATTCGCACAGGACTAATATTATCACAGGACCTCGGTGTTCGGCGAAATATGGTAGGTCATTTGCGGGGGAATTTTTACTTTAGGCCTACATATTACAGACATGGCCGATTTGCACGGGATTAAGATCACAGACATTCTCTGCAATTATTACAAATCACCAGAGCTCCCCACATCCCGTGCGAATAGGGAAGTAATTATAAACTTAAGTGTTTATTTTTGTGCAACATGGACTTCAATGTTTAATTTGTGTGACTTTACCAAAGCATTTGATTTGTAGGCATATGTATTCCTCCAGTTGCGAGCCTGTGCGCTTTACCTGACGTTGGTTAGGCCCGGCAGCTGCGCACGGACTGGGACTGAACATAATTCAGACTGACAAAATAATAAAAATGACATTCTTCTTCTTTTAAATAATAATAAAATAAATAATAATAATAACGAAATTCTTCTTCTAAATAACAATAAGCGTCATTAATAATACAAATCATAATAATAATAAGAATCTAACAAATTGTCATGCAATTATATTAATGTGAATGAATGGTACTCTACATCACATCATCATCACTATTGTACACCCGAATACATGTGATGTGATACGAAATTAAATGCATATTATTTCAAAACACGTGCTGTAAAATAATTAATTGTGATAGGTAATTTCTCATCCAAAAAGCTATTTAAACTGGATTTCCACCGTACACCTTTTTGTGGGCGCCTTTAATCCCACTCTTTAAACTCCCAAATAAAACAATTTAGTTTTTTTTCCACTTCCCTGGTGATGGTCTCGATCTCCACGTCAGAGAAGTTTCGCTTCTGTGCCGTCTTCCGTATGTCCATGGCGTAAAATGAGGGCGTGGGGGAGGCAGAGACTTGAATATATAGGGGCGTGTTATTCTAATGACGATCGTTTTCAGCCGCGGCATTTATCAAGGGCAGGTTTTGCGTACGCCTGGATTTCAGAGGTGCGCACACTTTCATAAATCAGGCGGTGAGAGGAGTGTAAGCATAATCTTACGCCAATATATACGCCCGTTTCTACGCAAGATTGATAAATGAGGGCCATTGTATTTAATATTACAGTTAACCCAGACAACGAACATAATACAAAAAAGGTGGAGGTATTATGAAAAATACTAGCCTAGGAACGTACATTTTAGAACGGATGAGGTAAAAAATAGCAAGAAACACCAAAACTAAAACTGCACAAAGTGTGAAGACAGCAAAACACGGTACAAACTATTTATCATCATTACAGTTACAACAGACACCCACCAATTTCAAAATTGCAATGACACAGATCATCATACAGATTTATCAATGACATTAAAATCACAAGCTTAGCCCTTACCTGACAAGCAAGAGGTGAATTTATTTCCCTGTAATCAAATAAGCACTGGGTCTACTTTGACCCCACTGACAGTTCCTGACAAAATTTTTGCCAAAGGTTGGAAAAAGAAAAAAAGATTTAATGATAGTCATCCATCAAAAAGCAACCAAAGAGAGTGTTCTAGCCGACCCAGAAATGTCAAAGTGTTCTTTAGTTCTGGAGCTGCAATGGGGAGGCCGGGATTTTAAAATGTATCTGCAAACTATTGGTTTACTAATGAGGGGCATGTGAGAAAGTTGCGAAGGAAAGTAGAACATTTCTTTTGAATGTGAATGGTAATCTATCATATGAATGTGAATCTATCTATCATATGACAGGGGCAGGGTGCCATTATTGAAGTGGACTAAAACTGCAGTGAAAAGGTTGGATAAGATCTGGGACTTGGAGCCGTATTTGATTTTATTCGTTATTATTTAACGTATTGGAGTCTATTTAACGTACACTGCCATAACTACATAATTGCTATATCCATTTAGACGGCGAGTCACTACGTTTACATGCATTTTAAAAGTTAGGTTTTCATTTTTGAGCTAAAGAAATAATCAATCTTTTAAAATGTCATGTAAACACTAGTCCGGCTGGTTTTTGACTAGCATACCAACATAAAGTGATTGTAGCTCAACTTTGCTCAGCATGTGTACACGGAATAGTTGATTATGCGTCATGTATAACTCAATTATAACTGCGCATGTTAACGCACTTCCATTCTGAACTCTCATTCGTTATCAACACATCTCATTTGCATGAATTTGTCACATTTCAAATGGTCACTGGAAAGTGCCAACTACTGTACCATTGACAGTGAATTTCTGGTTGGTTTGTGTGAATGAAAGCCTCTACTGAAGCATGATACCTAACCAAAAATCAATCATAGCGTCAGTTCAGGCAGATCACGCTAGTCAAGCTCGCATTAGCTGACTGCTAGCTGATCATGTCTACCTATAGGAATATGATGTCTATTACAGCATACATTTAAGCTCCTTCAGTACTATCAGCAGTTATCGTATTTCTCCAGAGCTTTACCGTCCTCCACCCCCAGCTCCTCCTCTTGTCCCATCAGGATTTGATATTCTGATTCCCCTTGAATCAGACTAAATTCCCAATTATGTTGTACATTTAAATATCAACATTAATGATATCTGCAATACATTATGTGTTTTTAGTTCTGTTTACCCTAAGGGGGGTTATTGCTGCTCTCCCTGCTCCTATCCATGCTAGGCTGCATGGATGTGCAAGAAGTTCTTGCCCAGAACAGAACCATACCGCCAATCCAAACTGTATTCTAGTAGTCATATTTGACCATAGTGGTCCTGACAGAAGTGTCTATTTGCACTTTACTCTTGTTGTTGTCTATAGGAGAAACGATTGAGAAATTCTCCTTCTTATGTGACAACATTGGCCTAATCGAAACAAACCAATTCTTCCCTGAACTAAAGGTTTCCTCTTGTTTGTAGCGGACACAGAGCATACCAGGCGAGACGAACTGAATCTGCACAAATGCCAGTCGCTTCCTGCTGGCACATTTGCCCCATCAGCACTGCTCTTGGTTTTTATCCAGTCTTGCACGACTCAACTTCCAAATACACATAGCAAAACACTCCCTTTTCAGCGACTACCATGGTGTGACAATCCGGGCACGGTTTGTTGGCGCTTGAGGCCATCCAAACCGCATCATTGACTGTCACAGGAAAAAAAACAACAGAGTGCCGTGGAGTGAGCGGTGTCACTTCCTGTCAGAAGGCCAGGAGAGAAGAGCATAGAGACTATACATGTCAGGAATGTCTGTGTAAACAGATGCAAATGGCTGTTATGCTATTCAGAAAAGGTCTAGGGAGCATACCGCACTAATGTTAAAGTAAACTGCTGAGACGCCATAGGCCATTTAGCACTGAGGTAAAAAGGATGCTTTCAACCTGGGTTGCACTGATGACAATCATTGTTATACTCAGGTAGTTGACTAAGTAATGAAGCCTATGACTGGGGCAATTTGATTGATTTGCACCTAAACTCTCAGTTTTGTTGATAATTGAAGTTTTATAAACAAATTTCGGGAGAAGCACATTCAGGAAATTAAAACTGTTAAACACAAGTGGAGCAGGCCCAGATAATTAAACCTAAAGCTCATTAAACTAATCAGTTAATCAATGATAGGAGGTGTATATAGACAGCCGATTTACCTTCCTGTCGTTGACAGTTTCTTAGCTTGGACTTCTACAGGCGCAGAGATGTTTGGGGCTGGGCCCACCGGTCTCCCCTCAGCCTCTCAGCTCATTCCTCCTCCAGTTCCTAATCCTTTGCATTTTCAGTGGCCTCCAGATCCCACTGCAAATGCTAGCGCGAGCTTGCTAGCGGTCCAAGCTCCAAGTTATCAACAATTTACTAACACTCATTCTTTTCAGAGGCCTGCAGCTCCAGCAAACGCAGGGCCGCCTCTACCAGCAGCACAAGAGCATACGTCTCAGATGCATCCTTCTCTTTCTCATGCCCCTAACATTTTTTCCTTCCAAGCTCCAGACGCAGCCCCGGTTCCTCTCTCTTCCAACCGCCTTCTGCAAACTAAATCTTCGTTCTCTCTCCTCACAGCAACACCGATGCCTGTCCCAGCTAACGCTGTTTCCAGCTTTGGACATTGATTTGTCATCACTCTCTCTGTTCCTGTGTCAGACATAAACCGTCAAATAGACTGCGGGGACTTTTTCAGTCACTTTAAAAAACCCCAACCCACATTCATCCCGCTTACTTTCTTTTCCTGAATTTTCGTCTGCCTTTTCCCGTTTCACGGACATCATTTGTTCAGTTTTCCCCCAAAGGCGCCACGAGCTGAATGATTATCTGTCTTTTTTACACATACCACAAACTCTTCTCTGAGAAGTGTGCCGTGCAGCTAACCCAGTGGAACCAGTGCGCTTACTGGGTTACTAGGGTGTTCTTAGGCTGCAGGAATATTTCGGGTGCAGTCGGCAGGTCTGTTGCACATGCTACTGCGTTATGTCCTAAGATTAACCCTTCCCTGCCCGGTTGTGATGGGAAGTTTGGTTCTTTTCCGCGAACCGGTTCTTTCGGACAGTTCATTCAATGAACCGAATCAAAACCAGTTCACCAGTTCTTTTGCGCTCAAACGTAATGACGTCATTTCACAATGACGTAATTATGCCATGTCTATTGCGGGCTGGATAAACACACTTTACACATTAAAATATATAAAGTCAGTAATCATAACATCAGTCAGATAAAATATCATCATAATCTGATAGTTTATTACAAAGTTTTACATCTAAAGCATCCAAACACATGCAGTGATGCAAACGATCTTTACAGTTATAAAATCAATAAATCAGTTTTCATCAGTGCAGAAACCATGATCCACTTACTATGTTTTTGTAATTAAATAAATACGGTTCGCCAGATTTTCTTCTCATTCATGTCGGAGTCGTTTCACAGACACACGCTCATATCAGCTGTTGTTCGTTCGGTTCAGAGAGACTCGCCGTGCAGTCAGTCAGTCGCTCGACGCATGCTCAGTATCATCATCTCATCGGTTCTCAATCGGACATGTCCGAAATAAACAGTTCTCGGTTCAGTGTAATGCTGATCCGAAAACCGGTTGCAACCGATTCTTGACTCAACAACGAGAACGAATTTGAGATTCGAGAACCGCCATAGCGATTCAAAAGGAGTCGCTTGCTTCACCTTCGCTGTAGTTTAATTAGGCTACGTCATTTTTATCTTTATCACCTTGTTTACAAATTAAATACAATGGAGTCCTAACAAAGTTAGGCAGAGTGTTTTTCTGAATTCAAACCTATTATAAGAGACGGTCAAGCTGCATATGGTAACTTAACCTCTGTCTAAAACTGCTTTGCACCTTGTTTTTGCTATTATTATTGAATTATTTTGGATAAAGCACTAACTTTTTCATTTACAAACAACAGGCAATACCTGTTAAATATAGTGTGTAAGACAATTACAGTGTGTAAGTGCACTTTTCCAGCAATTGTTCTTTTTAATATGTGTGTATTATTTGAACACTTTAATATTTTTATTTTTATTAAAACATTGTTTATTTAATACTAACCCAATTTGTGAATGTGTCCTAATTAACTATTATTACAGGTAAACATAATTTTTTTAATAAATAAATACTTCAATCATAAATAGTCAATCACATCCTCATACAGTGATAAGATGAACTTGAAATGATGAAAACATATTTCCACAATGTTTTAGAAATTCTACTTCGCCGTTCGGTTAGAAAAGCAGCCCCAAGATTTTCGACATACTATCTAGAAAATAGATAGGATAATTCTCATCGCACCTACTTTTCTAGATGACTCCCACCGTTCTAAACACGAACTCCTATCACTGCTAGGTCACTTAAATTTCGCAATGCGCATCATTCCGCAAGGCCGCCCTTTCATCTCGCATCTTCTCTCACTTGCATCTTCGGTTCACGCGCTGGAGGACCAAATTCCAATAACCACGGCGTGTCGCGACGAACTTAGGCTATGGATAACATTCCTAAACCAGCGGAACGGCTTGTCTTTTTTCTATAATAATCTCGTTTCTTCCCCTGTGGACATCCAACTTTTCACAGATGCAGCCCCTTCGATCGGCTTTGGGGGATTCTATAAAGGATGCTGGTTCGCGTCTACATGGCCACCACAGTTTCAAGACATGCTACAGTCCTCAGCTCTGTTTGAGCTTTACCCTCTTGTAGTCGCGGCTTTTCTGTTGGGGAAAGAATGGGCGGCTAGCAGCATATTAGTGCATTGCGACAATGAGGCAACAGTCCAGTGCATTAATAAAGGCCGTTCTCATTCAACCGGCTCTGATGCCCTTTCTAAGACGTCTCACCTGGATCTCGGCTTGCGATCAATTCATCATTATTGCAAAGCATGTCCCAGGGACCGAAAACCTAATTGCTGACACCCTGTCTCGTTTTTTGTTTCAGAAATTCAGGACATTGGCTCCAGAAGCAGATATTTTCCCAACTCCAGTACCTCCCTATTCAGAACTGATATTTCCATAAACCACCCGCTAAAACCCCTCTTGGACGCATCACTCAACAGTATCCTCCAAGCAGTTTCCCCTAGAACAATCCAAATATGTGACAGCTTGGAGATGTTTCAAATCTGTCCACTTCTTGTATAGCTTGCAGTTCCCTGATTTTTCTCTCCCCTCAGTTACCTCTTTTATCTCCTATCTCAACAATATTAAGAGCTTCCAAGTTGGGTCCATCAAAGGCTACCTAAGCGGTCTTCAATTTTTCCACAAATTAATTTATGGCACTCCATCTCCGGAGATCAATAACTCACAAACCTCCCTCCTGATTAAAGGAATTCAGCGATCACAACCCACCCACCCTGACAGTAGACAACCCATAACACTAGACTTACTCACAAAATGCATTCATACCCTTCGTACAGGATATCAACCCCTTGACACAGCCCGCACTCTAGATACCATGTTCATCTTAGCTTTTTTTGGCTTTCTTAGATGCTCAGAAATCGCGATCGCCTCCAAATTCGACCACAAAGTCCACCCCACTATCTCAGACTTATCAGTACTTGACGATGAAACCATATCATACTTAATCAAGCAAAGCAAGACAGACCAAGCTAAAAAAGGCCATTTGGTCTACATTTTCAACATCTCCTCCCCAATTCAACCATTTCAAACTGTTCTTGCATACCTCCAAATGAGGAGATTTCAGGCTAAATCTCTTTCTGAACCCCTCTTGTAGACTCCTCTAACAAACCCATCACACGCTTCTGGTTCCAAAAACAGCTCAAATCTGTTCTCCAGCAATCAGGCACCTCAGCGCAAAACTTTTCAAGCCACTCCTTCCGCATAGGGGCGGGAACAACAGCAGCGCAAAAAGGACTCTCACAGCAGCAGATCCAAGCTCTGGGAAGATGGTCTTCTCATGCTTTTCAAAGCTACATCAGGACCGACCGATACCACATTAGGAAAGCTCACCAAACCCTTATTAACTAATAACCCTTATTAAAAAACCCTATCCTATCTTTTCTCTTTTTTCTATCTAGCAAGGCTCACCCATTCAATACAGCGAGTCTTGATCTCCTATCGAACGCTGCAAGAGTCTTTTTGGGGTCTTGATACGAGGAGGGAGAAGAAAAAAGATTGCAACGGGAAAGCTCTGGCTTCGTGTGGATGTGGCCTTAATCTACTTGTAAAGAGTCTCACCATGTGAGTGCATGAGACTAATTACACACTAGCCGCAGGAGAAACATCATGACAATGCTGATTGGCTGATGGCACCCACAAAAACACACACAATCTCAGGCACTTTATGAGGAGAGTAACTATCCTGAGCTGTCACAACAAATGCAATATTAAGGTAAAAATACAAGTCAATTTCTTGCTTTTAAAAGCAAGAATGATGAAATATTAACGATCATAGCATTTAGTAAGAATACACAACTACTTTTGAATGATGAAAGATGCTTTTTTGCAGCCAAATGGTGTAGTTACGGCATCTACCAGCAGGGGCTAATGAGGTCATGCTAAACCTTGATGACAAGCCTACTGCATTCCCAAAGATGGATATGGGAGGAATTTGTCCCGGGCTTCAATCGCAGCTCTCACTGTAGTGTTTTCATGTAGATCAACACTGCCTCCCAGGGACACCGGCGGAACTACTCGCTTTCTCTCCCTCGTGGTGCATTGCACTGGGAGAAGTAACAGAGAGACATGCTGAGCGAGAAAGAGTCATGAATCAGCACCCGGGCCAGCCGCTCGCACGGGAAGCCTTCAAAGGCAAACGAACAATGGGATCTGACTCCAAGTGCTCACTGAACTTATGATGTGCTTTTGAGTTGTATTTCAATAACACACTGAAACAGTGAGAGTAAGAACTGAGACGGATGAAGAGAAAGATGGATCAATATGGAAAAGGACCGTTTTATGGATTCTACACAATGGTTTGGTGGACTCATTAAATAAAATGATAATAAACATGACATGTGATGGATGACTGACACAAGATCAACCATATAGGAGAATGGGGAAAATACGGGTTTCAAATGTTCTTTCAATCATTTTGCAATCAGAAACAAAAACATTTGACAAAATAACTGTTAGACAAAATAAATGTCTATATACTGTATATACTGGTGAGACCTTTTCACCAAAAGTATATTCTATCATAATTGATATATATATATATATATATATATATATATATATATATATATATATATATATATATATATATATATATATATATATATATATATATATATATATATATATATATATAATGTGTGTGTGTGTGTGTGTGTGTGTGTGTGTGTGTGTGTGTGTGTGTGTGTGTGTGTGTGTGTGTGTGTGTGTGTGTGTGTTGATATACCATTTTACTTTATGCAATATGTGGGTAAAATGGCCATACTTGGATTTTCCCATTCAATACAATGTATCTATACACCACATCTAATTTGCATATTAATGTGTTCTTTGGTGCAACGTAATGAAAATAGAAGTGTAATAATGGGAGTAATAATTGGCAACATTTTCATAATAAAATCTAATATTTCATAGGAAAAATTATATGTAATTTCTTTCCCTATTCACTTGTTGTGTCTCCAAAATGCTTGATAAACATGATTTAAGTCCTGGCGACCACTACAGTGGACATTTATGAAATCAATGCCCTGTTTTGTAACAGAATGTCATATTTTGATAAGACACCCCATAACATTTTCCTGAGATGTTGATTTATAACAAACAATTTGAAAATTAATCCGATTTAAATTATAATTACAAAATATTATCATAATTCCATAAAAGTGTCAGCCATTTTTAAAGACCAATAAGAAGTTGTTGTCCTGGTGAAACCTCCAAACATTTGCTATCTCCGCAAAGCCCATAATGTGCTCTTTACAGGACATCCGCTTTACTGTGATAAGTATGATGTCAAAGAAATTCACTTAAATATAATGTCCACTACAGTGGACAAAAGTCTATTCCTGGGTCCCAGGAGGATATATATATAATGTATATATATATACATTTTTCACCAAACTTATTTTCTGTCATGATCGACATTGACACAAATACTGTTGATGCAACTTACTGAACCCTGAATATTCCTGTAATAGATTTACAACCTGCTAATAGATTACATGCTAATAGATTTAACCTGCTAACTGCAGGCAATCATTTTTTATATATAATACATATTTAGTCGATTTCTTTACACATGACCTCTGTTGAGAAAATTAAATTATAGTTGAGGTAAAAATAAGTTCTCTTTTTTCTGTAGCTCTTGTGATTGTGCTAAGCTAGTGTCTAATTCATAGGGAGAGTGGCATACTTAAAACATCGTATTGGGTTATGGTTAAATTTTTGTTCTTGTCTCTCTCTGACCTTTAGCTCTAATCTCTCCTTCAGCTCGACATGTTCATCTGAGGCGTTGGCGCGGGAAGTATGCTTCAGGGAGGGATCAAATCCAATTCACTCTGTTTAGTGTGATCCCATTTACATTGCTTAACTAAGATCAAATGTAAAGTTTTGTAGCCGTTTGTAAGTTTTTAACTGGCTGTTTAGACGTAATTTTTACTACTATGGTGGCCTACCTGAAAATACAAAGTGGGTGAAACCTGCCAACCCAGGTCATTTTTCGACTTCATTGACACCATATTTTATTAATTGACTTACCCAAGAAGTGTAAACACTGTGGAACATCCTGTCCATCTAGACATCCAGACACAGCAACAACTGCTCAATGGTGTTAATTTAGGGCGGAGCTAGAAGTTAGTCTAACCAGCGGAGGAGGAGGAAAACTGGTTAATAGGAAAAACTATTATTGCAATTCTGTTTCTTGACACTATTACAGAAATTACACACTTTAAATGAATAAAAACGATAATGCATTGTATTTGTAATGCGCTACAGTGAAATAAAACAAACACAACAACAAGTAAAAAACAAAACAATATATTAATTAAAAACAACCTTGAATAAATGTGTCTTAATCAACTTTTTTAAATGTACCAAAGTTGAAGCATTTCTGATATTGAAGGAAAGCGCATTCCATAACTTGGGGGTCTTAAGTTAATAAAGTTAATGAAGGCTGAAGAAGTAAAAGTGTTTTACAGAATGGAGAATGTGAAGGAGTTTATGGACTACTACGATCAGAAAGATATGCTGGAGCTGTCCCTTGTAATGCTTTAAATGTTAAAATTAGAATTTTAAAATCAATTCTAACATTAATGGGAAGCCAGTGTAACTGTGAAAGCACTGGTATAATGTGTTCCCGAGGAGAGGTATGAGTTAGAACATGAGCAGAAGAATTTTGAATATACTGTAGCCTGCTTAAAGATTTACCAGGAAGGCCAGAGAACAAGGCATTCCAGCAGTCTAACCTAGTCCTAGATGTAATGAAGGCATGTAAGAGCCTTTCTGCATCAGCAAAAGAGAAAAATGGTTGAAGTCGTGCAATGTTCCTAAGATGATGGAAGGCAGTTTTAGAGATGTGTTTTATATGTCCATCAAATGTTAGCTGAGGACCAAAATTAACACCAAGATTCTGCACCTGTGTAATGAAGTACTATATTAGGGTCAACAAACAAGCTAATATGATCTGCCTTACGAGTAGCCGCCATCGTGCCAATAAGCATCAACTTCGTTTTTGAGCCATCCAGTTTCAAGAAGTTATTCTGATCACTTCTAGACACTTACTCCAAATAGTTAGCGTACTATGTAAATCAGGGCTAGTGGTGATGTAGATTTGAGTATCATCTGCATAGCAGTGATGCCTTTCTAAAAATCTGCTCAAGTGGAAGCATATAAATTAAATAAGATTGGACCCAACACTGAACCCTGAGGAACTCCCTGTCAAACAGGCACGGTATCAGATTTGTGATTTCCCAGGCTAACAAACTGAGCATGATTAGTTAAATAAGATTGAAACCAATTGAATACTGTCCCGGAAAAACCCAGCCAACTATGCAGCCTATCCAACAAAAACAGAATGGCATTATCCAGAATTCATGTTGATTGGGACACTTTTTGCCATTGAAATGACGGGGGAAAAGTGTCCCTATCAACCTGAATTCACCCTATATACACCGCTCAGGCATTACATTATAACAGGTGAAGTGAAAAACACTGATTACCTCTTCATCACGGCACCTGTTAGTGAGTGGGATATATGAACATTTTGTCCTCAAAGTTGATGTGTTAGAAACAGGAAAAATGGGAAAGCGCAAGGATTTGAGCGAGTTTGACAAGGGCCAAATTGTGATGGCTAGACGACTGGTGCAGAGCATCTACAAGACTGCAGCTTTGTGGGGAGTTCCCGTTCTGCAGTGGCCAGTATCTATCAAAAGTGGTCCAAGGAAGGAACAGTGGTGAACTGGCGACAGGGTCATGGGCGGCCAAGACTCATTGATGCATGTGGGGCGAGATCAAACAGACGAGCTACCCTAGCTCAAATTGATCAAGAAGTTAATGCTGGTTCTGATAGAAAGGTGTCAGAATACACAGTGCATCGCACTTTGTTGCGTATGGGGCTGCATAGCCACAGACTGTAGCCAGTCTTTTACATCACATGGATGGTCGATGTTTGTGCGTTGATTACCTGGGGAACACATGGCACCAGGATGCACTATGGGAAGAAATCAAGCCGGCGGAGGCAGTGCTGCCATCCATGTGGATGTTTCGTTTACACGTACCACGTACGTGTCAAACTATGTACACCCTATGTACACCCTTTCATGGAAACGGTAACCCATGGAGGTGATGATGGCTATAACATCATCACACGCTCTCATATGTTTATTTGTTAACATTTTGGGAGGAGTCAAATTTACATATGCGGCTTCAACAACCAGATGAATTTACACTTGTCCAGTTTCATCTGGAATGCGTCTCAGACCACCTTTTGAAGTGGTTTGAGTTATTTTCATCATCACTTACTCACCAAGTTATTCCAAACCTGTTTGAGTTTCTTTCATCTGTTGAAGACAAAATAAGATATTTTAAAGAATGTTGGTAACCAGACAGTTGAAGGTAGCCATTGACTTCCATAGTATTTTTCCCTACTATGGAAGTCTATGGCTACAATCAACTGTTTGATTAGCAACATTATTTAAAATATCTTCTCTTGTGTTCCACAGAAGAAAAAACTCATACAGGTTTGGAACAACATGAGGGTCAGTAAGTGATGACAATATTTACATTTTTGTTTGAACTATCCCTTTAAATCTGAATGGATGATGTGTTTTTGTATGCAGTGTCTTTGTGTGAAGCACTTTTGTGTGTGTAGTATTTTCATCCGATGCTTAAATTTGCCTGTTTCATCACAAACACTTCATAGGGGCTAAGCCAGAGTAATGTAGCCTGCATTTTTTATCTAGGTCTCAGGTGTATACTGCTCCATGCTGATTTCCCAGTGACATTTCAAGACAGAGAAGGAAATAAAGAGAGATACCGAGGGACAAGCAGTATGAAAGAGGTAAAGAAGCAACAAATCACTCGAACATGAGGAAAGCCTCTGCAAATACAGCTCCAACCAGATGAGGTGGATGTGCAGATGCAGCAGGACGTCTGGATCAGCAACCGTCTTCTGCATGATAACTGACAGAGCACATGAAAACATGCTATTGACTCGAGCTAAACATATCAAACATGTCATACAGCAGCCGTTAAAATGCACATTTACACACATTGTCTCCCTGAAATGAAAGGTAAACACACATACAGGTGCTCAAACACTCACAGATGAAGTTGAAATCGAGATGAAGAGGTGTGAGAGAGGCAAGTTGTCAGTCTACCGTTCTACCTCAAGAAAAAAAAATTGATGTTGAACTCAGAGGTTGCTGAACGTCTTGGCTTGGCCTCTCTCTTTCCGTAACTCACACGCTCTCTCACTCACTCGCTTCCTCGTTCTCCCTCTTTCATCTGTCAGAGCTAATGAACAGATGTTGCAGGGCTGTTGAATGTAGGATGATGGACTGTGCCTCTGGCGGCCAAAGCCAGCTGGGGAAAGAGAGAGAGAGAGCGCGAAAGAGTTTTATGATTTCACAGCGATCCAAACCATATTAAAACGTGAAAAGGCGGATCCATGAAACAGTTGCACCATTTTTGTGTGTGGTCATGCATATTTAAAGGGACAGTGAACCAAAAATAAAAACGGCCACCATTTTCACCTCCATGTCATTCCAAGCTCACTTGACTTTTTTCATTGTGTGTGAACACAAAAGGTAAACTTTACTGTAGAAGAATATGCTGGTCACATATTTTGACATTTTTCATGCAATGAAAGTGGATGTTGTGGACTGTCAGACTCCAAAATTCACCATAAAAGATTGTATGTGTCCATACATTTTGTGTAAATTTGGTTCCTTTGACATCAATGACGTGACAGGGACAGGGAAACGCACGGCTAAAGTAGTTCCATTACCACCTCGGGTGTGCATTATTTTTCGAATAACGCAACAGCCCATTGTCATACTTATATATACTGTACGTCACACAAATGTATTGTTTGGCGCTCAGAAGACTTGCAATATAGCGCATGAATCATGGACTTTTATGGTGCTTTTTTTGGACCATTCTGGAGCGATACTGTCCCAGTCCTCATTCACTTTCATTGTATGGCAAAAACAGATATATATATATATATATATATATATATATATATATCCATATGTATATTTATGACATTATGACATTAGGACCATTATGTCCTAATATATTGTTGGTCCCCCTTTTGCTGCCAAAACAGCCCTGACCCGTTGAGGCATGGACTCCACTAGACCCCTGAAGGTGTGCTGTAGTATCTGGCATCAAGTTGTTAGCAGCAGATACTCTATGTCCTGTAAGTTGTGAGGTGGGGCCTCCATGGATCGGACTTGTTTGTTCAGCACATCCTACAGATGCTCGATTGGATTGAGATCTGGGGAATTTGGAGGCCAAGCCAACACCTCAAACACATTGTTGTGCTCCTCAAACCATTCCTGGACCATTTTTACTTTGTGGCAGGACGCATTCCTTCTGAAAGAGCCACAGCCACCAGGGAATAACGCTTCCATGAAAGAGTGCACATGGTCTGCAATGCTTAGGTAGGGGGTACGTGTCAAAGTACCCCCTCCACATGGATGGCAGGACAAGTTTTCCCAACAGAACATTGCCCAAAGCATCACTCTGCCTCCGCCGGCTTGCTTACTTCCTATAGTGCATCCTGGTGCCATGTGTTCCCGGGGTAATCAACGTACACGGCCATCCAAGTGATGTAAAAGAAAATGTGATTCATCAGACCAGGCCACCTTCTTCCACTGCTCCGTGGTTCAGTTCTGATGCTCACATGCCCACGTTTGGTGCTTTCGATGGTGGACAGGGGTCAGCATGGGTACCCTGACTGGTCTGCGGTTATGCAGCCCCATACGCAACAAACTGCGATGCACTCTGTTCTCACACATTTGGAGATTTATACATTTCTATCTAACACTCCACAAGATCTGCAGTTTTGGAGATGCTCTGAACCAGTCATCTAGCCATCACAATTTGGACCTTGTCAAACTCGCTCAAATCCTTACACTCCTTACAAGCCCATTTTTCCTGCTTCTAACACATCAACTTTGAGGACAAAATGTTCACTTGCTGCCTAATATATCCCACCCACTAACATGTGCCGTGATGAAGAGATAATCAGTGTTATTCACTTCACCTGTCAGTGGTCATAATGTTATGCCTGATCAGTGTATATACATATGAAAGGAAAAAAAATAAGAGTAATAAGAGAAATAAAAGTCTAATAAAACTGAAGAAGAGCATTAAGTTACCTAAGGAAAACGCAAGTAACTCACCCCATCATTTCAGCCAACACCGTGATCCATCTCTCCTTCTGGTGGTGTGCTCCAAGACCCATGATCCTTGCTTTTTCTCCAGGGGAAGGTGGACCACCGCCAACTGCCCCATCATCAGAGAAGAGAATGCAAGAACCTGCAATGCCTGCTCAGGTTCAGCTGGGCCAAATGTTCTTGCACCCTGTGCTACTTCAAAAATGCACTAGAAGCATGTTCAGAGATCACTGACCCTGCCAGTTTTCCTTGACCCCTATCGCCGGAGATCTTTTTTGCTCCATAGCCATGTTTCCGAAAGGCCTCATTTATATCTTGCACATGAAAGCATAATCGTGCCATATTTGTTCCTATTTCCTCAGTCATACAGTAGGGATAAATTATCTCTGGAAATGAATTGAAAACAGATTGAGATGTTGTAAAATCGAGGTTGTGTTGCATTTGTCATTACGAGCACGGTTTCTTCTCAGGGCCTTCCTGCCGCTGAGAGGTCAGTTCAATTAGTTCTCACTCTCCAAAGCTCAAGACTAGTTTCTGCTGAGCTCTGGGACTGACACATTTGTGGATGTGTTGATTTTCACGCACATCACACACCCATAATCAAATGTTCCAACACCCACACTTCCAATCTGGCTTCCTGTTATGTTATGAAATAACTAACTACCTACGGATTCTTTATTTGTGCATGTATTTACTTATTTATTCATGTATTCATTTATTTGTTTTATAGTTGTTACTCACTTCCTGCTATTTCTCACATCCAGCATAGCTTTCCTTTTAAAGAGTCAACATAAAATCAACCTTACTGACCTTATTTAATTTTCTGCTCACACTGCTAATTCGTTTGTGGATGATTCATCAGTCCATCATCTTTCTTCAAAATGCAATAATTTGCTCTGCCTCTTTACTTTATTTGACTTTTCTCTTTGAGTGATGCCACAAAACCCAGCCCCTCTTGTAGTACATAGACCATGCCCACTTAGCTATACTGAACTGATATGGAACACCCAGTTATCATTTTCACGTCCAGCGCCATATTGTTTAAAAACTAGGTGTGTTCAGGCGCATTGCTGGTGCGTTGCTATTTTGAGGCAACTGAAAACGACTGCGCCATTGACCAACAAAAACCTGGTCTAAAGTCAATATTTTTGTGGTATTTAAAGGGCGCGTTAGTAATATGCGCCTGTAGGCGGGTGCACAATGCGCGTACACTCTGCTTATTACACACACAGGGATGTGCAGCAGCACACAAACATGTTTAAATATTACAAATAAAAGGATTCCTCTCTGGAGAAGCGTTCAGTCTTTCTGCTCGCAAATTCCCTTTTAAAGGGAATGGGAGATGGTCACATGTCTGTCTTGTCTTGTTTAGCTTATGTGGTGTTTTGGTTTATTTCTGTGTCATGTGCGTTCCTGTGCGTTGACCCTTCTTGTTATCTGATTATTGATTAATTTGCCCCACCTGTTGTTCCCCATTACCTGCCTTCTTTGTCCCCTGTTTATTCTCCTTGCGTTTTCAGGCCTGTGGTGGATCGTTGTCATTGTCACGTTGTTTGATGTCTCCTGTTTCCCTGCTCCTTGTTCCTGATCCTGGTGTGTTGTCTTTGTTATGTTTGATTTTCCCCCTCGTGGGTGTTTGTTTTTGTTTTTGTTAATTTAATAAATCTTTATTTCTTCTGCAATTGAGTCTTCACTCCTTTTCATTTATACCCGTCCTGACAGAGATGAGACTTTGGTTTATTGCATGTTAAGCCCAAAACACGCCCATGACTCATTAAGAGACTAGGTACAACCCTTTTAGACCATGCACATGGCATGCCGACCGTTTTTTCCATCGTTAAACTAGAAAAAGTGGATTCGGACACGCCTTAAGTGCACCTACGCCATGCGCTTTAACCCATACGTTAAAATAGGGCCCAAAATGTCTTACCCATTTTATTTTCTTGTTGAACTACTGATACTACTTCACTTGATGTCACATAACAGGAATAAATGGGTGTGTGCTTTAAAGGCATTGTTTTTGAAGTGTAGAGAATTAGTAATAATGTTGTACAGTTGTGTTGTAGTGGGTATTTGCTACGACTTTGACTATAAGGTTGTATAATAATTTGATTCATTCATCATTGCGGTCTGGTGAGTTTGTGATAGGACAATGCTGTTGTAAGACGTCTAGCATAGCACCAGTGTGGTTGTGTCAAAAAGCATTAGCAGTTCATCTAATCACATTAGGAACAGTTCAATGTGTCCCCCATGTCAGCATATTAAAGTCAACATGAATACAAAATTGACCGTAATTACTTACATAACACATGTTCTTGCTGTTATTGTGCACAATTCATCAATTCAGATTATTCTAAAGGGGGAACAAAAACTTGCTTCCCCCATGAAAGGTTTGGCTAGTTAGCATCGAGTTAGCCATCTATGGAGAAACACCATCTTTCTCTATTGACAGCCATTCAAAGTTAGCTGTGTATTCTTAAGAATTGTATTTTTCTTATTGAATATGCTGTTTCACTTGGAAATATTAGGAATGCTCAATACATTTTGTTCAGTTGAATTACAGTCATCTAACACTAATTTAGTCTTCTGTTAACAGTTCAACGTAATCATCAGCAAATTTCAAAATTAATATAATTGTTATACTGTAAATGAAAATGCTTTGATCCCTAAATTGGTGTAGCATTTCAGTTTTTTATTTTGTTTTTATTTTGACAGTTGCACTTGCTCTTTCTTTGTTATAATTTGTGAAATTTACAAGCAATTTCAGAGTGAAATCTGTTTCTACGCTAATTATTTTCAGTGTGAAATTGATCAGTTATTGGCCAATGCAATTTTATTGTAAATAAGCTAGTATATGGCCATCATTTTGATATCATGCATAACAGATTACGAAACTTTAACCCAACGGTGTGTAACCCAAACCGGCATGATGAGACTTCACCTGCTAGAGTGTCTCTCTCTGAAAGAGAGGATTATACAAGCTGCAGGTTAACCTACATGGTGCTGATCAGAGATCAGTATATTGAGATATTGAGTTCAAGCATTACTTACCTCCTCCTTTCCCTCTCAAATCTCCAGAATATAAGAGGAACTTGACAGAGGGGAGTTTGTTCATGTCCCTAATTCCCAATTCAATATGAAATGCAATTGCTTTGTTTCGCATAGGTGTCCCAGGTTACCCCTCCTCTCGCATCTGCAGGAAGAGTTTAGGCGGACCCCCTCCCCTACTGTCAAAGGTAGAGACAGGGGAATAGATGTGGGAATGCAGGGGGCAAGGTGGGCTGCTCTGGTATGGTGGCAAAGCCGGAATCCAGGTCAGGTGTCTGGAAAACACAATCTGTCTCATAGCAACAGGGTTTCCTCACAGGGACTGGGCCGTGCACCTCAGATAAAATACCCTCCCTTTGCAACCTAAATGCTTCACTCTGCCATTTTGCAGCCTTTGGAGAACTTTGAAGGTCTGAGATGGAGGTCATATAGAAAGTATTTCCATCACTGACAGGTAAACATTCAAGTTTGTTTATGGATGGGTCAGACATAGTATGTTGGTCACAGAACTGCCATTCTTGTCTTGAAGAATTTAAACAGTAAGTAAAACTGAAGAATTGATTACTGTAGGTCAGTAGTCTGCTGTTCAAAATGTAATGAATTGAGAACTATAACCAATGCAGGACATCTACATAAAATGTCGGTCTGTTACGTTCCTTGGACCATATTAGGGTAATAAAACAAAAGTACTCACCTGTCAGATTTATTCCAATCAAACTAATGTATTCCTCAAAACTTCTACCATTAGTTTTCTTCCAATTCTTCTCCTTCTTTCCAGCACTTTCCAAGAACAGGGTACAAAGTCCAGAAACTTGATTATATCCCTTAAGGTCTCCTTGTCAGCTGCATGGGCGGTAATGACAATAATCAGGGTCAGAGGAGCCAAAAGAAGAAAAACAAATAGCTCGATGGCATATTCTGTCAGGAGGAGATGGATCACGGTGTTGGCTGAAATGATGGGGTGAGTTACTTGCGTTTTCCTTAGGTAACTTAATCCTCTTCTTCAGTTCCTTTAAGAGATACTTAAAGCTGCAGTAAGCTATTTCTGAGAACCGCTATTGAAAGTGGATCGGACTAAGCACCACAACACACTTGTAGCCAATCAGCAGTAAGGGGTGTGTCCACTCATGACGGGGGAGGAGAGAGAGTGAGCAAGACTGTAGTAAAAGAGATGTCTGAGAGACATTACAAAAGAGGAAAGCTCAGAGGAATATCACTGGAAAACGAAGGGATTTATGTCCCTCGTTAATATTAGAAAAGCTTTCCAGCGCTGGAGAGACCTTCAGAAGGTTGACTTCTTAAAGCAACCTTCTTCTGGATAAAACAGACTTTGGCCTTTAAATGTAATTTTTAATTACTGAAAACATTAGAGATGGGACCCAGAGATGGGACAGAACATGCACTGATGCAGAAAAAATTATACATTGGATACCAATGTGCATAATATTTGTGGAAAATAGCTTTCTTATATATTTATACCTTGTTTGCAAAATCTATACGTTTATATATCCACGTTTATAGACATGAATGAAGAAAACAGCATACGCACGATGTGTTTTCAAGGTTCACCTCAAAGGCTTCTATGGATGGTCAATATTTGTTGAGATGAATGGTAATTGAAGCTCTATGGAAGATGTATACAATGACCCAAAAGAAAACTTGGGTTTTTGTCATTTTGTTGAATGACCTAGCTTTTGTCCGTCGTTCCATTTGTATCTGGAAACGTACATCAAGACATGTCTCTTCAATACATCTATAATTGCACAGTTCAGGTGAACAGGCCACAACAAAAAACTAATTTTACACTTACGAATACATTTGCTCATGGTCTGGGCATGTTCAGGGCAAGAAACCATCCACTGTCACTTGTGTTTTCCATTCCATAGAAAGCCTTTGTCTAAAAAATTCCATCCTTTTTAAAAATTGTAGACTTTGGGATGTGGCTGAAAAGAAAGCTCTCACCTAAATCATTGTAATCGGAGCGACTCCACCAGAACGGCTTGGTTTAATGTCGTTTGAGTATCACAGAGCGAATGTCTCTTGAAATAATACGACAACATCTCAGAATGCATTAGCAAGCTAGAGAGAATATGAGGTGCTAATAAAATATTTATATGTGCATGCAAACAAACCGAGATGTACAGACAATAACCCCCTCCTGCTTCTTAACTTTTAGCTGTGCTCTCAAAGGGCACACCACTGATAAGACTTTGGAGAGCACTAATTCCTCCTGACAGAATATGCCATCGAGCTATTTTTTTATTTTTTTTTGGCTCCTCTGACCCTGATTATCGTCATTACTGCCCATGCAGCTGACAAGGAGACCTTAAGGGATATAATTTTATATTAAACCACGTATGGCAGGAACCTAGATATTTTACACCTAAATCATCAAGAATGTGAATGAAGTTGAGAATTCAAGGGTTGAATTGTCTTAGATGTAAGGGTTAAAATATACATATCTAAAATAAATATATAATGAATATTTGTATTAAATAATAATAATAAATATATTTTTATTGAAAAAAAATCTAATGATATTACCAAAAAGATCACTTTAAGGCCAACTGACAACATTGTAGCATGTGAAAATAATACATACTGTTTATGACAACAATAACAACAACAAAAAACTTAGCAGTAATTATATTAGCAATAAAATTAAAAGGGGTCATGAACTGAGAAATAAAAATTTCCTAGAGCTTCTGACATATAATCATACTATAAGAATACCCTGTAAGTTTCAGAACTGAAAGCTTCCTTGTTATTCCAAAAACAGCTTTTATTGTAACCAAGCCCAGATCACCACTCATTATGGAATGTCTATTTGAAAGACTGCCTCAGCAGAATAAAATCAACGCCTACTTGCAACTTTGGCCCCGCCCACTGGTGTGTTAGTGAGATGACGAGTAGAGAAGAGCGATACAGGATGGACTAAAAATAACATTACCTTCCAAGGATCCTAATGCTATGAATGTGTTTATTTATTTTCAAACATTTGAATGTCTCAGTTGAGCATTATTTATTTGTATTTGGTACATTTCACTGTGGATTCTTTGGTAAATCAGTCACAATCTCGGCACAGGCTTTGCAAACAGACTTTTACGATATGGACTCGACAGTAATGCCACAACATGTAAGTAACTGTGTTAATTCTAATGCCTGATCTGTGACCAGTGATTTCTGATATGTAATGATTCATGTACAGTCAGATGTTCTTTGTCTATGTGGCAGTAAACCAGTGACTAAACGATCAACTGCACATTGTGTCTCTAAGGATGAAAATAATCTGTTATTTAAACTGTGATTAAATTATATATAGAAAGCGATCAAATAATACTCCCTTTACAATCGCAGGAGCTGTCAATTAACAGCGAGAGTTTATCAGTGTCTGAGTTCTGGACTCTCGCCAAATCTCTCGTAATAATCAACAAATCTCTTATTTACATTGGTTTGCACTGTTAGTTATAATGAAAGCATTCATTAGTGTGCAGAAATCAAGCTGCAATGACGAGATCACTGCATTCATGCGCTTAATATGTCTGTGATCGGCTACAATCCTCATCACTGCAACCTTTCATGCCACAATCTAAATATAATGCCATAGATCTAAATATAATTCCATAGAGCGAAATATGGGGTCCGGGGTCCTTTGCTGAGGGCTGTCCGGTCCCTGTATGACCGAAGCAGGAGTTTGGTCAGCATTGCCGGCAGTAAGTCAGACTTGTTCCCGGTGCATGTTGGACTCCGGCAGGGCTGCCCTTTGTCGCCGGTTCTGTTCATAATTTTTATGGACAGAATTTCTAGGCGCAGCCAAGGGCCGGAGGGTGTCAGGTTTGGGCACCACACGATTTCGTCTCTGCTCTTTGCGGATGATGTTGTCGTGTTGGCCCCTTTTAACCAGGACCTTCAGCATGCACTGGGACGGTTTGCCGCCGAGTGTGAAGCGGCTGGGATGGGGATCAGCACCTCCAAATCCGAGGCCATGGTCCTCAGTCGGAAAAGGGTGGCTTGCCCACTTCAGGTTGGTGGAGAGTTCCTGCCCCAAGTGGAGGAGTTCAAGTATCTAGGGGTCTTATTCACGAGTGAGGGGAGGATGGAACGGAAGATTGACAGACGGATCGGTGCAGCTTCTGCAGTAATGCGGTCGATGTACCGGTCTGTCGTGGTGAAGAAAGAGCTAAGCCGTAAGGCGAAGCTCTCGATTTACCGGTCAATCTACGTTCCTACTCTCACCTATGGTCATGAGCTTTGGGTCATGACCGAAAGGACAAGATCCCAGATACAGGCGGCCGAAATGAGCTTTCTCCGCAGGGTGGCTGGGCGCTCCCTTAGAGATAGGCTGAGAAGCTCAGTCACTCGGGAGGAACTCGGAGTAGAGCCGCTGCTCCTCCACATCGAGAGGGGACATCTGAGGTGGCTCGGGCATCTGTTCCGGATGCCTCCTGAACACCTTCCCGGGAAGGTGTTTCGGGCATGTCCAACCGGGAGGAGGCCCCGGGGAAGACCAAGGTCACGCTGGAGGGACTACGTCTCCCGGCTGGCCTTGGAACGTCTCGGTGTCCCCCCGGAAGAGCTAGAGGAAGTGTCTAGGGAGAGGGAAGTCTGGGCATCTCTGCTTAGACTGCTGCCCCCGCGACCCGGCCCCGGATAAGCGGAAGAAGATGGATGGATGGATGAAGAGCGAAATATAATACTATAATCAACACTCTTCACGGTTAGTTAGAGTTCCACATGTAATACATAGCTATTTTTATATGCAAAGATGTCAGCCAATCACTGCAGTGGGCGTTTACATTGACGTCTCAAGGCAGACACGCCCCTTCAAACAGAGCGTTCAAATCAGAGGGCTGTAAAAATATACATTATAAGTGCACCCCAGGAAACATTATAAAACAATAAAACAGTGCAGTTGTTTTATTCATGACCCCTTTAATATTTTAGGCAATTTCTTTCTTCTGTGGAGCACAAAAAGTAATTTTTTTTGCTGCCATATTTGATTTGAACGTAGCAGCAGAGGAATATTTTTTATTAAATAACGCGTTTGCCTGTCTAAAGACCAATTTTACAGAACGTTTTTGGTGATTTTTGGAGTTTGACAATCACAGTCCTCAATCATTTTTTGAGAGAGGTACGAGTTTTTTAAAAAGTCAAACTCATACAGTTTTGAATTGACATGAAGATGAGTAAATGATGACAGAATTATAATTTTTGAGTAAACAGTTCATTTAATGAAATGGTTTATTTATACAACCAATTTCCTCATTTTGACCAACAGAAATGCAGCTTGATGTACTGAAGATCATATATAATTGGATTACAATTCCTATTTTTTCTGAGTTTTCTAGTTATGTCCAATGATACTGTCTTGCTCCCGAAGGAAAAAGTTGAACTTTTAATGAACAAACTCATTAAAACAGCAATGGCTATTTTCAGAAATATCCCATTTGGGCTCTCTTGCACCAGATTGAAGAGCTTTTCAATTACACACAGAAGTCCTCTGACGTGCCTGAGAGTTTTCACGGCCTGCTCTAAAACCACATCATTAAAGCGAGAGCTGCTTCCCACCGCGAGGGAAGGAAACCCCTCTGGACGGTGGCATGGGTCCAGCTCACCAGGGGTGACCGGATTATCTCCCGAGCCCCCACATGTCCAGATGTGTCCAGCTGAGAAGGGGCAAGCTCAGATGTGAGGGCTTTCGAAATATGCCGGCGCTGCCAAGAATTTTCGAGTGAAGCACAAATGTGCTATCTCCTCAGCTGCGAGGCTTATTTGTGGCATGCAGATTGTCATTCCCTCCATTCAGCTGTCACATAAAACAAGGAAATGTAATTCAAAAGGGAAAAGATATTTGTCCACCCACCACAGTAAAAATTAGATGTAATTAAACACACTTTAATAACATATAATTATGCCATTATGGCAACAATATACCTGTCATGCTCGGAGCAGGGAAAATTTAGCTTCTTTAGCGCTTCTGATGCATAAATAGTCAGCCTTCCGGATGAAAGTCAGTTTTTCGCAATTAATTTATGAAAAGCCCCAGTAATTTCTGGAAACATCTTTCAAAATGAATGCTGTGTTTATACTATGCTGTGAAAAAATATGTGCGCCACATGAAAAGTTGGAAGGACTTGTCTCAACATATCGATACTAGTACTTTATTCTGACAGCATTTATGGATGAAGGTGATACAATTAAGAAAATTAAAAAATAAAATATGACTTATTTAACATATACAGAATATCTACAGAATCTTCTGTGGAAAAAGTAAGTACACCCCTACATTTAGTAACTGTTACTGCACCCTTTGGCAGAAATTTCTTTCAATTGTTTATCTGTCTTAGGCCCTGTTTATTACTCACCTGGTATTAAGATGCGTTTTGGTCGATCGGATCACTATCTATAGGTCTATAGGTGGGTAATGTATGGGCTTTTTCAGATCTAATGGACAAAATAAGCTACAATTTGCAAAAGACCGTGCCTGGAGACGACGTAAAAACATACGGAGAGCAGCAGCTTTCCTTTCTGCTCTGACAGCCAAAAGACAATGCCGAACACGGTAAGTGTGTGTTATCAGCAGGGGCGGACTGGCCATCTGGCGTACCGGGCGTTTTCCCGGTGGGCCGCCGGACAATGTGGGCCGGCCCGTTGCTACGTAAATATATATGAAGAATAAATTATAGTAAAACTACGTAGCCTATATCCTTCCGTCAGCCCAGACGAATGGCCCACGCAGCCCACTTGACGCAAAACTCTAATCTATAGCCTGCTAGTGTCTAAGTGGTGTAAAAGCGCTCGTCAATGTCAAAATGTTTGCGATATCCAATCAAATTGAAGGAGGTGGGATTTACTGTGCACAGCAGCCGAGCAGCACGGGCGGATCTTGAATGCGAGCCAAAGAGCTGAATATGGGTCAGATGAGTCAAATTGCTACAGCAATATTTCCAGACTGTTAACGATTTTAAAAATGTTAAACAAAGGACATTAATTTCCATGGATGTAAACTAGGCTACTGCTGAACTTGTAGAATGAATCAGATTGTAAGGCCTTTTACGTTATTCGTCGCAGAATGCACAAAGAAACATTAGCGTAGGTGTCGCAGTTTTCAGCATATCAGAGGGAATGTTTGTCTTTCTGTTTCCAGGTTTCTTCAGTAATTTCACAATCATTTTCAAATTATTCATAATACTCAAATTATATTTCTGAAACATATGGCTTAGCCTACACATAGGCTACATCATGCTAAAACTGGCAACTTTCATATTCAAGTAGCCTATGGAAAGTGTCATATATGAAAATAAATATATAATTTGCTAGTTAGTTCACATGCATTATTTCACACACTGGTAATCAAAAGTTTGAAATAATTAAGACTTTTATTTTTATTTATTTTAAGTTGAAATAATTAAGAATTTATTTGATCAAAAATACAGTAAAACCACAAATATTAAGAAATATTAATACAATTTCCAATAGGCCTAGTTGTTTTCTATGAGAATGTATTGTAAAATGTAATTTATTTCTGTAAAAGCTGACTTTTCAGCATGATTACTTCAGTAAGTGTCACATGATCCTTCAGAAATCATTTTAATATGCTCTATTTTTCATATAATTTTTAAACTCTTTTCCACTCTTTGAGCTCTATTCCATAAAAATACAGATGTCTAGATACTATAACCACTAGAAAGGCACCCTAAAACAGTCCACATTCTGCACTACATCCTAAGTCTTCTAGACTATAGCGTTGTATACAGTCTGATTTTATGGTAGGTATTGAACTTTATGATATCAAACTACAGTGTATGGAAAAGAGAAATCAAAATTTGTATTAAAAAACAAAAAAAACTATTTGCCATGTGCACCAGGAAAGACAAATTATAACCTGAAGAAGTATGCCAGTCATTCAGTATGGTAAGCATTTCAATAAAACAATTAATATAATTCATATTTTTGTATAAATAGTTTCGGTGTTTAAAATTGCCCTGTGTATAATGAGCTGGTGGCTTTATGGTGAGGTGTGTTGCAGACCAGGTGTGATGGGCAGTTTTGTGCCAGAAAGTCCAGGGCCACTTTTTTGCCCTAGTCCATCCCTGGTTATCAGGAATGGTGAGAGAACATTGTGCTTGGTACCAGAGGTGGGTAGTAACGAATTACATTTACTTCGTTACATTTACTTGAGTAAATTTTTTGGGTAACTTGTACTTTTAGAGTATATTTAAAGATGGGTACTTTTACTCTTACTCAAGTAAATTTCTTGTGAAAAAACTGTACTTTTACTTAGTTACATTCGGTGGCGTTCCTCCGTTACTGTCAAATGGTAATAATTATATTATATATATTAAAATAAGTTAATATGACTTTCGCAAGTCTCGCGAAACGTTGGAGAGGCTGTTTCGCGAGAGGTTGCTACGCATCACCCGCTTATATTAGCGCGCGTTTAGTCGGAAGATGATGGCCGAAGCAGAGGAAGATGTGTGTGAGCTACGGGAGGCAGATTGCTCGTGGCTTCAAGTTCAGTCTATGTTTTCACTCCAAGATGTCAAAAAGAATAGTTTCATAATGCGATGCATGCTGTGTGCACCCAAACGAACTGACTTCTCTCAGCATACAAGAATTCCACCCTGAAAAGAACATGTAGCGGTAAGTGTCACAATGATGCCTATATTTGAACACTATTAACGGTCATTTGGTAACTATGGGAAATTTTCCCTTATTATAATACTATTTCACACACTGTCCGAGTGTTTTCCTCATATGCGCTCTTGTGCAAGCAATGACAAATCGTTTGAATCCTCCAAACAACACACGTCCACGAACAAACGTTCACATCTGCACATTTACATATCCTTTTCTTCACAAAACGAAACAAATTGAATAGCCTAATGTGACGTCTTGCATTTATACACAAATCCGGACAGACACCTGTCTGAAGTGTAGAAAATACATACAAATAAAAACGGTATTGTATTTTATTCCTACCTAAAGAATAGCCTATACTTATAAAAATATAAGAACAAAGTATGTTTTAAGAAGAGACACATCATTAATTTACACTGTTTAACCATTAATCACACACACACACACACACACACACACACACACACACACACACACACACACACACACACACACACACACACACACACACACACACACACACACACACACACACATAAGGTTCATTAGCTTACATTAGTTAACATGAACTAATGATGAACTGCACTTATAAAGCACTTATTTATCTTTATGTTAATTTAAACATTTACTAATGCATTATTCAAGTATTGTTAACATTAGTCAATGCACTGTGAACTAACATGAATAAACTATGAACAGCTGGATTTTTATGAACTAACGTTGACAAAGATGAACTAATGCTGAACAGAGGTGTTGTTCATGGTTAGTTCATGTTAACTAAAGCCGCGTTTCCACCGAAATTACCCGGAACAATTTGTACCAGGAACTTTTTTCCCAGGAACTTTTTCTCCCCCAGACCTGCTACTGTCTGCGTTTCCACCGCGGTCTAAAGTACCGGGAAGATTAGGCAAATTAGTCCGGTAATGTAGGACTGCGCGCGGCGCGACTGCTCCTTCCAGTCAGCGACGGACAGTAATAATTTTTGCGCGATACATGTCTGCAACAATAACAAGTGGAGGAGATGAGATGCAAGCAGCGCTGCTTTTGCTGGTTATGTATCAGTTTACTAAAGAGGTCATTAACAAAACGGCGGAAAAGAGACGAGCACTGATACTAAAGCGTATTCGTAAAGCTATATTTAAAATATGACAAAGTATGTTATCATCAGCTATTACGGACATTGACCGTGAGATGGCTGAGACGAACGCGCGCCATCGGAAATAAAATGCTGCGTGAGCTCAACCAATCAGCATGTTCAGCACCCAAGTCCAACCCCCGAAAGTTCGGGAACTTTTCAAAAGTACCACCTCGCAAGCAGGGCCGTTTGGAGGGGGAAATATTTACCCGGAACTTCATTTAGACCCTGGTTCCTGCGGTCGAAACACACCGAGTTCCCCCCCAAAGTTCCTGGTTCCGGGGTAAAGTTCCTGCGGTGGAAACGCGGCTTAATACAACCTTCTTGTAAAGTGTTACCGAGGGGTGTGTGAAAGCTCTCCAAGTAGCCAGAAATTCAGGGTTTTCGCTTCTTATCAATCAGATCGAAAGTAACTAGTAACTAACTACTTGAGTAGTTTTCTCATCGAATACTTTTTTACTCTTACTCAAGTAAATATTACGATTGTTACTTTTACTTTTACTTGAGTAAATATTTCCGTAAGTACTTGTACTTTTACTTGAGTACAGATTTTGGCTACTCTACCCACCTCTGCTTGGTACGTTTTTCATCTTCAAACCAAACATACATTCTTCAGGCAACAAAGCTTGAATCCCACTAGCGCGCTTCCCATAATGTTTACGCATTAGGTCAGTAGGTGGAGAGAAGATGGTCTTTTGTGGCTGTTCAAACACATGAGCGTTTACATTACAAAAGCAATCCGGTCGAATGCGTTTTCTACTGGCCGAAAGTGGACAAGCTCAAAATGTTTTAGACCCTGTTTACACCTGTATTTAGCGTCATCCACATGTGATCTGATCAACCAAAAGGCATCTTAATACCAGGTGTAAACAAGGCCTCATATTAACTAAATGAAATGTTAGCAACTACAGTTATTAGCCTTAAGCCCAATTTTAACACTGAGATCTGGAATTTGACTTGGCCATTACAAAACTTGGCCATTTGACTTGGCCATTACAAAGGTCCAATTCACACTATTAACTAACTATTAACTACGAGATTTGCCTCAATAAACCCCTAATTACTGATTATTAATAGTTAGTAAGGTAGTTGTTAAGTTTATGTATTGGTAGGATTAAGGGATTTAGAATATGATTATGCAGAATAAGGCATTAATATGTGCTTTATAAGTAGTAATAAACAGCCTATATCCTAGCAATATGCATGTTAATAAGCAACTAGTTAATGGTGAGAATTGGACCCCTAAATTAAAGTGTTACCACTATTACAAGTGTTATTTGTTCAATTATATTGCTCGTTCTATATATCTATGTCCAAGGTTTAGCTTCCTCTAGCTCTGACAAGAACTGAAAGAAACCGACTGAAGGAAAGCAGTTCATCGAGGTGATGAGGACAGACACCAGAGGTCAACGTCTCAGCCACCCAGCTTGACTGCTGGACACTTTCCTTACTTGGAAGGACAACTGGGGTCAGGATTTTGAACATCAAAAGAGCAAGCTGTGCTTGCCATCATGTCCCATGGATGTCAGATGTGCAATTCCCAATTAGCCGTCAGAGCTGTCAGAAATGATCACAGATGCCCCATTTTGCGGACCGTGGAAGCTGTACTCATCGTCTGGCTGGAGAGTCGCTGTGTTTGCACAGTGGTTCAAATAATCCCATGCTATTCCAGGACTTTGACCTATTGGATATCGAATAAGAGCTGGCTTTTGCTTTCTTTTCATCTCTGCTACAATTCACAAAGAGTCTTCTTCCAAGAAGAAAAGATTTCTTCTTAATTTCCTACTGTATCAGATGTAGACACGTGCTGTATGTTGTTCGATTGTGTCTTGTATGTCTAGACAGCATGATATACATCACTGATTCTTGCGCATCCTATCCATCATGTGTTCCCAAACAGGATTCGCGGTCAACATGTGTCCTTGCAATTATAGATCAACAGATGAGCGGTTCTTCATCATACCACCTAAGGCCATACTTTATGCAAGCACACAAACGTAGATGCAACATATTTCAGACTTGAGTCAGCAAAAATCAGACTGAAAGAGCAAGAGACTTGAGGAAGGGTTGTTCTGACTTGGGCAGCAACCATTATGAATACCATAACTGCATAGCAATGGCTGTGAACCACTCACAACATGCAAATCTGACTTTTACTCATGCAACCACCATTCACATCTTCTTCAGAAAATGCAAACATGTGATCTTTCTGCTGTGAATGCACTGCTATTACAATTCGGATTATTATTTTCATGTTATGGCCAATTACAGGTACATGGCAGGTATTACAATTCAGTACTATTTTGTCTAAATAAATAAAAAATTAAACACTAAGAAATTAAATCAATTGTTTTAACACTTAAGTGCATACATCGGGTCTTTAGTGACCCCTGACGTCATTCACTACCCTTCTCCTTATTCATTTTTTAAAAGTTAGACATCAATATCTTGTTAGTATTCCTAAATGTATTCACTTTAAACAATATAACAAGAAAAAATTATAAAATTTTTAAAAAATGCCTGTTTTTTTTCCATTATTTTTTTGTAAGAAATTGTATAGGGTAGCTAACGACCGAGGTGTGTAACAGTGTAAGTATATTTTTCAACCCAAGCATTCTTTGGTGACATGGATGGTTACGTTACTGTTGATCATCTGTCCAATAAAGGATAAAGGATCATCTGTACAGGATAAAGCCCGCCCTGACAATTTGATTGGTCCGAACAGCTCTGGTTCACGAGTTCGCACTAACATATAATTTATAGAAAGTAATTTAATGCGTATTTGCAATGCTGTCCGGGGGGAGGGCTTCAAGCTCGGATTTAGGCCCGAACTAAGAGTACCCCCTGTATATGTAAGTGGTTTAGAGTAAAAAGTGTGGAGAAGGGGTGGTGGAGGGTTGCTGATAACTGTCAACAAACGGAGGTGCGTATATATACACCTCTATAGTTGATTGGCTGAGTGCTCTCCACCTGTGTCAATTATCTGAACGTGCTTCTCCCGAACCTTGTTAATAAAACGTAATTTCACGAATTCGCACTTACATATAATTTATAGAGAGTAATATAAAATGTATTTGGCGAGCTGTCCGGGGGGAGGGCTTCGAGCTCAGATTTAGGCCCGAACTCAGAGTACCCCCCCAAAAAGGCTAAGCATAGGACATCCACCTGGCTAAATACCCCCAAAGAAGTGCCGAGCTTGGCGGGCTGGCATTTGAGAGGGGGCCTGGTTGTTTGACCGGGAGGGCCCGTGCGCAGCTTGTGGCGCCGGTGGGTGGGCCCTGTTGGCTCCCGAACGGGGAGTGACTGTAATTTGGAGCAACCAGTCGGGAGGGATCACACAGTTCTTGATGGGAGCGGTGTGCAGCCTTGTACGTGCGAGACCACCTGAAAGATAAAACGGAAAAAAGAAAACATGAGACCTTGATTGAGCGATTTGTGGGACTTACCCCTTCCTTGCTACGATGAACCTATCCACGTCTTTACTATGTGGAAACTTTCCACTTGTGGAGACGATCAATCTAGAGGGTCTGCGAGAAAAACTTATCCACTTTCTTGCTGTGTGAAAAACTATTTGCTTCCTTGCTGATAACTGTCAACAAACGGAGGTAGGACTTCTGCGTATATATACACTGTAACAGAGTTCAGGTTATTTTAGTAGGGAGGGAAGAAAGAAGACCGGGTCGGCTTGCTGGGACTCGTGTGTTTATTTTCTCAGTACTCGAAACAAAAGGGCACGTTCTGCGCGTTCAACTCCTCAGCGTTCACTTCTCAGTTCAAATCGACAGGTTTGCTCTCCAGAGCTCTCCCACACTCAGCACACTCAGCACACGAGTCCTCAGCTGCTCTCTCTCTCCCCAAGCCTCCTCTCTTTAACGGTCTCTCCACGCCCATCACTGGAACAAGACAAAGGTGTTCGTTATTTGCACTTGACCCACTTACGGCGTGCTCGCCTCCCGACTCTCTCTCCCGTCACAGACCCCGCTAAACCATGCCCCTCCTGCCACATACACCTCTATTGTTGATTGGCTGAGTGCTCTCCACCTGTGTCAATTATTTGAACATGCTTCTCCCAAACCTTGTGAATAAAACATAATTTCGAGCATAGTTGCTCCACAACGGATCAAGTCCAGACCAAACTTCCCAACCACAAAGGTTGTAGGCGGGGCTAAGTTCGGCTGGCATCCAGGCTAAGTTACTGGAGGCAGAAAACAAAAGAATAGGAAGTATCATCAGCAAAACTTGAAATGGCTCATCGATTTACTGCAGATCAAGTGCTGAACGCAATCAAACATTAATGTCACTGTCACTTGATGGTGGATCTGGTGAAGAAGCTGTTAAAATCAAATAAAATATTGATTTTGAAGAATATGTCTGAGATGGCGAATATGAGCCAGATGCTGAATGTACTGGGAAATGAGCTCTGACGAGGTCAGTGATGATGGTATAAAACATCTGCTCAAACTGAACCCTTCCAAGCTCCAAAAGGTTCCAAAATATGCTTTATTTTATTCTTCTGTAATTGTTACTCTAATATCAGGAGAGTTTTGTATTATCACGACCGGTAGAGATCCATTTGTGTTAGATATAGATCCGGGTCGTTAAAGACCCGAATATGTAATAAAGATTGGTGAAACATTCATGCATTTAAGGGACAATACATTTTAAGAGAGCATTAGATGACGGCACAGGTATTCTAAATGTAAAAATAGGAGAAATGAACATCCAATAATTAAATAAAAAATAAATAAAAAAAGCTGTAATATTGGCATATATGCAAAACTACCAGTAGTTCAATGTTACCCATCACATCAAAACTTCCTATTTTGTTCAAAAAAACTGAAGGGATTGAGGGAAATGAAAGAGAGATAAACAAGTGTTGATTTAAAATATGATTTTAGTCATTCATCTGCAAAATGAGGTATCACACCATCTCCTTCAATGTAGCCGTGTAGTGATGCACAGAGGACACAAAAAGAGAAAGTTCACAGGTCCCATCAACAAATTTCACCAGCATCCCATCAGCGGCCAAATGCTTTTGCAATGTCAGCACATTCATGCTTGATGTCTCTTTCTCCTCCTCTATCTCTCATCTGTGTGTCTTTCACCCTGTCACTCCATGCAATTATGTGCATCCGTGCAATGAGGGAGAAAAATATGGAAACCGACACATACAGAGCACCAGGCCTGGAAACTAGTTTGTTCAGTCGATATTGTCCTTAGAGACTGAGCTGTTGAAGTCACCTGCCTCCCAAAGAGTTCATGAAGGAGATTCTCTCCTTTCTTGTCTCTTTTCCAGCATGCTGCACCTTTAAGGAGTGTTGTTTCATTTCCAGATTTAATTCCAGCTGCCCCACCTGGGAAACTAATGAGGTGTCTTTAAATGCAATTATTGCAACAGCTGCAATATGTTTTCTGCAGGTAGATGTGCCTATATAATGAGTTTGTTTTGTGCCTGACTGTTTGTGTTATTGTTCAGTGCCCGGGACATGTCAAAGGTTGCTTCCGGGAGTGGAAGGTTACAATAACAGCCGAGATCTGTATGACCTGAGCATGCTTTATTTAAAAAAATGTCCTCAGGTGTTAAATTCCTCCCAGACATTTGGGAAAGAGAGCAATTTGAAGGAATAGATTATTCAAAAATGTAAATTCTGTCATTATTTACTCACCTTCTAATATCAGAAGTCAGGCAGAATGTTCACCCTGTTCTTTCAAATACAATGCAAGTCATTTTCTCATTTCATGGCTCTCAAATCTTATGTGTGGTCATGTATAATCATATAATGCACTAAAATGCATTGCACCAGCTTGATTCCAAATGTCACTGGTTCTTACAAGGGGATATACCAATATTAAAATTCTGGCCAATAACAATACGATTAATTGTGTTCATGTTATAGCCGAATAATTGTAATATTTCTCCTATTAAATTTGAATATTATAAATAAATAAAAAATAAAAAATAGTGAATTTAGGCAACACATCATTAAAATGTACAGTATTAAAACTGGATATTACTTTTGAGATTTGCTAAAGAATACATTCATTATGTTTAAAGATTTGTATCATGCTTTTTTGAAAGTTTTGAAAATTGGGGATGGATGCTGCAATTCACTTTCATCCAGTTACACTTCTCCTTTTGTGTCCCACCGAAGAAAGAAAACCGCAGTTTGGAATGACTGTAAGGTGAGAAAATGATGAAATTGTTTTTTATTATTCAGTGAAACATCTGATATATACACATACATTCTGTTTCATAAGCATCTCAAAAACATCTACTGAATATCATATTGTTTGAGCAATACATAGTAGCAGGGGCGTAGCCGTCTTTTCATAAGTGAGGGGGACAGAAATGTCAGGTATAATACCTGTTTTTTTCTGACCTCTGTCTAATTGACAGATTTAATTGATCTATTGCTTTTAATTCAGTAAGATATCAAATACACTGCTGAACAATAACCACTAATATGTATAATATTTTCCCCTTAATTTTATGCCAATTTTATGATTGGTTTATGTACTACAAACACTTGTGCATTAAAGGGTTAGTTCACCCAAAAATGAAAATTCTGTCATTAATTACTCACCCTCATGTCGTTCGACACCAGTAAGACTTCTGCTCACCAAGGCTGCATTTATTTAATAAAAAATGAGGTAAAAAAATAATACAGTGAAATATTATGCCAATTTAAAGCAGCTGTTATCTATGTGAATATATAAATGTGATCAAAGCTGCATTTTCAGCATCATTACTCCAGTCTTCAGTGTCACATGATCCTTCAGAAATCATTCTAATATGCTGATTTGCTGCTCAAGAAACATTTATGATTATTATCAGTGATGAAAACAGTTGCTTACTTAATTCACTGCTGAAAACACTGCTGCTTAATTTTTGTGGAAACCATGATAGTATTCAAACTTTTGTGGTAAGATTAAAAAAGAGAGAAATTCATACTTTTATTAATTAAACATGCATTAAATTGATCACAAGTGATATTTATAATATAAATAAAGATTTATATTTAATAAGTGCTTTATTTAATGCAAATAAATGCAGTTAATTTAACTTTCTATTCATCAAAGAATCCTGAAAAATAAAATGCATCATGGTTTCCACAACATTTTTAAGCAGCACAACTGTTTTCAACATTTATAATAATCATAAATGTTTCTTGAGCAGCAAATCCTCATATTATAATGATTTCTGAAGGATCATATGACACAGAAGACTGGTGTAATGATGCTGAAAATTCAGCTTTGATCACAGGAAAAAAATTACACGTTTACTAGCTCAGTTACATAGTAAACAGCTGTTTTATATAATAAATGCAATGCTTGGTGAGCAGAAGATACTAAACATTAAAAAGGATGTCAGTTAGCACTGCATTATTCATATACTTTATTGTCAATAAATACCTTGAGATGGCTTGAAAAACACACACATATAATGTCGAAATCATGTGTTTGTCGTCGCGTTTCATCAGTCATAATTCTCTTTATTCAGCTGCTGGTTCAGCGCTGTGAATGCCTTTGTAACGTGATTACTTCTACGAATCCGTTTTGGACTTTCTGTGAGAGGGCGCCCTCCGGCTTCGAGTATGAATTGGAGTGTTGCACGAGAGTGTTAGCACTCCATGGTGTTCAGAGCGCCTTGTTTTTGGATACGAATAAAATGACAGGTCATGTAGATTTATTCACATTGGCTTCTACGTAATCAAACTTGCCCGTGTAACAGACGTAGGCCAGTAAGAGCGGTACGACTAGACGCCGGTTCGAATCCCCCACGGAGCGGGTCGACTTGGACCGGTGAGACTCGGTAAGGTGCGGGGGACGAATTTACGTTTTATTAAAGGTGCGGGGGACACGTCCCCCCCGTCCCCCGCGTAATCTACGCCCATGCATAGTAGAACAAATGCTCTCAGAATCAATGCATAACCCTGGGAACAATTTCCATGTGAATCTTCTGTCAGATCACTAACAACTGTCTATGCGTTCAATCTGACTTCATATAGGGATTTGGAACTAATAGCAAATGTATTCATTGGAGCCGAATCAGACTATATCAAAAAAGTTTTTTTTTAAGGCAGGGGCTGAGAACCTTCTCGTCCACAGTCATCTCCATGGTGAAACGAGTGTAAAAATGCTTCTCCAGAACAAGCAGCTGCCTTGTATGCCTCAAAAGAGGGTAAACATAATCATTTACAGTAATGACACTCATTTGAAAAACTCTCCCTGTGTATTACAGCCACAGGAACTGGATTAGAGCCACTGAGCCACAAACACTTAGAACAGCCGCATATTCAGTAATGATAAATGTGTGTTTAACGGATAATTATGCACAAGTGAGCTGCTACACCTCAGTAGGGCTTGTTTGGGAAACAAAGCCAGGTCTTGCGGTGTGATACGGCATTTTCTCTATCTGTCTCTCTCCATCCTTGTCTTTCTCTCTTTCACTCTCTCTCCATCTCTCTCATTTTCCCTATATTTCAGTGTGTATGTTCAGAATAGAATAATAGCATACTCCTCTATAGACTGTATACTGTCTGCTATAATAAAAATAGTATGCAATGTAATGTAACGTCTTAGGGTTACATATATTATTAAATTAAATTTAGCTCATAGGGAATAATGGGTATTAATATTTAGGGATTTATGATGAATCATAACGGGTTATAATTGAATCACAAATCTCCAAAATCACCCAAAAAGGGAATACCTAACAGGTATTTATGCAAATATATATATATATATATATATATATATATATATATATATATATATATATATATATATATATATATATATATATATATATATATATATATATATATATATATATATATATGGTTAACAACAATTTATTGCAATCAACTCTGGATATATATCTATATTAAATTATCACAGAATAGCCCCTAAGGAAGTGATTCAGAATTCCTCTACTCCGTTCGGTTTAATGAACGAGCAGTACAATACTTATCAACTTGGTCTTCAACCCATGTTCGGGAAGTTTATCCCTCTGGCCAAAAAGGACAAACTTTCAGAGTTATGGTATTAATTAAAGCATTCAATGATACTTATAAGAGCTCGTAGCTTAGATCTGACATTAAAGGGACTCATGTTTTGTGAGCAGCAACAATGACAATCAAAACGTGGATACAATGGTTTTAATAGTGATAGCTACTACGATTACATACGACTAAATAAAGGATACATGTATATACAAAATAGGGAAAGTAATGAAAGAGAAGAAAGGGGATAGAAATAGAGGGAAGAGAGAGGAGGAGAACAGGAAAGTGAGAAGGGAATGGTCCGGTCAGACATTTCCCAACCAGAACCGCTAGATCCAACAAAGAACAATTATCACCATAAATAGGGGTACAATCTTAAACGCATCTGAATTTCGATAGGATTGATACTTGCATGGTTTCTTTGTGTTGTGTAAGCAAGATGCGTGCGTTGCGTTTCTCAGAGTGTTCATGCGCTGAAGCTCTCCCTCCGTTCGGTCCTTCTGGGGTCGGTCCGCGGGAGATTTAACGGCGTGTAGGAGCGGTTGTCTTGGAAGGGAAAAGGCATCTCGTTCACGCCAAGAAGATTTGCGCAGTGATGTGCGCACTCGGATGGAGCGCGCCGGTGCCGCGGAGTGCGTCATCTTCAAAGGGAGCGATCAGCTTGGCCAGGCCGCGCGGGCTCGGGGCCGAAGCCCCGCTGGTGTGATGGAAGGGAAGTTTTGTCTCGTCCGAGTCCGTGCAAGTTGACTGAGCACCGAGGTGCTTGAGTTACTGTCCTTTAAAGTCCACTAGCCTCCGCCCATCTTCTCTGAGATGACCAATCCTTAATGCGAATTTGAGGCGGGAAAGTTCCTTTGTTCGGACTCTTATCACTCACTGGCAGCCAGACGAGTAAGGTTTCGCTCCAAAAGGGGCTAAAAATACTGACGGTACATCTCATAATCATATATGTTGCATCATTGACTAAAGCAGAGAAAAAAGGAACTTATAGACATCAAACATGCCTGAGTTTAAATGCATAAAAGACAGTGTATCTCTTTTACAGAGCCATTTTGAGCATTTAAGATTAACATCACACACATACAAATATATACTTTGTGGTCAACATACATATAACACAAGGGTCCTCACATATATTTCTGGGATAGTTCAATGAAAGGCTAAATGAAGAGGAATACTACATGTGTGTGTGTGTGTGTGTGTGTGTGTGTGTGTGTGTGTGTGTGTGTGTGTGTGTGTGTGTGTGTGTGTGTGTGTGTGTGTGTGTGTGTGTGTGTGTGTGTGTGTGTGTGTGTGTGTGTGTGTGTGTGTGTGTGTGTGTGTGTGTGTGTGTGTGTGTGTGTGTGTGTGTGTGTGTGTGTGTGTGTGTGTGTGTGTGCCTGCTGTTATTCCTGGTCATTCTGGACAGAGAGGTGTGTTAGGGGGCTGTGCTGATTAGAATCAGTTTGAAGTCCTCCCAGAGCAATCGTCGTAGCCCTGGCCATTCTCTGGTGGGTCGTCAGCCTGGCATTGAGGGCCATTTAACCGAGACTTATAGGTGCCGGGATCTGATTTACATGCAGAGCTGGGTAACGAAAGGCATCCCTGCCGTTTCACATCAAGATGAAAGTGTCACCGAAATGAAAGCTTAGTCCATTATCAGGTTACACCAACATTTGCTCGGGCAGCTTAATCTCTCCCGAACGGGGGATGTGTTTTACTGTCTACACACCCTGGAAAAGGGAGGAAAGGTTTATCTGCAGGTTGAGCTCAGGTGGGGTTCACAAAGAGGTCAGGATCAACTTCAGCCAGGCGGACAGTCATAAGACACATTTAACCGACGAAAGGAATAACTATTCAGCAGCTGCTGAAGCTGTACACACTGTGCACTGTAAACGTTAGCTTATTGTCGTTATCAATATTATATAACTCTAGGAGTTCAACTGATTCCCAATTTGCACACACTACAAGAGAAACCAGAACACTGTGTTTATCTCTCCTGTAATAATCAGCAGAGCTGAACTTCAATTGATGGCCGCCCCATTTTTATTGTTGAAACATTGCAGAGCTACTCAACCATTTGCTTTGTTTTGTTTTGTTTTTTCAAAAACTGCTGATCTACTGGGATTTTCAAACACAACCATCGCTAGGATTTACAGAGAATGGTCCAAAAAAGAGAAAATGCCTTGTTGAGAGGTCAGAGGAGAATTACCAGACTGATTTGAGCTGATATACAGGCAAGAGTGACTCAAATAACCACTTGTTACAACCGAAGTCTGCAGAAGAGCATCTCTGAACACACAACACATTATATCTTGAATTAGATGGGCTACAGCAGCAGAAGAACACACCGGGTGCATGGAAACTGAAGCACGCACACGGAAAGCCGCGTCTCAGACAGTGCACAAATATTGAGTTCCCATTCAGTCAGTCACGTTCGACGCTACGTCGGACTGACGTCATGGGGTCTCGCCTGGGAGTAACGTCTCTGTTCACTCCTTCAGGCAAAGGGGGTTACATTAGTAACCTAGACGTTCCCATTCAGTCAGTCACGTTCAACGTTACGTCAAACGTTCCCTCCTTCAGAGAATGGGGGTTACATTAGTAACCTAAGCCGTGTTTCCACTGCAGGAACTTTCCCCAGGGACTAAGAACTTTGGGGTGGTACTCGGTGTGTTTTAACCGCAGGAACCAGGGTCTAAATGAAGTTCCGGGTAAATATTTCCCCCTCCGAACGGCCCTGCTCCCGAGGTAGTACTTTTTCAAAGTTCGGGAACTTTCGGGGGTGGGACTTGGGCGCTGAACAGGCTGATTGGTTGAGCTCACGTGTCATTTTATTTCAACCAGCATTTTAAAAAGTCTTTTGCGAGGATCATTCTGCGTTCAGCAAATATCAGCCTTGCTCTTTCTGGCGCGCATTCATCTCAGCCATCTCACGGTCAGTGTCCGTAATAGCTGATAATAACCTATGTTGTCTTATTTTAAATCTAGCTTTATGAGCTTTCAGAATACACTTTAGTATCAGTGCTTGTCTCTTTTCCGCCGTTTTGTTAATGACCTCTTTAGTAAACCAATACATAACCAGCAAAAGCAGCGCTGCTTGAATCTCCTCCATACTTGTTATTGTTGCAGACAGTATCGCACAAGAATGATCACTGCCTGTCGCTGACTGGGAGGAGCAGTCGCGCCGCGCGCAGTCCTACATAACCAAACTAATTTGCCTAATCTTCTCGGTACTTTAGACCGCAGTGGAAACGCAGACAGCAGCAGGTCTGGGGGAAAAAAAAGTTCCTGTAAAAAAAGTTACTGGTACAAATTGTTCCGGTTAATTTCAGTGGAAACGGGGCTCTAGACATTTTCTTTGAAGTCTTGCGGTTCACAAATTCATACAAAAATTATGTCAACATACCCATCTTGGTGAGTATCATAGCAGACATAGTCAGTTATGTTTTAAGTGAATGTAAACAGTCGAGAAAGACAACGCATGTGAACAGTATCAATGTACTGGATCAGTGCCTTCAATGTATTAAAGTGACAACAGCCTTGTGGCGGGACGAGGCTGCGCTCATCAACGTGGATGAGCGCCAGCTGCGCGCAGCAGCAGAGTCTGATACTGCTTCGTTGGGCTGTGATTATGGGGCGTGTTTAAACCGAACCAGGAAAGACCTCAATTGGATAGACCTACAACCAATCAGAGCAACGGAGCGACGCATAACGTTAGTTATCAAATGTCAGCAGAACTCAACTGCACTGTGTTGCCAAGTCCGCTGGTTGAAGCGACCCCAATTCTGTGATATACAGACCCAGGAATGCGAAATTTAGCAGGCAGTCCAGCCAAAATAACACATATTTTACCCCCCAAATGCCATTTTTCCCGGAGAACCCCTCACCCGGTAAGCTATTGGGCTTGTTTTTGGCTAGTTTTGAGTAGCAATTGGGCGAGTTTTACTGTAAAAAACTTGGCAACCCTGTCTGTGCGCGCTGGAATAAGTCACGTTAGAAGAAGAAGATGAGTGTAAACGATCTTTGCCGGTGTTGTAAAAAAGAATTTAAGGCTACATAGAGTACTTACCAACACGATCATCATTTCTGAGAGAAATAGTAAAGGTGAACGTATATACAAACAAGTTTTTAGAACAAGATTAGAACAAATTCAACCCAAGCGCCTTTGATGACGTGGATGATTACGTTACTGTTTATCATCTGTCCATCATCGTCTAAAGTCCGCCCTGACAATTTCATTGGTCCGAACAGTTTCTATTCGAGCATAATTACTTCTCTATGGATCAAGTCCAGACCGAACTGCCCGTGCAAAATTTTGTGTGGGCGGGGCTAAGTTCGTCTGGCATCCAGGCTAGGTACTTTGCCTAAAAGTTTCAGATGCACTGCATCCTCATGTATACAATTGTGTCAGTCAGTTAAATGAACTGAACCTTTAAGAAAGAAAACAAGCTCAAGAAAGAAAACACGCTTCTTGAATGTATCAAACAAAACTCAAGTCTGGGCACAGAAGACAACAGAAGCATTAAGAACAAATACACAAATACTAAAAGCCACTTCAGGAGGTGGTCTAAATGCATCTGGTTGTTGAAACCACATATGTAAATTTTACTCCTCGCAACAATGCTAAAAAAATTAACGTGAGAGCATGTTATGGGCTATATGACATGTTATAGCCAAATATGACAGTGCTACTGAAGCATGCATATCTCTTCATCAAGCAAACGTACAAACTACCAAAAGTAAAGTCATAGGTGCTCAACATACGATCATATTCATTAAAAGTAAAGAAACTGAATGATCTTACCAGTGCTGTTGCCGCGCTCTCTCCTATTGTGGCCTTTGATTTTGAAATTAGCTGATGATCAATAAAATTCAGCTCATATCTGTTGTTTTCGGTGACGTGAACTCCAATAAATCTGCATATAGTGCAGGAATTGTTGATTTATATCCGTTTTGCAGAGATGCATTTATGTGCCCAACTGTAAATTAAATTGTTTTGATTAATCAGATAGCTTTGATTTACACACAGCGCGTGTGTGCTCCAGATCGTGCTTACCAGGATGTTCATAAAAGTAGTTAGAGCATTTTAACTACTCACACTCGCGTCTTGCCTCTCTCTGCCATTGTATGCTACCGCAAAAATGCAGGTACGTGACAAATGACATCAGAAAAGAATCAGCACATTATAATCAGTTATGGTCTATTACTGAACCGATACCGAATCGTTCTTGTCTGCTTTGCGATGCATCGAAGAAACAATTAATTTCGACACCACTACTAAATTCCATTTTCACATATTCTGCAAGGGGTGTGTAAACTTTTGAGTAAGACTGTGTATATATATATATATATATATATATATATATATATATATATATATATATATATATATATATATATATATATATATAATCTCTGATTGGTATATATATATATATATATATATATATATATATATATATATATATATATATATATATATATATACAGTGAGGAAAATAAGTATTTGAACACCCTGCTATTTTGCAAGTTCTCCCACTTAGAAATCATGGAGGGGTCTGAAATTGTCATCGTAGGTGCATGTCCACTGTGAGAGACATAATATTTTTTTAAAAATCCAGAAATCACAATGTATGATCCAACGTTTCCTGTAGTTTTTCACCAGGTTTGCACACACTGCAGGAGGGATTTTGGCCCAGTCCTCCTCACAGATCTTCTATAGATCAGTCAGGTTTCTGGATCCTGGTTTAGGTCTGGAGACTGGCTAGGCCACGCCAGAACCTTGATATGCTTCTTACAGAGCCACTCCTTGGTTATCCTGGCTGTGTGCTTCGGGTCATTGTCATGTTGGAAGACCCAGCCTCGACCCATCTTCAATGCTCTAACTGAGGGAAGGAGGTTGTTCCCCAAAATCTCTCAATACATGGCCCCGGTCATCCTCTCCTTAATACAGTGCAGTCGCCCTGTCCCATGTGCAGAAAAACACCCCCAAAGCATGATGCTACCACCCCCATGCTTCACAGTAAGGATGGTGTTCTTGGGATGGTACTCATCATTCTTCTTCCTCCAAACACGTTTAGTTGAATTATGACCAAAAAGTTATATTTTGGTCTCATCTGACCACATGACTTTCTCCCATGACTCCTCTGGATCATCCAAATGGTCATTGGCAAACTTAAGACGGGCCTTGACATGTGTTGGTTTAAGCAGGGGAACCTTCCGTGCCATGCATGATTTCAAACCATGATGTCTTAGTGTATTACCAACAGTAACCTTGGAAACGGTGGTCCCAGCTCTTTTCAGGTCATTGACCAGCTCCTCCCGTGTAGTTCTGGGCTGATTTCTCACCTTTCTTAGGATCATTGAGACCCCACGAGGTGAGATCTTGTATGGAGCCCCAGTCCGAGGGAGAATGACAGTCATGTTTAGCTTCTTCCATTTTCTAATGATTGCTCCAACAGTGGATCTTTTTTCACCAAGCTGCTTGGCAATTTCCCCGTAGCCCTTTCCAGCCTTGTGGAGGTGTACAATTTTGTCTCTAGTGTCTTTGGACAGCTCTTTGGTCTTGGCCATGTTAGTAGTTGGATTCTTACTGATTGTATGGGGTGGACAGGTGTCTTTATGCAGCTAACGACCTCAAACAGGTGCATCTAATTTAGGATAATAAATGGAGTGGAGGTGGACATTTTAAAGGCAGACTAACAGGTCTTTGAGGGTCAGAATTCTAGCTGATAGACAGGTGTTCAAATACTTATTTGCAGCTGTATCATACAAATAAATAGTTAAAAAATCATATATTGTGATTTCTGGATTTTTTTTTAGATTATGTCTCTCACAGTGGACATGCAATTTCAATTTCAGACCCCTCCATGATTTCCAAGTGGGAGAACTTGCAAAATAGCAGGGTGTTCAAATACTTATTTTCCTCACTGTATATATATATATATATATATATATATATATATATATATATATATATATATATATATATATATATATATATATATATATATATATATATATACACCTAAATGATTATTAGGAACACCATACTAATACTGTGTTTGACCCCCTTTCGCCTTCAGAACTGCCTTAATTCTACGTGGCATTGATTCAACAAGGTGCTGAAAGCATTCTTTAGAAATGTTGGCCCATATTGATAGGATAGCATCTTGCAGTTGATGAAGATTTGTGGGATGCACATCCAGGGCACGAAGCACCCATTCCACCACATCCCAAAGATGCTCTATTGGGTTGAGATCTGGTGACTGTGGGGGCCATTTTAGTACAGTGAACTCATTGTCATGTTCAAGAAACCAATTTGATGGTGATGGTGCAAACATGGTGCATTATCCTGCTGGAAGTAGCCATCAGAGGATGGGTACATGGTGGTCATAAAGGGATGGACATGGTCAGAAACAATGCTCAGGTAGGCCGTGGCATTAAACGATGCCCAATTGGCACTAAGGGGCCTAAAGTGTGCCAAGAAAACATCCCCCACACCATTACACCACCACTACCAGCCTGCACAGTGGTAACATGGCATGATGGATCCATGTTCTCATTCTGTTTACGCCAAATTCTGACTCTACCATCTGAATGTCTCAACAGAAATCGAGACTCATCAGACCAGGCAACATTTTTCCAGTCTTCAACTGTCTCCTGCCAATTGTAGTCTCTTTTTCCTATTTGTAGTGGAGATGAGTGGTACCCGGTGGGGTCTTCTGCTGTTGTAGCCCAACCGCCTCAAGGTTGTGCGTGTTGTGGCTTCACAAATGCTTTGCTGCATACCTCGGTTGTAACGAGTGGTTATTTCAGTCAAAGTTGCTCTTCTATCAGCTTGAATCAGTCGGTCCATTTTCCTCTGACCTCTAGCATCAACAAGGCATTTTTGCCCACAGGACTGCCGCATACTGGATGTTTTTCCCTTTTCTCACCATTCTTTGTAAACCCTAGAAATGGTTGTACGTGAAAATCCCAGTAACTGAGCAGATTGTGAAATACTCAGACCGGCCCGTCTGGCACCAACAACCATGCCACGCTCAAAATTGCTTAAATCACCTTTCTTTCCCATTCTGACATTCAGTTTGGAGTTCAGGAGATTGTCTTGACCAGGACCACACCCCTAAATGCATTGAAGCAACTGCCATGTGATTGGTTGATTAGATAATTGTATTAATGAGAAATTGAACAGGTGTTCCTAATAATCCTTTAGGTGAGTGTATATATATATATATATATATATATATATATATATATATATATATATATATATAATCCCCAAAATGTATGATTAATGTGAGCAGATGTAAGTACATCTGCTTGATTTATCATGTCCTTCCATGACCCTGAGCTGTAAATGTCTAGCTAAAATCAAAACGATCAGTCTTTAAGTGCATGTTTTGGGAGTGTGCACCTGCCACTAGCGTCCATGAGGCATCGGAGTAATGTGATGTCAGCAGGGTTATTCAGCGGTTACCCAGGCAAAGTCAAAGTCGGCTGCACTTTTCTCCATAAGCGACCTTGCTAAACTGCACACCGTACGTTGCCATCACATGATCACATAGCATTACAAGGAATGTGAATGTGGCTTGATGTTTACGGATTTTTCTTTTTCATATGACACATTATAAAATGATAGGTGGCAGGATAATTCAGGTGCATTTCTCCTGAATTACTGTAAATGTATTATGCATGAATGTGTCATGGCAATAACAGATGAGAGAGAATAACTAAATGTCAGCAGACAAATGTTTTGTTCTTTAAGAAAAAGGTTTAAGGTGGCGTAAACACAGCTTTAAGTGAAAGATCATACTCTTGAAAGCTCAAGGACTCTTCTGGCAGGCAAAATTATTTCAGTCCAAGTGCATTGTGGGATAGGACATGGTTGACATTTCTTGAAATATGGCATTGGTGGGATTGTGTTCTCTCAACTCGGGTATATTGCCTGAGCTTTACAAATAAAACAACATTTCTACTTCTCCTTTTTCTCCAAAGTCAACATAACATTTAAATTGATCCCATTTACTTACTTAATACACACTCTTGGTTCTACTTTGCACAATTCCTCAGTAACCTTATTCGAAATAAAATAATCCAAAATTCATAATTTGCTTAATAAAATGTTCTCTTTTCAGGATGATGTAACCAAGGTCTTTTGTATAATAAATGCCCTCTCTAACTTTTTTTTTCTTGCCAAATACTCATTCAATATGGTCTCATGAGAAGGTAAAATAATTCACATGAAAAAAGCACAATATAAACCTAAACCTAACCACAAAAAAACATTAAAAGTCGTTTTTTTTTTCAACATCGATTTCGCCATTATTTACGAATTATTAAGAACTTTCAACATGTCACATTATACACCGATCAGGCATAACATATTACCACTTACAGGTGAAGTGAATAACGCTAATTATCTCTTCATCACAGCACCTGTTAGTGGGTGTAATATATTAGGCAGCAAGTGAACATTTTGTCCTCAAATTTGATGTGTTAGAAGCAGGAAAAAACGTAAGGATTTGAGCGAGTTTGACAAGGGCCAAACTGTGATGGCTAGACGACTGGGTCAGAGCATCTCCAAAACTGCAGCTCTTGTGGGGTGTTCCCGAAAGGAAGGAAAAGTGGTGAATCGGCAACAGGGTCATGGGCTCCCAAGACTCATTGATGCACGTGGGGAGCAAAGGCTGGCCTGTGTGGTTCAATCAAACAGATGAGATACTGTAGCTCAAATTTGTTTAAGAAGTTAATGCTGGTAATGATAGAAAAGTGTCAGAATACACAGTGCATCGCAGTTTATTGCGAATGGGGCTGCATAACCGCATGCCCATGCTGACCCCTGTCCACCGCCGAAAGCACCAGGATACGCTGTAGGAAGAAAGCAAGCCGGTGGAGGCAGTGTGATGCTTTGGGCAATGTCCTGCTGGGAAACCTTGGGTCCTGCCATGTGGAAGTTACTTTGACACGTACCACCTACCTTAGCATTGTTGCAGACCATGTATACCCTTTCATGGAAATGGTATTCCCTGGTGGCTGTGGCGTCTTTCAGCAGGATAATGCGCCCTGCCACAAAGCAAAAATGGTCCAGTAATGGTGTGAGGAGCACCTTGGCCTCTTGGCACCTTGGTGTTGCCTTGGCCTCCAAAGTCCCCAGATCTTAATCCAATCGAACATCTGTGGGATGTGCTGAACAAACAAGTCCGATCCATGGAGACCCCACCTCACAACTTACAGGACTTAAAGGATATGCTGCTAACATCTTGGTGCCAGATACCATCTAGTGGAGTCCATGCCTCGACGAGTCAGGGCTGTTTTGGCAGCAAAAGGGGGACCAACACAATATTAGGTAGATGGTCATAATGTTTTACCTGATCGGTGTATAAGCAAAATGGATTGCAAATTCCATTTTATATGGACTTTAGGGAGATTGTTAGATAAGCACTAAAGTTTTGACAAAAATACAGAACATGCTGTGTTTCTGTAATATTGAAGAATGGAGAGGGAATTCGCTGATAGATGGAAACAAAACTATGTGATGTAACTGGATGTCGAGATAAATGTGGCTTTCATATCTTTTGAGGTTTGAACATGTACCATCTCTCCTTCATTAAAAGATCATTTATTTTCCCCAATGATCTTGCGAGAGACCAGCCCTTTATAACAAGTGTATGGTCTGTATTCTTATTCCATAGTCAGCATTAAAATCTGCTGGCTAGGCACAGGTAAACAGAGCTCTTAATTCTGAGTGTGTGTATGATTGATGACCGCAGAGTCTGCTGGGTCGGAAAGCCATCCTGGTGTGTCATGCAATGTGACATGTGGTGGTTTGATCTGGAAAGATGTATAGAACCCTTCCTTTATACGACAGTTGTCTTAACTGAGAATTGGCTTTGGATCGGAGCTAAACCGAGAGTGGGCTAAATGTATGTTTCAGCATGATCTTCATGCATGGATATCTTAGACATGTCCAACCTAATTTTTGCCATTACATTTTTACAAATAAAGCATATGTTACATATCTGTGTTTCTGTCGTGTTGTTTGCTTTGGTCACATGTTCCTTTGTCTATGTTTCCCGCCACTTTCTCTGTTTCCTTGGTTACCCTCGTTATTCTAGTTCTGTTCAGCTGTGTTATGTTATCCTCATCTGTATCACCTGTGCCCCTCGTTAGTCAGTCATCAGTGTTTGTATTTAGTTCCCTCTTGTTCATTCATTCCTGGGGGCCGTTCTTCGTACCTCGCTTAATACATCTGAGATGATTTGACAGATCCCAGATCTTTTAATCGTGATAACTGATGTCTGGCTAATTTGGTTCTTCAAACGAATTTGCGGATTGGATTTAAATATCTGGATTAAATGATCTAAGATCACTGCGTGTTCTTGTTTTCCCTGAAGAGGGCAGATGCATCGATACTCAAAACCATGATCAGCAATGCATCGATTGGCTGGCGTCAAGACAGCAACGTAATGACATCATATATTTAAAAAAGCCACCTGGCAAAAAACTTGGCAAATTACACACAAAAAAAAACAAAAATATCTGGACCTTTATAAGGAAACAGCCAAACGACCAAACCAACATAAAAGTTATAATAGATCAATGATAAATTATAATTTTTTTTTACATGATTACCAATTATTTATATTCACGATTTTATACAGTATTTGTACACCCTTTACATTTTTATTTAAATGTTGTAATTCAATTTGAAGCAGATTTGTAACGTGACCGTATTAAAGTTTCTTAAGGGTCAAGATCAAATTCTCTGCATCTCCTGTGCTGCATCAAGCCATCCCATAATATCCGTCATCACTTAAATTAATACACGGCTCAGATTAATCAAATCAAATCACTTTTGTAGCAGTGGCTGGGACAGATTTTAAGCCTCAAGATGCAATCTAATCCTGTTTACATGAAATAAGCCTTCTCCCGAGCAGGTTTAATCTTACGGACCTGTTGCTATGACAGCAAGTCCAGGATGAGCATCGAAGAACCAAACAATCCAAGATCATGCCAAATCGTCAACAATCAAATCCAGCTAACTGAGTTAGCAAGGTACGAAGAACGGGCCCCTGGTCTCCGTTATACCCGTTATGTTTACACGTTAGGTGTATGCTGTGTGGTGTTCTGTCCTATGTTCTGAATAAATCCTATCTTTGTGGAAGTCCCGAATCTCCTCTTCACTGCTGCACCGTACACCCATAACAGCATAAAGATAAATGCATGATGACCCAGTCATTTTGGATGAACTAGCTATATATAGCCCTGCTCTGAGATATCTATCCTCTATTTATCCTATTATCCCCTATTGTAAATTATCTAAATATTCTTAACTCATTCATAATTCTTTCATACTTTCATGTAGTGTTTTGTTTTGAATAAATGTAGCAATTCTTTTTAAAGAAATGTAGTGATTCATTTTTAAGAAATGTAGCAATTCATTTGAATAAATGTATTAATGCGTTTTAAATAAGCTTTTTGAAACATTTTTTAAAAAAGTAGCGATTCGGGTTTTAATAAATGTAGCAATTTGTTTTTAATAAATGTAGCAATTCGGTTTTTAATAAATGTAGCAATTCATTTTTAATAAATGTAGCAAATAATTTTTAAGCAATGTAGCGATTCATTTAAGAAATGTAGCGATTCAATGGAGCGATTCATTTTGAATAAATGTAGCAATTCGTTTTTAATAAATGTAGCGATTCATTTAAGAAATGTAGCAATTCATTTTTAAGCAATCTAGCGATTCATTTAAGAAATGTAGCAATTTGTTTAAGAAATGTAGCGATTAATTTTGAATAAATGGAGCGATTCAATGGAGCGATTCATTTTGAATAAATGTAGCAATTTATTTTAAATAAGTGTAGCGATTCATTTTTAATAAATGTAGCGATTCATTCTGAATAAATGTAGTGATTCCTTTTTAATTTGAAGGCTCATTGGAAGGCAGCCTATAGCCAATAGCGTATCGTTTCACAGTTTGGCCAGTCGTTAAAGTCAGCAAAGCCGCAGTTTCCTCCAAACCATTTTTTCTCCTCCTAATCTTGTCTATATAATAAAAAATATAGCAACAAATGTTTCTTAAAATGTTAATTGCTACATTTCTCAAATGAATTACTACATTTATTCGAAAAGAATCACTACATTTTTTTTAAAAAGTTTATCGCCACATTTCTTAAAAATGAATCGCTACATTTCTGAAATGAATCGCTACATTTATTCAAAATTAATTATACACTTATTAAAAATGTATCACTACACTTACTCAAAATTAATCACTGCATTTCTGAAATAAATCGCTACATTTATTCAAAATTAATCACTACATTATTTCGTTAAAAATTAATCGCTACATTTTTTCAAAATTAATTTATACTCATATTAAAAATGAATCACTACATTTACTCAAAATGAATCGCTACATTTCTGAATAAATTGCTACATTTATTCAAAATGAATCACTACATTTCTTAAAAATGAATCGCCACATTCTTAAAACTTAATTGCTACATTTATTCAAAATTATTCACTACATTTATTCAAAATTATTTGATAATTTTTTTAAATGAATCGCTACATTTATTCAAAATTATTCAATACACTGAATACACAATAAATTAAAAGCCCTGATAAAACCCTCTTTTCCCCTGATATGACCCCTTGAAGAGCTTCAGTAAACACCATAGCGGATTTAGGATTTTATTATGTTTAGCAGAAATACAATAAAAGCACAAAATAATTTCAATATCCACTAAACACTGCAGGGAGCAGCAGTAAGAATGCATTTGTGAACTGTTTGTGTTATGGGTCATTTCAGTCTCATACTTTGGTCTGAACTTTAGTTTCATAGTTGAGGCAGAAGGCCCTTTGAGTTTCCTGAGGAAAACAATGAGTCTGCAGGGATGAGTTGCTGTGGTAACACTGCTTCATCGACTCCAACCTTTGAACCATTGAGGCGGTTTCTTTGATGTTTTAAGTAAATCTGACCATGTGGTTTTGTTATGAAGCTCTCTGGATCACAGAAGGTACAGCCTTCTGAAGAAAGAAAAGGTTTTATGATTAAAAGACACATAACGTGCGTTGACATCATTTTGCCATTGAGTTATGATATCAGACAGCCGAGTCCAGCTTTATTTTTAAGCACTATTTATTAATAGCTGTACTGTTCTCATAAATAAATAGAGTGCAATGATTGTAGTCAGATCGGATTTTAATAAAGCATTTGATCATTTCCAAGTTAAAACAATTATGTCAGTGATTTATTAATATTACGATTAGAAAAGAAAGATGATCACATGATTTGGTGCTCAAGAAACATTTGTAAACATTTGTTACATTTGAGTATTGAAAATACTGCTTAATATTTTAATCAGGAAAACCATTCAAAAGTTTGGGTTAATTTTAGTGCAAGTATGCATTAAATTGATCAAAAGTGACAGTAAATACATTTGTAATGTTACCAAAAAATGTCATAAAGCTGTTCTTTTGAACTTTTTTCATCATAAAAAATATTAAACAGAAAAAACTGCTTTCAACATTTGATAATAAGAAACATTATTAATAATTAAGCACCACATCAGCATATTAGAATGATTTCTGAAGGATCATGTGACACTGAAGACTGGAGTAATGATGCTCAAAATTCAGCTTTGCCATCACAGGAATAAATTACATTTTAAAAGGTGAGCATAAGAGACTTCTTTCAAAAACATAAAGAAAATAAAAAAATGTTGACATTACAGTTTTAATTGGAAATCCCAAGGTCATTACATCACATAGCCTATTTAGTATATAGCCATATATTATGGACCCTTTCTAGTTCTAGTTATTTGACAAAATGATGCAGTTTGTTATAGTTAGACGGGTGACACATCTTACCCCACTCTCTACAGTAGGTCCGAGAGAGGTATTTTCCCTCATTTTAAACATGAGGGGTCATATCATAAACCTGGCGCAATATGACGCCAGACACGACGCAAGTGTTTTTTACATTTCAGCCCAACGCATGAATCATTTTTACTTCCAATGGCTTGTTGTTTATATAGTAAATGCAATGTTTTGTATTATTTAAAGGGTGCGTTAATAATATGCACACATAAATAGCGAATCCACCATGGTACGAGCGCAGCTGGCTTTTAAAGGGAATGGGAGATGAGACTCTGATTGGCTTATTGCACGTTATACCCAAAACACACCCACGACTCATTAAGAGATAGACACAACCCTTTTGGACCATGCGTCTGGCGTTCTGACCGTTTTTTCCATCGTTAAACTATAGCAAAAGTGGATTCGGACACGCCCTAAGTGCACCTACCCATGCGCTCAGATCGTTAAAATAGGGCCCGACGTGTCCATAAGGTGAGGGGACAAAATTGGCTATTGCAAAAGACGCCAACGGTTACTGGCGTCTCCTAAAGCGTTCTACTCAACGCCGATATGGTGAAGCTGAAAAGATGACGAAGGACAGAGACTTAAGCTCATCTCAGAATGAGTAAAAACCAATTACTGAGTCATTGGTTTCACATTTGCTAAGCTCGAGTCAGCCCACCTACACATTGTGTGTGAGTGTCTCCAGGAGACAGCCAAACATGAGAACACGTTTGTCTTGATGTTGTCTTAAGATTAATGGAACATTAAATGAAGTCCACTTTAATAAAACCACAATACCAAATTAAAAAACTGCAGTGCTCTATAACACTATCAAAATGTACAAGGACCTCAAGGCTAATTGCGCTTTACGCTAAATGACAAATATTACATCCACCGATCAAGCAAATGGGCGAAATGGCATCGTGGAGAATTTTATGGGCAGGCAGTAAATAAATCAAGGCTTGTTTCTACACAATTCAAGCTGTGTGTTGTTCATATCAAGCTCTTTTTGCCTCTGGAGACAAATTGGCCTTTCTGTGTCTGCGTGTGTCCCCCCTTCCCCCTTCCCATCAGTTTCATATTAGTATCAGCTGGCTAAGAGAATTGCATCTGAACTTCCAGTTCACCCTGTTACTTCTGCTTATCCCAGCCTTCCTCGTTTTCTCAGCTTCCACATTGCTTCCTCTGAACTTCAATCTGATCAAATAAGGGAGGAAATAAGAGAGACCGTCTCCAGCGGCAGAGGTATAGCATCCGCGCCGAAATGCTTTTTGAAGAGCAACTGCATGAGAGATGCTCTGTGGCATTTCCTCGGCTGACCCCGCCGTGACCTTTATTCACAGGAAGACTCTATTTTGATTACTTTTTTGTGGGTTATCTTGCACTCTGTCATCTGGGTTGCCTGTACCCTTTATAACTGCTCTGATTGTGTTTGCCAATTTGTTGCCAGAAGGTTAGCTGCGATAAAAGAATAGAATAGAATTATTCCTGTATGTTATTTTCATAATAAAACTAATTTGTTGTGATGTAAAACTGACTTCACTCTTGAAACCTCCTGTCAGACTCACTGTCTGTGCACTGCTAGTGAGTTTAGTTGCTTTTTTGTGCTAGTGAGAAAGTTGTCTTTACTTTTGCAATAGTCTTTACTTCCCTATTGTGACGTATATCAGAATGTAATGTCTTATCTGTATCTTCATTTGTAAGCTATGCATGGATAAATCATTTATAATAAATAATATAAGGTTGAACCACTGGAGTCACATGGATGATTTTAATGATATCTTTACTACCTTTGTGGGCCTTGAAAGTGTTAAATTAAACAGCTGGAGGGGTCAGAGAGCTCTCGGGTTTCATCCAAAAATATCTTCATTTGTGTTCCGAAGATGAACGAAGGTCTTACAAGTTTGGAACGACATGAGGGTGAGTAACTAATGGCAGAAATACATTTTTGGGTGAACTATCCGTTTAATGTGTGTTTAATGAATGAAGCCGACAGTCGTTTCTATTTTCTATTTTCTATTTTAACTAAAATCCCCCCAAAAATTTTTTTCCAGTGCATTAGAATCAAGGAATAAAGATCTGTTTGTGACAACAAAGGGAAAAAAACAACATTATTTCTGCCAGTCCATTTCCCTCATCCACATTGTTTAAATTTGCGCAGCTCAGTGTGAAGCTGACGTTGAAATCCATGTATGCTGACAAACTTAGGGAGCGGAGAGATGGTCTCTGTGCATATATGCTCTTGCTGATAGGCAGATGTATAATTGTATGTACAGTCACCATCTGGCTGTGGCGATCAGTCTGAGGCAGTGCAAAGCAGTGGCGTGCACAGACCTCCTCAGGGGCAAGGGCAGAAGGACCAAAAAGGGCACTAAAAAAATAACAAGAATCATGTATTTTTTTACATAATTTAAATGCATTTATTTATTACATAAATCACCTCTATTTAAAGCAGTACGCGTCTGTCTGTTGTGTTTTTAAATATTTTACCAAAAAAAGGGGAGGGGGGGGGGGTCAATTTTATTCCCCACTGGCTTTCAATATATGGTTAAAACCATTCTTATATTCCATATTTCCTTGGCATTCTATGAAAAGACATTGATACAAATATAATGCATAACACATCAAACAAAAACAGGGAAATTATGATAATATTACTAAATATATATATATATATATACAGTGAGGAAAATAAGTATTTGATTACCCTGCTATTTTGCAAGTTCTCCCACTAATCATGGAGGGGTCTGAAATTGTCCACTCTGAGAGAAATAATAAAAAAAAATATATCCAGAAATCACAATATATGATTTTTTTTAACTATTTATTTGTATGATACAGCTGCAAATAAGTATTTGAACACCTGTCTATCAGCTAGAATTCTGACCCTCAAAGACCTGTTAGTCTGCCTTTAAAATGTCCACCTCCACTCCATTTATTATCCTAAATTAGATGCACCTGTTTGAGGGAGTTAGCTGCATAAAGACACCTGTCCACCCCATACAATCAGTAAGAATCCAACTACTAACATGGCCAAGACCAAAGAGCTGTCCAAAGACACTAGAGACAAAATTGTACACCTCCATAAGCTGGAAAGGGGAAATTGCGGGGAAAACGGGGAAATTGCCAAGCAGCTTGGTGAAAAAAGGTCCACTGTTGGAGAAATCATTAGAAAATGGAAGAAGCTAAACATGACTGTCAATCTCCCTCGGACTGGGGCTCCATTCAAGATCTCACCTCGTGGGGTCTCAATGATCCTAAGAAAGGTGAGAAATCAGCCCAGAACTACACGGGAGGAGCTGGTCAATGACCTGAAAAGAGCTGGGACCACCGTTTCCAAGGTTACTGTTGGTAATACACTAAGACGTCATGGTTTGAAATCATGCATGGCACGGAAGGTTCCCCTGCTTAAACCAGCACATGTCAAGGCCCGTCTTAAGTTTGCCAATGACCATTTGGATGATCCAGAGGAGTCATGGGAGATAGTCATGTGGTCAGATGAGACCAAAATAGGAAGTAGAATGTAGGAAGAAGAATGATGAGTACCATCCCAAGAACACCATCACTGCTGTGAAGCATGGGGGTGGTAGCATCATGCTTTGGGGGTGTTTTTCTGCACATGGGACAGGGTGACTGCACTGTATTAAGGAGAGGATGACCGGGGCCATGTATTGCGAGATTTTGGGGAACAACCTCCTTCCCTCAGTTAGAGCATTGAAGATGGGTCAAGGCTGGGTCTTCCAACATGACAATGACCCGAAGCACACAGCCAGGATAACCAAGGAGTGGCTCAGGAAGAAGCATATCAAGGTTGAGACGTGGCCTAGCCAGTCTCCAGACCTAAACCCAATAGAGAATCTTTGGAGGGAGCTCAAACTCCGTGTTTCTCAGCGACAGGCCAGAAACCTGACTGATCTAGAGAAGATCTGTGTGGAGGAGTGGGCCAAAATCCCTCCTGCAGTGTGTGCAAACCTGGTGAAAAACTACAGGAAACGTTTGACCTCTGTAATAGCAAACAAAGGCTACAGTACCAAATATTAACATTGATTTTCTCAGGTGTTCAAATACTTATTTGCAGCTGTATCATACAAATAAATAGTTAAAAAATCATACATTGTGATTTCTAGATTTTTTTTTTAGATTATGTCTCTCACAGTGGACATGCACCTACGACGACAATTTCAGACCCCTCCATGATTTCCAAGTGGGAGAACTTGCAAAATAGCAGGGTGTTCAAATACTTATTATCCTCACTGTATGTATATATATATATATATATATATAATTATTTACTTTTACTTTGCTAAGCAAAACAGTGTGAATCAAGCAGGTACTGTAATTATGAGGAATTCATGTTCAGTTTTGTTGATGTTGTAAACCTGTATTATAAGTATAAGTATTAGCTATCATGAAATAGGTAACATTTTACAATAAAATTGCATTAGTTAACTACATTTGTTAACATGAACTAATAATAAACTGCCCTTCTACAGCATTTATTAATCTTAGTTGATATTAATTTCAGCATTTACTAATACATTATTAAAATCAAAAGTTGTATATGTCATATTAGTTAGTGCACTGTGTCAAGTAACATGAACAAACAATGAACAGCTGTATTTTTATTATCTAACATTGACAAAGATTAAAATATTAATAACAAATGTATTGCTCATGGTTAGTTCATGTTGGTTAATACATTAACTTTACAAATGAGACCTTCATGCAAGTGTTACTATGATATCAAATATATCAATTCCATAATTTAGAGTTTGACATGGACTTTTTCATTTCATTTCACTAGCTTTATTTCCCCGAGCTAATAACACGAGGACGTGCTATGGTCTTGGATAAAAACAAATTGAATGACATTGTCAGATTCAGAATGCTGCTTCTGAACTCAAGACTCGAGTTATGCTTTTATTATAATTAAGCATAACTTGCACGCTCCCGCAACCTTTACAGTAGCGTGGTGGTAGGATAAATATACATTTTATGTATCAGCTTACCTGCCGATCAATTGCTGTGCAAAAATGTTATATATATATATATATATATATATATATATATATATATATATATATATATATATATATATATATATATATATATATATATATATATATATATATATATATATATATATATATATATATATATATATATACTTTTTGTAATATTGTTAGTGGTAAAATGGTATAGAAGCATATTGTTATTTATTAAAATATTTATAATAATAGTAATAAATATGATTTACTATTACCAGGGATATTACCAATCATATATCCTTCATATTTAATGCATCTTGTTGTTTTTTTCACTCTAGTCCTATATCTTTATCATTGGCATGCGTTCTATGTATTGTTCACCTCAAGCATTCCTGTATAATTTAGACATGTAGAATTGATGCCATATAATTGCTATAATTCACTGCCAAAATATCTCTCACACCTTCTCAACTAAAGAAACTCACACATGCACACAGCAATTATAGTGTTTCTTCCATTACAGACACTTGGATCCCAGGGGTTGATTTTTATCCAAACTTACAGATTTTGATATTTCTCTTTTTTTTATATATGAAGGTCGCATTAAAAATGGTCTTGACTTGGACACGTTTTAACCATGACATTTTTGCCCTGACGAAGGCAGTGCATCTGCCAATATGAATTGGCTTTTGGTACTTTCCTAATAAAACAAAACATTTTACAACAGGATATTGAGAGCCTTGGGCATTTGTAAAAAAAATGTTTTACCATACCTTTACTCATTTTTGCTACTTAAAATTCCCTGAATAAATGTTGTTTTACTCTTGTCCAAGGCTTTCAATCTTAAAATATGAAAATGAATCATAGAAATATGAATAATTACAATTTTTGAATCTTTAATAATCCAGATGAACAATTAAACAATCATAAATCATTACAAGAATCTGTAAATGATTTATCTCGGTTAGCTCGGTTCTGCTGTAATTTCCATCATTTTGTCTCAATCAGTTTCCAGTCAAAATGTAACTATTGAATTATGGTAAAGGGTGAAAATATTGTTTTATTGTGTGTATTTAGGATACACGAAATTAGCCTTAATAAGGTAAAACTGTTGGTCATTTTATTCCAAAAATGTTTAAGATGGCATTTACACCACCTAATGCTATTTTGAGATGTGGTGGATGTGACATTTGTTGTTCATTATAAAAACAAACTGCCAAAAATAAGACAATTATTCTGTGATGCATGTGTATACCTACACCAAGGGCCCTATTTTAAACGATCTAAGCGCATGGTCTAAAACGCATGGCGCAAGTGCATTTAGGGTGTTTCCGAATCCACTTTTGCTAGTTTAACGACAGGAAAAATGGTTGGAGCGCCCGACCAAAAATATTCTAAAAGGGTTGTCCCTATTCTCTTAATGAGTAATGGGTGAAGATTTTGATATTTCTGATATCAGTGGTGAATGGGTGTGTTTTGGGAATAACATGCAATAAACCAACCTGAGTCTCATCTCCCATTCTCTTTAAAATTCAGTTGCGCTTGCACCATGACGGATTCGCGATTAACCTGGCGGAATATAGACACCCTCAACCTTCATTCATCATAAATGCAAATAAGTTATTCTGATACATGCAATGACTATCCATTATGACATGTAGGCATTTTTATCTTTATGTACACAATAATAATATTTTACATAGTAATCCTTTTATTTTTAATATTTGGCATGTTTGTGTGTTGCTGTACATCCCTGTGAGTGTAATAAGTAGAGTGTACATGTGTTGTGCACCCGCCTATAGGCTTATTACTAATGCGCCCTTTAAATAACACAAAAAATACTGCGCCTGAACACACCTCCTTTTCAGACCAGCACAGCCATAGGCACACAAATGGGCGCAAATGCATTTTCTATTTAAACAACTGGACATGAAAATGATGACTACGTCAAGCTTAAACTAGCAAGAAATACTTGTATTGCGGCTGGCGCCGCATTGAACTGGGTGTATGATAGGACCCAAGTATGCCGCACAAGTCCTGAAAAGTGAAGTCAAAACGTTTCGATCGCCCCCAAGTGGCTGGATGCTGTATAGGTCATAAACCCTGCCCTTTCCATGTAATCGAGTGGGACGTGAGAAAAACGAAACAATCAAATTACACTTCAAATACATTTTTTTCCAAAGATGGTTTCTGTTATTTTAGGTAGTATTTTTCATGCTGATGTAAGTTAAAGTGTACTTTTTTTTTAAATGAGTTTGGTTTTAATTAGTTATTTGATGCTATAAAAACAGGAGTGTGACGTCATGATTTAGACAGCTGAGATTGACGGCTTCTCTGAGGGAAATAGTCACTGAGGCCCCAAAATACTTTTTTCTGCATTTTCAGGAGGAGATTGGAGCTTTAACTTTAATTTCTACATTTCATAACTGTTTATTTCAACCGTCATTCTACGAGAGTGTAGAGAAGCCTTGATACCACGGCTCCACTTCACGCTCACTACTGTGCAGACTCAGGTCCCAAATCAGCGCAAGATGTCAGCACCATATTGGGACATTGGCGGCTTTTCTACAATGGAAGAGAGTGAAGGTTTGTCGTCCATCTTTTTTACAGTCTATGGTATGTATACACACTGTTGGTCATTGTTAATGGTAGGATCTCTTAAATAAACTAAGAGTGTGTTAAAAAAAAAAGTACCTATAGTTAAAGAAACACCTATCTAAGTACAGCTTCCATATCGATAGATCTGAAATCTCAGCACTTTATATGTTTTCAAATGGAGTAGTTGGAAGTAAAGGAAGTGGATTGGGTCTCAGACTCTCCATTCTCTTTCCAGAATACCAGCCAAGATGTGGCAGCCTTTAAGACGGGGGTTTTATCAATACACCCTACTCTCAAATCCCCCTCTCCCCTCACAAAGCTTCTCTCCCCAGACTCCAGCTGTAATAAACCACCTCTTTTTGAACTGGAGTCTGGGTGAATATCTTTGTGAGGGGGAAAAAATGAAATTCAATCCACACCATTAAAGACTCTGGGTGGATGGTATTTGTATGGAGGTGGAGGTGGTGGTGGTGGTGGTGATGGGGTGGGGGGTCTCATGTGACTCCAGTGGTTCAGATTTACACTGAAGGAGATGCTGTGAGAAATTTGTGTCTGGAAGTGTGTGTATTTATGTGTGTTTGGATTGTTAGGTTAAGCAAAGTGCTAGTATGACTCTATACTTTTTGTGTTGTTTACTATATGGTATTTTTGGAGATGTTTTTGCTTTTATACATTCTTCAATCAGATTGTGGATTCTTTAACGGATATAGAGTTCACTTTAAGTTAAGCTTTATCAACCTAATTTGAGGCATAATGTCAATTAATAGAAAAAATTATTCTTCCCTCAGTAAAAAAGCAGTTACAGTAGGGTGCTTACAATTAGTAATATGTTAAAACAAGTGCTGTTTTAAATGTTAAATGTAGCAACAAGAGTTAAATGTGTGCTATCAGAAGCCTAGTGTGATACAGTGCAAATCAATTTGTGACCTTGTCTATGCAAAGCAAAGTTTTATTGATTATTTCCAACCCCTGCCATGTAAAGGTAAATGAGAAGGTAATATGGAACAATTTAAAAAAAATATTGATTTTAAACTGGAACATTCCTTTAGAGCACCAGTACATATAGTACATTTCTGAATAACTGAAATATTTGCGCCCATTTGTGCGCCTATGTGCGTGCTGGTCTGAAAATGAGGTGTTCAGGTGCATTGTTGGTGCGTTGCTATTTTGAGGCAACTGAAAACGACTGCGCCATTGACCAACAAAAACCTGTTCTAAAGTCGAAAGCACAGTATTTTTTTGTGTTATTTATAGGGTGTGTTAGTAATATGCCTACAGGCGCCTATACACTCTGCTTATTACACACACAGGGACGCGCAGCAGCACACAAACATTTTTAAATATTACAAATAAAAGGATTCCTCTCTGGAGAAGCATTCAGTTTTTCCCCTTGCAAATTCCGCCATGTAAATAGCGAATCCGCCATGGCACTTTTAAAGGGAATGGGAGATGAGACTCTAATTAGTTTAATGCACGTTACACCCAAAACACATCCATGACTCATTAAGAGAATAGGGACAACCCTTTTAGACCATGCACCAAGCGCGCCATTTCCCCCGTCGTTAAACTAGCAAAAGTGGATTCAGACACGACCTAAGTGCACCTGCGTCATGCACTTTAGACCAATGGGCTTAGATCATTAAACCAGGGCCCTTAGACTTTTCTGTCAGTATATTTATAGATAGTTCACGCAAAAATTAAAATTACCCCATGATTTACTCACCCTCAAGCCATCATATGACATTCTTCTTTCAGACGAATACAATCGTAGTTGTATTACAAAATGTCCTGGCTAATCCAAGCTCTATAATAGCAGCCCAAAAAAGTGCATCCATCCATTATAAAAGAAATCCATACGGCTCCAGGGGGTTAATAAAGGCCTTCTGAGACAGAAACATTTCCATATTTAAAACTATATAAAGTACAATATCTAGCCTCCGTCAGACCGCCTTCTGTATTCAACGTTCGAAAAAACTTGCAATGACGTCAGACGGTCCAAGGAATCTAGATATTTTACTTTTACTATAAAGTATTAAATATAAAAATGTCTTACACAAATGCATCGCTTCACTTCAGAAGGCCTTTATTAACCCCCTCGGAGCCACGTGGATTACTTTTGTAACGGATGGATGCACTTTTTTTGTGCTGCCATTCACTGCCATTATAATGCTTGGATTAGCCAGGACATTTTTTTATATGACTCCGATTATATTCATCTGAAAGAAGAATGTCATATACACCTATGGCTTGAGAGTAAGTAAATCATGGGGTAATTTTCATTTTTGGGTGAACTATTCCTTTAAGTGCAATTTTAAGTTTCTTCTCAATTTCTGAGAAGTACATAAAAAGTAGACTGGAAGTATACTTTCTTATTTTTAGTTTAAAAGAAGCATACTAATAGCACACTTAAAATAATAAATATCTTTTTAAGGTACATTGAGAGGACCAAATGTCCCCAAAAAGATAGTAAAATGTGGAAATTTTGACATTGTGGGGCCATTTGGTCAGGCCCCACAAAGAAAACTGAAGGTTTTCTTGTTGCACCAGGCTTTTTGTGGAACAGCAGAAGTCAGAAAAGCAGTTTAAGAGCATCTTTGAACATCTCTGTTCATCATCAATGTTTTAATAATATATCAAGATGTCAATAAAAGAGCAAATATGCTTTAAATGTGAGAAATATCAAAGCTTTGGCATGCCACTAAAAATTGGATGTATGACTAAAACTGTCATCTTGTTGCACGCAGAAAAAACTATCTGACTGGTCTACCTAATCTTGATGAAGTAAATCTACATTCGAACTTGACATTTTTGCAAAGCATGATCAAAGGCAAACAGTGGCTTATTGCTGGGAGGATGTAATTATTGAAATCCTGAAGTTTTGTTTTAATAATGTCCTTCTTCAAAGTCATCAGCTTATAAAAGATACATCACAGAAAATGCTGCAAAGGTCAGTGAGAAATTAAAAAGGAAAAAAAGTACATTTGACCAAGGCAGGGTTGTAGGGGCACAGCGTCCCGATAAATCTTACCCCACATTAATGGAAATAGACCATGATCTGAGTTAAGACTATGATCCATATGTGATAATAAAGCCAACAGCTGCTACATTCCCTCCACCTCTGATTCCCGAGTCCATTTACTCAGCTGAGCTATTAATAAATGTATATGTAATTTGTGCAAAATCCTCTACCTTTCTCTTGATCTCTATTCCCGCGAGATGTCTGAAACCCGAGAACACGTCTCCAGATACTAGACCCAGGACAAGGCTTACCGTTCATTCTGCAAGGGTCCAGCGGTCCCCTTATCCTGCAGTTCAAGGAAAATACTAAATTTGATATAATTGTATTTCTCTTTCCTTTTTAATTCACTCTCCTTCTGGACGTCCGCCATCTGGGTCAAGGGCATCAACGGGAAGGAAGATGCCAAGACAGATATAACATAAATCTAACATTAACATGTAAATATCCTAAATATTTATCATGTTTATGATCACTTTATTATAATTCACCCTTGTCACCTCATTTCAATTAACTTTAATATTATTGCTAACGTGCCTGCAATTTTTTAGTTTTGTGGAAACAGGATGTTTAGCATAATGTCCAAACTGCTCTTTATAGTACAATGAAAGTCAAGCCAAAATGAAACAAAAAACACGATAAAAACATCATAAAAGTGGTCCGTATGACTTTTGGCCTGTTTTCCAAGTTATCTAAAACCATATGATTGTTTTCTATGGAGCAAAAGGCTAAACTATAAATTATTATAACTGAAAATCTTGTCAAAGGCATGGAAGCGTTTTCTCAGGAAAAGAGTAACTTAGCTTCTCACTTCGGGAAAGAGGCTAATTGGTATTCATCCCTGCATCAGGCCTGTGTTTTTTGAGATAGAATGTGTTTGTCATTTAAACTTAAACAGTACTTTATAGTGCGAGGCACTATTCTGGTACTCATGTTTGTGCTTCAGGCTTCGAGCGGCACTAAAGGCAAAGTACAAAAGTACCCAAGTCTGCCAATAAAAGGCCATCCAAACTTATTTTTAGAGTGTGTACATGTTTGTGCGTGACAGTTTCTGTGTATGCTTGAATAGCATTTTAATTGAAGGCGCCAAAAATATAGTTTGGCTTAAAGCTCCACCTTTTTGCTCAGATGCCATAATTTTGACACAAACTGATTCAGATATGAACTTAATAATATTCATAGCGGCTCTAGGTTCTTTTGTGTCATATTATTATGATCATTTTTATTCATGATATCTCTCCAAATTGTCCTTGGGAGAAAAAGGAGATTACAGTCGACCGCTGACCCGTGGCTTGTGAAAAAAAAAAACATGGCAAAACAATCACAGCTCTATTTTAAAAAATGCACAACACTTCAACTCATGGGGCCCCAGGGGCCCCCGGAGTAAGTAATGGACTCGTTAAAAATTAATTGGAATAGAAATAAATTACATTGTCCCCTACCGTTTTATCTTGATGCATATCACCAGCTTCCCTTCTCCAGTCAGCTTCTTAGGACAAGGCTCATTTTACACAATGAATCTTAGCATTGTGGGTCTTAGTTTTTAAAAATAGTTGTAACTCTTATACGTTCGATCATAGACTGTTTTGTGTATTTGAAAGCTAAATGTAACATTCAGTCCTGTAGCTTTTTTTGCAGTAAATAGGCATGACTCTAAATATGAAACCTTGTTTGAATAAAACGCCTTTGAAGAAATAAGGAGAGTGGAGCATTGATCTCGAAAATGTGTTGAGACCAACAGAACAGGCTTTGACCTTTTCAGGAAAGCTTTGGTGATTTGCAGAAAAGGTTTTTGTTCTGTTTTCTTTTAGCTTGTTTTAATGGGTTCTTTTTTCTTTTTTTTTGCAACAGGCACCATACGAATTAACTTTATAAAAAGGAAGAATAATGATATAAAGAGATAAACATGGCAAATATATATTTGTTATTGGAACATTGTTTTATCAAATAAATATAGATTATTTTATTTGTTTATGTTTTTGGTTGAATGTCAATGTAAAATTCATCATGGTCAATCATCAATTCATAAAAGAGTCTCTCTTTTAAAGGGGTCATGAACTGGCTTTTTATACTGTTGTCTGCGGTAAACTTATGATGTTGGCGTGGTTTTTACATTCAAAAACATCATAATGAATAAGTAATAGGCTATTTTCTACCCTGGTTTTGAGCCTCTCTCATGGAACGCTCAGTTTTTATGGGCGTGCCGCACTGAAGTAGCCTGACAAGCCAGACCCACATCAAGATGTTGGGTCTGGAAGCTCACCATTGACAGGACTCAATCCGAGGGGCAGGATAAACGGTTATCTTTCAAATTCCATCTGCACGCAATTGGATAGCGCCATGAGCACCACAACCAACCAGAGCAAAGAAGGTGAAGCCGAGCTAACGTTAGTTGATATACTTTCGCCGTATCCGGTAGGCAAAACTTTGAACATATCTTCTTTTCTTAAGAATGACTTCAGTGCCATTCTTTGTTCTTTTCTCAAAGAAAAGCTTAACTCCAAGTCTTCCAGAGTCGCGGCTAAAGCCGATTCAAAAGATAGCTGTTCGGCAGCTTCTTTGTTTACGAGTAACACGCAGAACCTCCGCAACTCTGCCGTGACGTGCCGTCATTATGTTAAGCCCGCCCACTTACTCTACACGCGCTGTGATTGACCTGACCAGAGTTTGGTTTTTCCAGCTCTCAAGTCTACCGAGAGTTGCTTGACTACACTCGTGGCTAAATACATTTTCTGCCGCTAGGGTGCTTCTAGATTTTTAGTCTAGCACTGAAGACTTGGAAGTAAACGCCCACTGCTATGATTGGATAAGCTTTGCATATTATAATGAGCTTCGGAAACCGTGTGGTAAAATGGCAACCGGAATGATTTGCCCACAGTGCTCGCAAAATGTCTTTATCAATGTTACGTCCCTCGTTAATTAGATGTTAAATTGTCTAGCATATTATCAGACATAACACAGGATGAGCGTGTGTGCATTCCAGACAGTAGGGGAGACTGCAAAAGAATGACCCAAGACCAACGACTTCAATTGAAAGAGATTTCATTTGTGTTTGACAATAAAGTGAAGTAATAATGTGAAAAGAAATAAAGTAGTTAAAATAAAGAATATTTACAAAATATACAATTAAGCAGGATAAAGCAAAAAGTCAACAAACAAACTGGGGGAGAGGAAGGAGCAAACGAGTAGTGCTTAAATCAAATAACAAAACATAACAAAACTCATTTAACTGAAGATTTAGGAAATAAACTAACAACAAAAGATGTAGAGATAAACATCTTCAGTGTCCGAAAACGCCATAACTGAACTGCCTAACTAACCAAACAAAACGTACAATCTTAGCACCACTGCTAAACCTGGTGTGTCTAATACATAAGTGAACTACGTGTTGGGAATGTAGGTCGCGACCTGCTTGCCTGTCTCACAACCTCTCTTACCCGTTTATACAGCGCTGAATGATAACTTGAGATGAAGCGTCAGAGAACAGCGGTCACTCAGACATGGTAATAGGCTACCTCAAGCATAACACATGAACACACAAGCACGAACAAACAGAGAACTGATCTAACTGCTAAGGTGTGACAACAGTGAGCCCCGAATGTAGATCAGCCTCTGTCTCTGTCGTCACTGAGTGTGTACTCTCCCCAGAGTCAGAGCGTCTCCCATTGAAGTTTGCGCAATTCATAAACAGCCTCAGGACCGGGGATTGGTTGCGCAATCCTGACTTCAGTGTCTGACGTCCGTTGACTGACAGGCGGTTCCTCCAGTCACGTTCCAACCCTGAAACAGACAGCTGGTACAAATGCACTCACACATATGCACAGCGTGATATATATATATATATATATATATATATATATATATATATATATATATATATATATATATATATATATATATATATCAACACAGACTATGTAGCACCGCGTACGTAACTCAAAACATGTACGAATATACACTCACCTAAAGGATTATTAGGAACACCTGTTCAATTTCTCATTAATACAATTATCTAATCAACCAATCACATGGCAGTTGCTTCAATACATTTAGGGGTGTGGTCCTGGTCAAGACAATCTCCTGAACTCCAAACTGAATGTCAGAATGGGAAAGAAAGGCGATTTAAGCAATTTTGAGCATAGCATGGTTGTTGGTGCCAGACAGGCTGGTCTGAGTATTTTACAATCTGCTCACTTACAGGGATTTTCACACACAACCATTTCTAGGGTTTACAAAGAATGGTGTGAAAAGGGAAAAACATCCAGTATGCGGCAGTCCTGTGGGCGAAAATGCCTTGTTGATGCTAGAGGTCAGAGGAGAATGGGCCGACTGATTCAAGCTGATAGAAGAGCAACTTTGACTGAAATAAACACTCGTTACAATCGAGGTATGCAGCAAAGCATTTGTGAAGCCACAACACGCACAACCTTGAGGCAGATGGGCTACAACAGCAGAAGACCCCACCGGGTACCACTCATCTCCACTACAAATAGGAAAAAGAGGCTACAATTTGCACAAGCTCACCAAAATTGGACAGTTGAAGACTGGAAAAATGTTGCCTGGTCTGATGAGTCTCGATTTCTGTTGAGACATTCAGATGGTAGAGTCAGAATTTGGCGTAAACAGAATGAGAACATGGATCCATCATGCCTTGTTAGCACTGTACAGGCTGCTGGTGGTGGTGTAATGGTGTGGGGGATGTTTTCTTGGCACACTTTTGGCCTCTTAGTGCCAATTGGGCATCATTTAAATGCCACGGCCTACCTGAGCATTGTTTCTGACCATGTCCATCCCTTTATGACCACCATATGACCACCATGTACCCATCCTCTGATGGCTACTTCCAGCAGGTTAATGCACCATGTCACAAAGCTTGAATGATTTCAAATTGTTTTCTTGAACATGACAATGAGTTCACTGTACTAAAATGGCCCCCACAGTAACCAGATCACAACCCAATAGAGCATCTTTGGGATGTGGTGGAATGGGAGCTTCGTGCCCTGGATGTGCATCCCACAAATTTCCATCAACTGCAAGATGCTATCCTATCAATATGGGCCAACCTTACTATAGAATGCTTTCAGCACCTTGTTGAATCAATGCCACGTAGAATTAAGGCAGTACTGAAGGAAAAAGCGGGTCAAACACAGTATTAGTATGGTGTTCCTAATAATCCTTTAGGTGAGTGTATAACAAAACAAACTACGTAGCACAGCGTACGTAACAATCAAATAAACACAATTAATTATCTCTCATCCATCCATAATTATTTGGAATGTTATTTGTTATTACTTGGCCCGCCCGATTGGTGGATATAACCGCTGCATCACTAACACAAACACACACACCCAAGCCTCACTGCAGAGTCAGTCAAATCAGCATGATCAAAACTTCTGTGATTGTATTTTTCCTTCATTCATCAAGTCAAGAGAGTGAACCGCTCACCAAGAAAGGAATGTTATTTCACTATTTAAGATAGCCCGTCGGCAGGCCGGTGATACGTTTTGGTAGCCTGTCTGGAAAACATATAGCCCCGGGACGTTGGGCTTTGCGAGCCCTGGCCCATACATGTCCAAGTCTGATCACGAATCGCAGAACAATGAACCAACAACACCTCAAATAAAGGATTCTCCAGCAGGTGACAGCATGCTAATGTTATGTTCAGTTAGACATGTACACATAATCAATAGATATCAAACGATCTATAACAATGCAGTACTATAACATATAAAAAAAAAAACATTTTTACTCCCATAAGTGTGTTGCTTCATTTATTCATGTAATCTCATACTGTCTGCAAATCGAGTCCCGTTTACAAACGAATCTGTGGTGAAATGAAGGAACAAACATGCAATGTCTTACCCACGTGAGCTGGATATTCATTAAAAATAAAGTTCATCCATGCATTCATAATATCCGAAAGAAGCTTATGCAGCATGTTTATTGCTTGGAAGTTCGATTCGGTTTAGCTCCACATAGGCCTATGTTATTTATCTCTAACATGTTGGTGGGCGGGGCTACAGAATCAGATGTTCGTCTTCTTCGGTTAAGGTGGTGTTTCACCACACTCTGACGTCACAGGGAGGCACATTCACAGATCAAGCGTTTGCTGAGCCAGCTATCAGGATATTCTTATATTGCCATAACCTTTTATACATCAAAAGCTCAAGGGAAAGTTGATTTCTAAATTTATGATCCCTTTAATGCAGAAAAGTTTGCATGTTTTATCGTCCGTCGTGTATACTTTCACGTTGAAAAGTATCTCCTCAAAAAGTTGCATGACTTCCTACAGCTGCCATTTTGAGTGATTTCTCCTTCATTCTTCTGCGAGTGTCTCCTCCTCCTCCTCATATTGTATCTGTTTGCAATAATGGCAGTGCATCCTTCATTGACACCTGTTCCCTAGGCCATGTATATGTTAGCTCAGATTAGACTTATAGGGTCAATTTCTTCACATTAATTTGACATTACACTGACATGGATGACCCCTGATAGATGATACTTTGATCTTGGACAGTGCTACAAACCTTGAAGCGAGAGAAGAGAGAAAATCAATCGTTCTTTCTGGCAATCAGCTGTAGCTGAGACAGCTAATGCAAAACATAATGACCTTGTTCAGAGATAAGCACAGGAAAGAGAGAGACAGAGCGCGCAAGAGAGAGACAGAACGAGATGAAAGCAGACAGTTACTGACGGTGGTGGCTGCCAAGAGTCGCTCCGATACAACAGGAGTTCAAACTGATTAGGGCCTTCTCTAAAGGTCACCCTCCAATTGATTGGAAGTTGAATTTCTGGGCATGCCAACTAACCTTTTACCGCTTTGCTGAGGATAAAAGTAAAAAAATATCTGGGGTTTTTAAACTTTTTTTTTTTTTTTAAGCACTAGAAGAGTGAAGAAAACAGATAACACGCAAAAATAAAAATCCGCATTGGAGGTATATGATTGGACGATTTGGTCCGCCTACAACCTCCAATAATTTCATAACTTTGAATAACCCCCAAAAACACTTTATCGTGAATGTCATATCATACAATTTTAACTTTTTTTCTCAGAATTGCATGATCAGCCTATATTTCGTCTTTTTTCCACACAAAATTTTACTTTATAACTCACAACTGCGAGTTTATATCACACAATTCTGAGAAAATAACTCATAATTGCACAATATAAACTTGAAATTGTGAGAAAATAAGTTGCAATATTTTTTATTCTGTGGAGGAAACAAGCTTCCGTAGACTTAGCTCCACACCAAGATTCAACATTCTGCGTAAAGCACACACACACACACACACACACACACACACACACACACACACACACACACACACACACACACACACACACAAATATTGTAATATTGTTTTTATTTATTTTATTTCCAGATATCAATTCCAGATTTCCAATGTGGTTCCAGACTTTGCATCCTTAGCAAACCCAGTCAATTAAAAAAAGATTATCATTTCCATTGATAACACAGGTTGATCTGTACCCATTCACCCAAATCTAAGGCTGAAGACGTACCATCATGTCACCACTATCAGACTACTCCTCCTCTCCCATTGCCTTATGGGACGACAGACTGCAATAAGTCTCAGTTTAACCTGAAAGCACTAAAAAAGATATATTATCCCTATAGTTTGATTGTGTAAGAGTATGAATCACTCAGCGACGCGATGTTGGCCGTGACTGCAGGTTGCCGCTACCCATCGGCGTGCCTTGAGCCTTCTACGGGGCAGAACACGGAGACTAATGGCGACCTTTAGGTGGCCTAACGAAGCGAGGGGGAGAGAATTGCTTCTGTCAGCTTCTCTTTTCCCACCCACATATACCCACATTAAAACAGAAGGGGACATCTAGACACAGTCCTTGAGAGGAAGGGTGAAGAGAGGGGTTGAGACCTGAATTGAATTTTACTTCTGCTCGGAGAGCAGAAACCGTCTTAATTCACATAGCTGCCATTAGACTGACAGTTAAATGGTGGCATTTGTTCTGGTGATGATATAGACGGCATTTCCTGAGTGTTAGCAAATGAACAGTTTGGAAACCAACTTATTCCACTTTCTACATTGTTATTATAGCTTATTCTGAAATTACTGGTCTGGGCTTTGTTAATGGGTTGAAAATGACTAACCAGTCAGTAACACTTTGCATCATGTGCCATCGTAAACACAGAAGTGTTTATAATTTTTTTAGCTGTCATGTTGCAATATTAGCTGTATAATTTTTATCTTTTCTCTTTAAAAAAAAACGATTTCTTTGTAAGGAAAATGTAACCTAAATACTGAGTAAATAGTTTTCTTAGCATTTGGTTGCAAAAATGTTTTTGCAAAGTTGTAAAAAAAAAAAAAGAAGATTTTTGGAGTATTACAAGAAAATACTATTTCAGTGTTTGAACATTAAAATATGTTTAAGTTAATATGTTGCTTGCCAATTCTTTGTAATTGTGGTCAGTGTCTATCAAAAGTGGTCCAAGGAAGGAACAGGGTCATGGGCGGCCAAGGCTCACTGATGCATGTGGGGAGCGAAGGTTGGCCCGTGTGGGCCGATCAAACAGACGAGCTACTGTAGCTCAAATTGCTCAAGAAGTTAATGCTGGTTTTGATAGAAAGGTGTCAGAATACACAGTGCATCACAGTTTGTTGTGTATGGGGCTGCATAGCCGCATACCAGTCAGGGTGGCCATGCTGACCCCTGTCCACCGCCGAAAGCCCCAACTACATGTGAGCATCTGAACTGGACCACGGAGCAATGAAAGAAGGTGGCCTGGTCTGATGAATCACGTTTTCTTTTACATCACGTGGATGGCCGGGTGCGTGTGAGTCGCTTACCTGGGGAACACGTGGAACCAGGATGCATTATGGGAAGAAGGCAAGCCGGCAGAGGTAGTGTGATGCTTTGGGCAATGTTCTGCTGGGAAACCTTGGGTCCTGCCATCCATGTGTGCCATCCACCTCGAAACTTACAGGACTTACAGCTTACAACTTGGTGCCAGATACCACAGCACAGCCTCAGGGGTCTAGTGGAGTCAATGCATCGATGAGTCAGGGCTGTTTTGGCAGCAAAAGGGGGACCAAACACAATATTAGTCATAATGTTATGCCTGATCTGTGTACTGTATATAGTAATATGTTGGGAAAATGTTGAATGCAGAGCAAATTTCTAACAGGAAGAAAAAAAAAACTAATTTAGTGAATTTTTTAAGGGTCCGGGCATTGATAGACCATATTAGAATTGCTCCATTTATTGATGTTTAATATTCATGAGGTGTAGGATTGTTATCCAATTAGTTATCATCTGGGTGGGGCTACTTGACGTCCAGCCAAATTAGTCAATCGTCGATGTTATGGTTGGGATGTAAATACACATGGAATAACTTTTATTGTGTACCACGTTGCATCATTTTTGCCTGGTTTGAATGTGAACTCCAATTTTCATTATCCATTCAACTCCCAAAGTATAAAATCAAGTCCTGTCCTCTTGAAGAGTCCATTTCACTTTGAAATACATCATATTATGGAAGTTAAAATGGACTGCAAACATTGTTTTATGTTAATTTAGCATAATATGCCAGGGAAGTCAAATGTAGCTTTTGTTTTGAGACCTTTATGTTAAAGTTCATTCATAACCATTACTTGTAGAGTATCTCAGAAGGTCCTCACACACACACAAAATCAATGATAAACAATGGAATTGTTTTTGTTCATGAGCAGAAGTGTGTATTCATTAAACCTGTAGCACCACATGCACTTTACTTTGCATGGTTAGCAATGGGATCATCCAGTGTGTGTGTATCCATTCATGTAGCCTAATTCACCCCTCATTCTTTCCTCACTTCTTCTTTCATACCCGCTGGTAATGTGAGAAAAACGACAGCTTGAGGTCTGATAAAATTGACCTTGATGTTAATGAGGTTCCTTCGGATAGAGTGTGGTCTCTAGCACGCGCACACACACACGCACACACACTGCTGACATCATTGCCCTGTCAGCGCCACCCCACTTACCTCTGTCAGTCTCCAGAACACGTCGCAGCCCACACTTGTCACACTCATTAGTCCAAGCGAAGAGATTTACAACCCCCTTGATGTATCCCACAATCCCCAGCTCACATCTGCTCCATTTGATCTGTCAGTATAAGCCTCTCTCCAACATACTTTTTCCATGGCTGTTCAAGGCACACTTGAGAAAACATCATTTGAAAACAAATTCACTGTCATCTATAGACCGCGGGTCAAATATCATCAGACGCTCTTGGCCGCTTTAATTCAAGATGGTTTCCAATAGAACTGTCATCCAGCATTGGCGTTCAAAAGAGACTATTCTTGTGTTTGAGGTTATAGAAAATCATGCCATCATTTCGCTTCTTGCAAGCGGCGTCATCTGGTTTTTGTCTGTTATGATCAGTGTTGGGCAAGCTAGTGAAAAAATGTAGCTAGCTAAGATACCAAACATTAGCTAAGTTACACTTCTAAAAAATAAAAGATCCCCGAACTACGTTTTTGCAGTGATGCCATAGAAGAAGGCTATCATTATTACATATTCGGGTCTTTAACGACCCGGATCTATATCTAACACGGATATCTATATGTCACGATAATATAAAACTCTCCTGATATTAGAGTAACAATTACAGAAGAATAAAATAAAGCATATTTTGTTACCTTGTGGAGCTTGAAAAGGTTCAGTTTGAGCAGATGTTTTATACCATCATCGCCGTCCTCGTCAGAGCTCATATCCCAGTACATTCAGCATCTGGCTCATATTCGCCATCTCAAACATATTCTTCAAAATCAATATTTTGATCGCTGACAGCTTCTTCACCAGAACCACCATCAAGTGACAGTGACACTAATATTTGATTGTGCTCAGCACTTCAAGTTTTGCTGATGATACTTCCTTTTCTTTTGTTTACTGCCTGCGGTAACTATGAGTGAAACGTCACTTCATCATTGTGTATCAGACATTGCCACCTTGTGGAATAAAGGTGAATTACAATTATTCAGTCATCAAATATTCAATTATTGTTGTGCAGAAAAACTTACATTATACTTACACTATTACACACCTTGGGACGTTAGTGACCCTATACAATTTTTACAATATGAATGGGAAAACAGGCATTCTTTTATATATTTTTTCTTGTTACATTGTTTATAATGAAATGATTAAGGAATATTAAGAAGGTTGATGTCTAACTTTAAAAAATGAATGAGGAGGAGGGTAGTGAATGATGTCCCGGGTCACTTAAGACCCAAAGTATGTCCTGGGTCACTTAAGACCCAAAATATACGTTTTTTTCTTAGTATGAAGAACATTTAAAAAATATAAAGAACCCTTTTTCACTATAAAGACCTTGGAAAGGAAATGTTGATGTAAAAATGGCTCTTCGTGGAAGCATAGATGCCAATAAAGAACCTTTATTGTTAAAGGTCCCGTTCTTCGTGATCCCATTGCTCAAACTTTAGTTAGTGTGTAATGTTGCTGTTAGAGCATAAATAATACCTGTAAAATTATAAAGCTCAAAGTTCAATGCCAAGCGAGATATTTTATTTAACAGAAGTTCCCTTTCAAAGCCTACAGCGAATGGCTGGCTTGGACTACATCCTGGTACTTCCTTCATAAATGACGTCAGTAGAACAGTAGAACAGACTAACCTCCGCCCACAAGAATACGCAAAAAAGGGGGCGTGGTCTTGTTGCTGTCCCACGTGGAGAAGAGGACGTGTCGCGTGGAGAAAAGGAAGTGTTGCGTTTCAGTGTGTTTGTCGCCATGTCGTCGAGACGCTGTTATTTTCATCCCGGAGTCAAATTACCTTTGTTTGGCTTTCCCAGGGAAGCTGTAGAGATCATTGAGCGCATATATCTCCCGTTAAGAGGCGTGACCTTTCCACGTGCGCTAAGCTGCTGTCGAATCACAACACAGGAACCTTGCCACGTTTGCTAAGCTGCTGTCGAATCACAACACGGGAACCGCTGGCACAATCAGAACTCGTTACGTATTTCTGAAGGAGGGACTTCATAGAATAAAGGAAGTCATCGGCCGTTTTTAGGACAGTGAAAACAGCGGTATACAGATAAGTAAATTGTGTGAAAAATACAGTTTTTTTTTTACACGCGAAACATGAACACATGTTATATTGCACACTGTAAACACAATCAAAGCTTCAAAAAAACACGAAGAACGGGACCTTTAAGAGTGTTTGCAGAAAGTTGTCCTTAGAGACAGTACTTCCATTACAAGCTACATAGCAAAAGTTGGAAAATGTCTTCACTTGGTACAGAATTGTTCTTCACAAACTGACATTTTCTTCATTTGTAAATGATAGGATGCATGTGCAGGTTTGTTTCAGTTGATTGTAGATGAATTTCCACTTTATCCTGCATTCATTTTTTTTAAATCTGTGTTATCCTGTTCAGTTTTACGGTGTTAAAAAAAAATGCTGCAAATGATTCAGCGTGTGAATGAACTGTCTAAATGATTCTGTGAACCATTTTAGACAATTTTGCCAACCTGTTGTACTGCTTCATTGAAAAGAACAGGCTCAAAATGTGATTAATTTACACAACTTGATTGGTAAAATAACTGAGCTAATCATAGCGATTATTCTGGCCATGCCCGTGATGATATAGGGCGAGTTTTGGGACAAGTATTGTAAGATGGAAACCTTAGAGTTCCACTTAAAACCCTGAGGATAAGAACATTGTGATGTCAAGGGACATTCATTGAAAGCCTTAAAGATAGAATCATCCATTTGATATAGATGACTGCTCATGTGCTGTCTGTCTACAGTAGATTCTCTCAGTTGTAAAAGCAAGCTCAGTGATATATAGTATATATCTATGGGTTTATTTGTTTTATTGTCTCTTTCTGGTTTCTGGTTTTGACTATTAGTTCTCTTACGAGAGGTTCTCTCGTATTGCGTAAGTTCCTTACGCTACGGGAAAGTATTCTTTCTTCGAGATTTCTGAAAAACCCAAAATTATCTTTAATTTTGTAACATTGTCAACGCAGTGCGGCAGCCTGGCAGACCATAGCAGGCTATTCCAGCGTGCTATTGGCTGCTCTGCTGGCAACTGCAGCAGCCTATCGGTGAGCCCGCGTGACGTGGCGACCAATGAGGGCGCTTCGCGCCCACCTGGCTTCATTTGCCTACAGGTGGGGCGTGGCCACGTGTATATAAGCAGGGCTCACGGGCTGCATATTCGATTTTCTTTTCTTCAGCGAAGCCCTTCGCATCGCTGGATCTGGAACCCGCCGCCGTGACCGCGCAGACAAGCAAGCAGAGGACAGCGCCTGAGGAAGCCGGCAGCATCGCGCCACCTTCAGCCATCCGTGCCTGCTCTGCTATCCGGCAGCCCATATCCTTTACGCTCAAAAGTGTTGTCGCCGCTGCGTCACACTTTTTCACAAAAAGAGCCGAGCGTTGATACAAATGTCTCGTTCCACCTGCGGCTCGTGTCACGCGCAGCTCAGCTCCGGGGACCGCCACGTGATCTGCGCTCTCTGCCTGGGCCGTGATCACGCCGCTGCCGCACTCCTCGCCGGCGGATGCCAAGAGTGCGAAGAACTGACGATGTCGACCCTGCGGGCTCGACTCGTCCTGTTCGATGATGATATTCCTCCAGTCCCTGCCACGCCGCGCAGAAAGAAGCGCCGCTCGCAGCGGATTCCGGAGTTCGCCGAGAGAAGCTCGCCGGAACCTTTCCCGCCCGCTTCACTCTCGCCTTCCCCGCCCCCACCCCAGGCCGCCATTTCTGTTGCCGCCTCCGGGGATGAGGCGGATGCGGCCGCGGAACGCGCCGACAGCTGCTCCATCATGGCTTCCGACAGCGAGGACTGGTCTTCCGCGTCCTCTTCAATCCGGGGCTCCGGACGCTCTCGAGCGGGTGAGGACGCCGAACTTTTGCGCCTTCTCACCCGGGCCGTCGAGCAGCTAGGCCTCGAATGGGCCCCGCCCAAGGTGGCAGCGGCGAACCGACTTGACGGATGCTTCCTAAACAGTCGCCGCCGTGCGCCCACCTCCAGGACTGCACCCTTTCTGCCGGAGCTTCACGAGGAGCTCGCAAAGTCCTGGAACGCGCCATTCTCCGCGAGGGTCTCGTCTCAGGCTTCTTCGACGCTCTCACAAGTCGACGGCGCGGCCGAGAAAGGCTACAACGCTATCCCTCCGGTGGAAGAGGCGGTCGCAGCGCACCTTTGCCCGCCTTCTGGTTGGCGCTCAAAGGCTGCCCTCCCGTCTAAGGCCTGCAGAGTGACGTCATCGCTGATCGGCCGCGCTTTCGCTGCCTCCGGTCAAGCTGCGTCCGCTCTGCACTCTATGGCCGTGCTGCAAATCCTCCAAGCTAATCTCCTCCGCGACCTGGACGAGAAATGCTGTGACGCTGAGTTAATCACGGATTTGCGAAGCGCGACGGATCTCTCCCTTCGCACCACCAAGACCGCAGCACAGGCCCTCGGACGCTCTATGGCCTCCCTCACGGTAGCTGAGCGCCACCTCTGGCTCACGCTCGCGGACATGCGAGAAACAGAGCGCGCGGCCTTCCTAAATGCCCCGCTCTCTCCGTCTGGGCTCTTTGGACCAGCGGTCAAGGGGATCGTCGACCGTTTCTCCGAAGTGCAGAAAACGACGCAGGCCATGAACCTTTTCCTGCCTCGACGCCCCGGCGCTAGCAATAGCTCCGCTGCTCGCCGTCCTCGTGACCAGCCAGCAACGAGCTCCGCGCAGCGCCCAGCGCGGCCCCCTTCGTCTCAGCGAAGACCGAGCGGCCGCCCCAGATCGCGCTCTTCCAGCCGTGGTAAGCCGCCTCCACCTCGGGGCCCCCGGCCTAGGATCGCGCTGAAGCCCGAGCCTCCAAAGTCCTCCTAGCCAGAGGCAAGAAACGACGGTTAAGTCCCGCCGCGGCCGGACCACCGTCAAAACTCTCTTTCCTGTCAGCCCCCGCCACTGTGGCTGCTGCAGATGGATTTCACGCAGCCAACGAGCCGGCAAAAATGCCTTCTCGCCTGTCAATAACCGCCGTTTTTACGGCGAACCAGAGAAATCACAAAAGTTGCATTATTTCTGGTTGCACGGCTCACGCCGTATGTGTTTCAAATGCAGTAAATGTGCCCACTTTTCTGTGTTCACCCCTGCACACAAGCACTATAAACCCTGTGTCCCCCACTCACATAAAGCGGCCACCGGCCGCTCGAGTGCTAGAGTTAGGTCACGTGTCCGCTTGTTTGCGTCCACGACTAACCACCACACGCGCTGTCACACAGCCACTCTTAACCGGTCATGTTCCACGCGTAAGAGTTGTGCCCGCTCAAACGCGCTCACACATTTTCGCGAACATTATGCCTCAGGCGCCACGCGCCGCGCCACACACCATTTGTTTCCCGCCCAGGGTGGCCGGAGCGATGAGTGTAGGGCCGCACACAAGCCACTCCCCGCTCGAAGCGGCAGAGATGCAGTGTGTAGGGCGGCCAGCCATCGCGAGCGATCGGCTGGCCCACAGCACAGAGAGCGCGCGCACTGCGCCCGCCCCTCCTATACAGGCCGTCAAACCCGCGAAGCGCGGCGTTTCGAGCCCGGAGGCCGTTCTATCCCGTGTGGCGCACGCAAGAGCGTGGGAAGCCATTCCAGGTGTATCAGAATGGGTGCTGAAAACAGTGAAGCACGGCTACACTCTGCAGTTCGCTCGCCGCCCTCCGCGCTTCTGTGCGCGTACAGAGACGAGAGTGAGCGAGGAAGTAGCACATCTACTTCGAGCAGAAATAGCCACGCTGCTGTGCAAAGGGGCTATAGAACCGGTTCCCCATTCTATGAGCAAGTCAGGCTTTTACAGCCGGTATTTTCTCGTGCCAAAAAGGGATGGGTCGCTCAGACCGATTCTGGATCTGAGGCGTCTGAACAAAGCTCTTATGAAAAGATCGTTCAAGATGCTCACGACCAAGCAGATCCTCGCGCATATTCGCCCGAGAGACTGGCTAATCTCCCTAGATTTGAAAGATGCATATTTTCAAATCAAGATAACGCCGCGTCACAGGCCATTCTTACGATTCGCCTTCGACGGCCAGGCTTATCAATACACCGTCCTTCCGTTCGGCCTGTCACTAGCACCCCGTACATTTACGAAGTGCATGGACGCGGCCCTCGCTCCTCTGAGAAATCGAGGGATGCGAGTATTGAACTATCTGGACGATTGGCTCATCCTGGCGCAGTCGGAGGCCGAGCTCCTCGCCCACAGGGCAATGCTGCTCAGCCATCTGGACAGCCTAGGGCTCATGGTCAATTGGACCAAGAGCTCATTAGTGCCCACGCAATCAACCTCATTCCTGGGTTTGAATCTGGACACTGTGGCAATGTCAGCCCGCCTGTCACCCCATCGCGCGCGCCAAGTTCGGCGCATGGCTGCGTACTTCCGGCCGGGCAAAATCGCACCTCTAAAGCTTTTTCAGAGGATGCTGGGACGTATGGCCTCAGCTGCGGCTGTGCTCCAGCTGGGCTTAATGCGCATGCGCCCGCTGCAATGCTGGTTAAACGCCCGAGTGCCTCACAGAGCCTGGGCGTCCGGTGGCTTCAGGATCAGAGTGACTCAGGGCTGCGTGTCAGCCCTAGAGCCCTGGTTAGTAGCCGACTGGTACCAGAGGGGAGTGACGATGGGAGCCATCTCACACCGCAAGGTCATCTCGACGGACGCCTCCACCACGGGTTGGGGCGCCGTTTTCGAGGGCAGATCAGCCTCGGGCCTTTGGTCGAGCGAGGAAAAACTCCTACACATAAACTGTTTGGAGATGATAGCGGTAGAGAACGCGCTCAGGCAGTTTCTCCCGCTTATACGAGGACACCATGTGTTAGTCCGGTCGGACAACACCACAGTGGTGTCCTACGTGAACCGGCAGGGCGGTGTCAGGTCCAGAGGTCTGGGCAATCTGACAGAACGCCTGCTCGTGTGGGCACACAGCTCGCTGCGCTCGCTGAGAGCTGCGCACGTGCCGGGCCACCTCAATGTGGGCCCGGACAAGCTGTCCAGGGGCCTCATTCTCCCAGGAGAATGGTCCCTGCACCCCCAGACAGTCCAGCTGGTATGGCGCCTGTTCGGCAGAGCGGAGCTCGACCTCTTTGCAACAAAACAGAACGCCCGCTGCCCGACGTTTCTGTCCAAAAGCGAGGATGCGCTGTCCCAAACTTGGCCCAGCCTCCCGCTGTATGCTTTCCCGCCGATCTCCCTATTGCCCCAGGTCATAGCGAAAATCAGGGAAACGCGCCGTCCGGTGCTCCTTATAGCACCGCGCTGGGAGAACCAGATTTGGTACCCAGAGCTGGTGAAGCTGTCGCACTCACCCCCCTGGCCAGTTCCGCTGAGAGCAGACCTTCTCTCTCAAGCAGGAGGGTCAGTTTGGCATCCCCATCCAGAGCGATGGTCTCTGCATGTATGGGTGACCAACGGATACCCGTTGACCTGCCCGAAGGGGTTATGAACACGATTTCACACTCTAGAGCCCCCTCGACGAGGCGGTTATATAGTTCTAAGTGGTCGGTGTTCACCGAGTGGTGTGTTTCCAAGGGATTGGACCCACAGCAATGTGGGGTCCAGCGGGTGCTCTCCTTCCTCCAAGAGCTTTTGGAACGGGGCAGGTCCCCTTCCACGCTCAAAGTGTATGTGGCGGCTATAGCAGCGTTCGCTCAGACGACGCTAGGTAGCACGCTAGGAAGGAACGAGCTCATCATCCGTTTCCTCAGAGGAGCCAGACGGATGAATCCCCCGCGGCCCCCGTCGGTTCCTATATGGGATCTGGCCTTGGTCCTAGAGGCCCTGAAGGCTCATCCCTTTGAACCGCTCGAGACTGTGGAACCAAGGTTCCTTTCGCTAAAAAACGCGTTTCTGATAGCTCTGGCTTCAGTGAAACGCGTGGGGGATCTACACGCGCTCTCAGTGAGCCCGACGTGTATGGAGTTCGGTCCTAATGACTCTAAGGTCATTCTCAGACCGAGGCATGGTTATGTCCCCAAAGCGATCGGCACTCCCTTCAGGGCGCAGATTATCTCCCTCTCGGCTCTGCCAGCATCCGATGAGGGGGACGGTGGCAATTTCCTCTGCCCTGTCAGGGCATTGAGGGTTTATGTCACACGCTCCGCCGCCTTCAGGCGTTCTGAGCAGCTATTTGTTTCGTTTGGCGGGCGCACTAAAGGTCTCGCCTCCTCGAAACAGACCCTGTCCAGGTGGATAGTGGACGCGATTGCAGCTGCATACGCTTCCAAACACCTGCAGTGCCCGCTAGGTGTCAGAGCACACTCCACCAGAGGCATGGCCTCTTCGTGGGCTTGGGCCAGAGGGATTTCCATCCACGATATCTGTATGGCGGCAGGCTGGGCCTCCCCGTCTACGTTCGTGAGATTTTACAATCTGGAAGTTCCTGCCTTACAGGCGAAAGTGTTATCAGTTCAATAGGGCTGTTGGTTCTGCCCAGTGGTTCTGCGCAGACATAGCTCACATACTGGTAGTAAGTTCGGTACTAGGCTCATTGTGAATTTGAAGGAGACCGGCGGTGCCGTTCCCTCATTTACGAGACGAGCTGTTGTGAGTTTGAAGGTGACCGGCGGTGCCGTTACCTCACTCATATAACAAGATATTGTGAATTTGAAGGCGACCAGCGTTGCCGCTCCCTCATTCATGAGACAAGGTGTGGTGAATTTGAAGGAGACCGGCAGGTGCCGTTCCCTCATTCATGGGACAGGGTGTTGTAACCACCCGTCGTAACCACCCGTCAGTTCGAATGAAGTGTCTGTATATGTGGTGGCCCGTTTTCCTTACCGGCCACCCTGCCCGAGCAGTGTTATGGTCCCCGGTTCCCTGGGATACATATGCTGTATGCGAGGCGCGCACGGCGTTGACAATATGTTCCCGTAGCGTAAGGAACTTACGCAATACGAGAGAACCTCTCGTAAGAGAACGATACTCGGTTACTTAACGTAACCTCGGTTCTCTCTAGAAGAGGGAACGAGTATTGCGTTCCTTGCCGTGCGCCCCGCGGGCTTTTATGCTTCAGAACTACGAAAACCGAATATGCAGCCCGTGAGCCCTGCTTATATACACGTGGCCACGCCCCACCTGTAGGCAAATGAAGCCAGGTGGGCGCGAAGCGCCCTCATTGGTCGCCACGTCACGCGGGCTCACCGATAGGCTGCTGCAGTTGCCAGCAGAGCAGCCAATAGCACGCTGGAATAGCCTGCTATGGTCTGCCAGGCTGCCGCACTGCGTTGACAATGTTACAAAATTAAGGATAATTTTGGGTTTTTCAGAAATCTCGAAGAAAGAATACTTTCCCGTAGCGTAAGGAACTTACGCAATACTCGTTCCCTCTTCTAGAGAGAACCGAGGTTACGTTAAGTAACCGAGTATCGTTTGCTATTCAAAATAATTTCAACCTGTCAAGACTAATTCCGGTTATATTAATATATTGGGGAGAAATGTGCTTAACTCTCATTAAAAAGGCCCCTATATGCGGAAAATCTAATGGTCTTAAAATGGGCTTCATTTTATGAAAAATATCATTTATTTAGATTTTGGGGGTGAAATGTGAGTTGTGCTCACTTGACTGTATTCATTAAAACAAACTTCAAGCATCTGTTGTGGATCACTACACCTTCATGCTCAAACCATTACAGATCAAATAGGTCACGGTCCAGACAGACTTAGAGTAACATACATAACTGAACTTCCACGTCTGACATTTTGTCTCCTGACCGTAACATCCAAGATGGCTTCAGAAGGAGCCTAGAGCGTCAGTGCACCCACAGAGCATTACCTGCAATTTTCAGGACAGAACAAGTCAAGTGTGTAAAGTTCAACAGAAACATCATAGAAAATGAACCCGGCCGATGACATTTTAATCAGAATGGTCCTGCCATGTAAAAATAGCATTGTTGACAGAGCTGTGTAATTTATTTATTGTGCTGTTTGTATTGGTCTACAACATTAGCAGAGCTACTCATTTTTACACAGTTGACAAATTAACATTTTCTTGTTCAGCTGAAGGTCAAGGGTAGCAGATTTGGTGAAAGTTACTATAAGCCAAACTGGTTGACGTCTCGTCATCCAATAAAATATCCCTGTATTTTAAGCTCAAAATGCAAAGTAAAATGTGTATTATATTAATAAAAAGTATTAATAATTTATTGTTATTTCTAATAATGCTTGTGTAAGTAATTTGATTAAAAGACGGAAAAGTTCATTTTTGGGGCATTTTTAAAACTTTTCATACACAAAATACACCACAGCTCTTTCCAATACAACAGTATGGGGCAAATTCACTGAACTGTCTTATTTGCTATGCAAACTAGTTTAACCAGGCATTAATATGCTAAAATAGTGCTGCACTGTATATTTAGAATAAATAGTTTCTTTTTAGCACAATAGCACACCTTTTCCACATAGAATAGAATCTCCTTTCTATGTAAATTAGGCTTATTATAAAGTTAAGTGTGCCTTGTTCACAACCCCAAAGCTTTGTGCCTGCTGCAGATGGAAAATAGTATTTAAAAGATGTTTTTGTAAAAATTTTAGCGGTCATAGGTAGCAGCATTAATTCATCAAATGATGAACCATTGAATCAGGTCAAATTAGGACCCCAAGGTGTAGCCGTTGATAATGCCTGATTAAATAAACATGTATGATATGTATACAAATGTAGTTGAACATTTTAATATAGACTACATTAGCAGGATAGCAGTAAGCTATATAGATAGTATTCTCGCATAGCCAGATCTTCAGACTAACGGCAGAAGGTCTGGACTCTATCGCAGCTTTCATTGTCCAAAAACCGCCCAAGAGGACGTTTGACTGACATGTAACCATAGACTGTAAAAAAAAAATGGACGTAGTGTCCATGACGTCACCCATAGGATTCTGAAGAGCAGTTTTGAAGCGTAAAGTAAGGACGAGCTAGCCGTTGCCATCTTGGCAGCGCGTCACTCCCGGATAACAGAAAATGGGCAAAGAGGCGGGACATGGCTGGAGCTGAGGTGACGCAATGACTAACAGACAGCAGATAAATGGCTATCCACCTGTCACTCAAAGTTGCCACGCCCTTAATTATGCAGGACTTTAAAGCTTTATATAATGTAAACGAATGAGTTATAAAAATAAATTCACCCCCTCACAGTTGTCATGAAGGGCAAAATTAGCTGTAAAGACCAAATCCATAATTTGTACCAGGCTGTAAACATGTTTTTTTTCTGATGTAAAGTTGCTGTAAAGGCATTTTAACATGGGGCTCAATAACATTCTGCTCATTTTGGAGCCTGTTTCTAGCGGCCAGTTGATGAATAGCTTGGAAGCCATTGGCTCTTGAAGTATTGGCTTCAAGAGAAACTGGGGGAGGTTGCCGCTTGCAACCAATCACAGTTCGCAGTTAACTGCAGTGCTAAGATGTTGAAGGAAGGCTACGATTTGACTGAGCGGCTGACATTCTGTTGTTGTTTTTCATTTGTTCATAATTTGTTTGCATCCATTCAGATCTCTCACAGTCCATTTCCATGCATGCTCTCACTACTGACTTTCACTAATACTGATTACTGATTGTTCGAATACATTTGTTGATTATGTTTTTTCGTTAAACAAACTATTTATTTCACTACTTGCTGGTCCATGTCGCCTCTCGCTCATGTTACAATTGTGAGCCAGTTGTAACAGCGTCACAACATTTGTTTCTAGGCGGACTGTTAAAAAACGCAACACACACGTCTCACAGACATCCTGTAGAATTCGACCAATCAGATGACGACTTTGAAACTCCTGAAGTGTTTCCAAGTGTGCCATATGCATCAGATGTTCAGCCAACGGTCCATGGGAGTGACGTATGGGACTAAGACTATGTAGATAGTGAGTGCGGATGGATGGATGGATGGATGGATGGATGGATGGATGGATGGATGGATGGATGAATGGATGGAAGGAGTGATGGATGTATGGATGGGATAGATAGATGGATGGGATGGATGGATGGAAGGATGGATGTATGGATGGACAGACAGAAGAGATAGCTAGATAGATAGATAGATAGATAGATAGATAGATAGATAGATAGATAGATAGATAGATAGATAGATAGATAGATAGATAGATAGATAGATAGATAGATAGATAGATAGATAGATAGATAGATAGATAGATAGATAGATAGATAGATAGATAGATCATCCTCTCTGTCTCCCGTCTTTTTCAGTTGGACAGTCAGTAAAGATGACACTGTAGACACCAGGCCTCTTGCCCATTTTTTGGCCTGTGCTTCGCACATCAATCATGAGCTCTCAAAGGGAGTCATACGCGTGCACTTTCCATCCGTCACTCTCTCCCTTATGCCCGTGCCGCTCAGGAACAGGACGTTTTAATGCACTCTCAAAGTCAGACATTTCAAACGCTGGCAAAGGGAGCATGACAGAAGGAGAACAGAAAGGGAAGTATATCGAACGATAGATTATGCATACAATTATCATATTTCCATTTGCATGTGCAATCTCGGCGGGCTGCAGATGCCATTTTGATGCGGGATTTGCTTAGCGGCGTCTGTCAGTATATAGGCATGCAAGATACACAAGGAGGGAAACGTAAAATACCAAAGGGGTGAGAAATAGAGTTTGAAATAAGAACGGAGAGAGAGTGCTTGTGTAGAGTGACCATTTTTTAATGGTAGATCTACTGTCCTTGTCACAGAGGCACTTGTAGATGCTGAGATAAAGCTTTCAAAGTGACAGCTCAGATGCACTCTGCAGTGGTAAAGGGCAGAATGCTGAAAAGCACAATACATCTGAAAAGATGTTTTCCATCTGGCGGTATAAAAAAGCCCTTCGACTTTAATTTAACTGCCTGAGGGAATTCTAGCATGGATGATGATAACACATCTGTATGCTTGTGGTGGGCTAACGTGAGAATCCCTAGAATTGAGGATTTTAGTGCGGCAAAGCCTACAAATGTCCTCAAGGATGATTGGTATCTTACTAACTATGCTGTTGATGGTCTGATACAAAGATAATGACACATGATTGCAATATAAAACCCCATCAGCTAGAATGGGGCCTTGCGCTATGAGCGCTGTGTTTGAATGAACTTTAAGATTAAAAATGTGTAGTGTGGGCCTTTTTGACACTTTTATTGATATGGAGAGATAAAAGGAAATGACAAAGGATTGGGATCAAGAAATCTCCACATTAGCGCACAAGTTTAATGCGTCACAGTTTGTTTCTTCTTTTAGCTTTTTCGGCATGAAGTAAAGAAAAATAGTCCGCTTTTTACTCAAAATTTGAATAAATACATAATATAGATAAGATATAGGGTAACGCTTTAGTTTAGGGTCCAATTCTCACTATTAACTAGTTGCTTATTAGCATGCATATTACTAGGATATTGACGGTTTATTAGTACTTATAAAGCACATATTAATGCCTTATTCTGTATGACCAAATTCTATAATCTCTTATTTCTCAATACCTAAACTTAACATTAATAAGCAATATTTAGGAGTTTACTGAGGCAAATGTGATAGTAAATAGTAAGTTAATAGTGATAATCGGACACTAAACTAAAGTTTGACCAGATATAGTCTATTCATTGCACATACATACATACATTATGTAATAAAATATGTAGAAGTCTATATATATATATATATATATATATATATATATATATATTAGGGCTGTCAAAAGATTAATCACGATTAATCACATCCAAAATAAAAGTTTGTTTTTACATAATATATATTGTGTATATATATAATATAATATATATATTGTGTGTACTGTGTATAATTATTATGTTTATATAAATATTCATGTATATATTTAAGAAATATTTGCATGTATATACTGTATACATTTATATAATTTATATTATATATAAATATAAATGTTTTATATATAAATATAATACATTTTTCTTAAATATATGCATGCTTGTGTGTGTTTTTATATATAAATAATAATTATACACAGTTCACACACATATATTATGTAAACACAAACTTTTATTTAGGATGTGATTAATCTTTTATTTATCTTTATTTATCTAATTTATCTTTTGACAGCCCTAATATAAATATATATATATATATATATGACAACTATAACAGCTTCAACTCTTCTGGGAAAGCTTTCCCCAAGGTTTAGGAGTATGTTTATGGGACCTTTTGACCATTCTTCTAGAAGTGCATTTGTGAGGTCAGGCACTGATGTTGGATGAGAAGGCCTGGCTCGCAGTCTCTGCTCTAATTCATCCCAAAAGTGTTCTATCGGGTTGAGGTCAGAACTCTGTGCAGGCCAGTCAAGTTCCTTCACACCAAACTTGCTCATCCATCGCTTTATGGACCTTGCTTTGTGCACTGGTGCACAGTCATGTTGGAACAGGAAGGGGCCATCCCCAAACTGTTCCCACAAATTTGGGAGCAGGAAATTGTCCAAAATGTCTTGGTATGCTGAAGCATTAAGAGGTCCTTTCACTGGAACTAAGGGGTCAAGCCCAACCCATGAAAAACAACCTCACACCATAATCCCCCCCTCCACCAAACTTTACACTTGGCACAATGCAGTCAGGCAAGTACCGTTCTCCTGGCAACCGCCAAACCCAGAATCGTCCATCAGTCCAATATGTCACACTTCAACACGTCTCCACTGCTCTAGAGTCCAGTGGCGGTGTGCTTTACACCACTGCATCCAACGCTTTGCATTGTACTTGGTGTTGTTAGGCTTGGATGCAGCTGTTCGGCCATGGAAACCCATTTCATTTAATTTCTGTTCTTGAGCTAATCTGAAGGCCACACAAAGTTTGGAGGTCTGTAGCTATTGACTCTGCAGAAAGTTGGCGATTTCTGCGCACTGTGCGCCTCAGCATGTGCTGACCCCACTCTGTGATTTTACGCCTACCACTTAGTGGCTTAGTTGCTGGCAATTGCTTCTACTTTATTATAATACCACTAACAGTTGACTGTAGAATATTTAGTAGTAGAAATTTCACGAATGGATTTATTGCACATGTGTCAACCTATCACGGTACAACGTTTGAATTCACTAAGCAGTCTGCATTCCTTGGTGCTTGATTATATATATGTGGCCATGGAAGTTATTGGAACACCTGAAATCAATGATTTGGAGGGGTGTCCCAATACTTTTGGCAATATGTGACAGAATATTATTGCTATTACTATTTAATATTATTCATATTCTGGTGACTGGTCCATGTTATAGCATACACAAAAAGAGACATGTCTTAACCCGCTAAGCTATTTTAAGTCCAGTTAGCATCAGAATGTTAGTCCCGGCTGTCCTATTAGCTTCTGCTGAGCCTTCTTTTTTGTAATCAGTGGATACTTCCAGACACAGATCTGACAGTAAATATCGCTTGCTCCTCACCTCTCGGCTGATGGGAATACATTTTTGTATTCAATTACAGCAAATGACTTGAGGGGATCGATGCCTGCTCCCTGTTGAAAAGAGCATTCTTTACTGACTACATGTTCATACAACACACCAGGCATCTGAATGACTCCAGCCGCAGCACACTATTTGTGTGGTCTCCTCTCTCGGGGGTGGGAGATTACAGCTTGTATCATTTTTACGTGAAACATTTTGATGAGAGGGCAATGGATCAATAGGCTTTGGGTTGCCTAAACAGATCGAAATGGACTAAATGTTCCCATTTGTATCCTGCAGACAATGGCTCTGCATCCACCTTGGAAGAGCAAAGCATTGATCCAATAAAGAAAAGCCAAAATGGGCTGCCTAATTTTATTTCATTCACATGAGAGATCTGTAATTTTGAGCTGCGATCGGTTGTAGGTTCTGAAGAGGTTGAGCGAGATGGTGGAGGTCAACTTAAGTCATGCAGACAAATTGCACTATTATCAGCCGAAGAGGACAAAGGTTGAGAATTCAATCAAGACCTTTTGAAAGTAATGGTGTCATTTATAGTCAAAATTACTTGTTCCCTATGAGATCATAGTGTGCATTAGAGCTGGGCGATGTGATGTACACCGAGCGACGTAGAAATGTCTCAAACAGTGGAGACTTTGCTATGCTGTTTTTACAGATATATTTGCATGGCTATCAGTGAGATGCTTTACTTTTACTCATGAGAGCGGTGAAGAAACGTAATATGAAACTAGTATTAATAGTTTTACTTCTTTGGTTGTTTGTTTTCATGAAGATGTATTTATTTATTTGGCCATTGGTTAGCATTATGCTAAGTGACATCAGTGGAAAAGGAAGTTGTTCAAATGTGGATGATCCAATCAGAATTTGAAGTGGATCTTTTTAATATTAAAGGGATAGTTCATCCAAAAGTGAAAATTATCCCATAATTTACCATCCTAGGTGTATATGACATTCTTCTTACAGACGAATACAATCGGAGTTATAGTTATGTCCTGGCTAATCCAAGCTTTATAATGGCAGCGAATGGCAGCCCAAAATTTGAAGCCCAAAAAAGTGCAATTATAAAATTAATCCATACGGCTCCGGGGGTTAATAAAGGCCTTCTGAAGCGAAGTGATGCGTTTGTGTAAGAAAATATCCATATTTAAAACTTTATAAAGTAAAATATTTAGCTTCCATTAGACCGAAAGTGTAACGCCTCTCGCAGTTCAAAATGCTTACGCTACGTCCGACGTCATCGTTGCACCAGTTGCGCTTTTTCCGTAAGCTGAATACGGAAGGCGATCCGCCGGAAGCTATATATTTTACTTTTATAACATGTTAAATATGGATATTTGTCTTATAAAAACCCATCGATTCGCTTCAGAAGGCCTTTATTAACCCCCAGAGCCACGTGGATTACTTTTATAATGGACGGATGCACTTTATTGGGCTTTAAATTTTGGGCTGCCGTTCACTGCCATTATAAAGCTTGGAAGAGCCAGGTGTCACAATTCACCAGTGTGAGTGCCCGTGATCACCACCAGAGGGCACTCCAACCCGGACTGTCACCCCATCAATGACTACATCTCCCATAATCCTTTGCCCGGACTCATCAGCACTCATTGATTGCCTGGTAATGTCTATCATTCATTGCAAAGTCTTGTTTGTTGTAATACTGCATATCTGAGCGTTTTCCCTGGTTTCATGTCTGTCGGTTTTTTGGATTTCTTGCCTGTTCCGTGGATTACCCGTTTGCCTGTCTCTCCTGTCTTGCTTGGCTGATTGGACTGATTACCTGTTATGACCTCTTGCCTGTTTGTTGACTACGAGTGTGGATTGCCCTTTATTAAAGCTGTGTTTGGATCCTCAACCTGTTAAGTCTCAGAGCAGTACGTTACACCAGGACATTTTTATGGACATTATTCGTCTGAAAGAAGAATGTCATACCCACCTAGGGTGGCTGGAGGGGGAGTAAATCATGAGGTAATTTCCATTTTTGGGTGAACCATCCCTTTAATATTTTTTTTAATAATGTTTTTCTATTAATTTTTATTTTTTTTATTTGGTTATTGGTTGGCATTATACTAAAATACATAAATGAGATCCAATCAGAATATAGATTTGCATCTGTTTTAATAAATAAATTGGTTGTTTGTTTTTTGTTTTTTTGTTTTTTTACTCAAGCGCTACACAATGTAAATGTTTTTTTTGCATAGATGTCAATCATTTGTTAGGAATTTGTCTTTGGGTTTGCATTCATCATTTAAAGGTAAAGTATAAAAATAAAATAAAAAATAAAAAAGATTTGCAAACATAATTGTTTTTTTCCTAACAGGCTTCCTTGACACTTCATCCATCTTCCACTGGTCAGACAAATACGAAATCACACTATTGGTTAACAAAGTTTTTACATAGATTTAACATTAAACCATTTTTTAATACATTTTGGCAGATTATGAGTTACATATTTGTTTCGATTTTAGATTTTCTGTATGCTCTCTCTCTCTCTCTCTCTCTCTCTCTCTCTCTCTCTCTCTCTCTCTCTCTCTCTCTCTCTCTCTCTCTCTCTCTCTCTCTCTCTCTCTCTCTCTCTCTCTCTGGTCTCTTTGTGCTCTGTGTAGTGATTGAAACGCTGCCCTATAGATTCTGCTGGTTTGTGAGGCCTGTCCGTGCTCTAAGCCATCTTGAAGTTCCCGACACCACAGGAATGTAAAACAGCTCATCCTGTCAGTGAGGCGTGTGTGTGTTTGTAGGCTGGATATGGTGGTGGCATTGATGAAGCGAGACTTGTGTGTGTGTGTGTTTGTGTGCGTCTGTGTGTTTCACAGCCGCCCTGACCGCACTGTCTTGCCGTGTAGAGAAAATGGCTATTCTTGCACTCACACCGCACCACTTTTCTTCATTTAACTCTGATTAGCTTTGATAATGTATCTGTGCCATTACCCAGCTAATAAAAGGGGGAGGGCGGCCGAGGGGATGGGGGTAATGGGGTCTGAGCTCCGTGACTCAAGAAAACACTGACAAGCTCTCCCGAGGAGTGGTTGAATCACAAGTGACGCATGGGGAGCCTTGCCTCAGTTTGGCTAAATGTAACAATCCTTTAGTCACTGTTACAGACCTGGACAGCTCACAGCAGGTTCTGTGGAGCCGCGGCAAGCGAGCTGGACCATCTCGATGGGACTATATATCAAGGCTGATGGGAGACTGTGGTTTAAGCCTTGAATTTTCCCTTCAGGACAGAGTGGAGGTCATAATACTGAGCCTGAAATGTCTTTAGCTTTCTTCTTCAACAAACAGAGTTGTCAAGTCTGTGTTGTGCCTTTGCTCTGAAGTATGAAAAATCAGTTTCAATTCTGTTTTCACATAATGGCTTTTGGTGCATTAACACTAGTAATGTAGAGATTGTGATAAAAGTCAAAATTTCCATACAGTGTGAACGGCACAAGCTACATGGAATCTGATCTTTTCAATTCTGATTTGGGCCACTACCAGATGTGGTCCTAAATCCGATACAGTTCATATGTTTTACAATGCAACCTCAGTCCAGATACCAGATACCAGATACCACAGCACACCTTCAGGGGTCTAGTGGAGTCCATGCTTCAACGGGTCAGGGCTGTTTTGGCAGCAAAAGGGGGACCAACACAATATTAGGAAGGCGGTCATAATATTATGCCTGATTGGTGTGTGTGTGTGTATATATGTAGCTTTTGTCACTAAATAAAAGTCAGGTTTATTATAATTTTTTTACATATTGCAGGGCAAATGAAAAAAAATGGAATGTGTTTTTTTCAGGAAATTTCTACAATAAAAAAAATACCTTGTTAAAGCTACTTTGTTTTAAAAACAACCGAACCCAACTTTTGGTGTATTGTCTTTTCTTCTAAATAAAAGCGGCAAAAAGGCCGGGGAAAAAAATGCATTTTGGCTTTATAGCGACTTCAAATATACCCCTTGAATGGCCCGTATCATCTCCGAGGACAACAGTAAAAAAGTCTATTTGTCCCATGATATGGCCACAGGAAGTGATGTGAAGCATGTTACTACTTTTCTTCAATCCCCCACTCCTTCTCATTTCTTCTTTCTTTGTGTTAATCCCTGAGTGTGGCAGGCGGGCGAGCAGCAGGCTAAAACCACGACTCTAAATGAGGCACAGAGAGAGTCAGAAGGGCCGCTGACAGCTTTATAAATGGTTTTTCCACTTGATATATGTTCACCCAACTCTGGTCCAATTTCGTTTAACTATTGTTTTCTTACTGTTGCTTCAGTCCATTTCAACAATTGTTGCTTTTTGTCTGTATTTTGCATAAAGCCGCTGTAGCCTCTCAGAGATTAGAGAGCAGTGTAGTTTATGGTCATTTTCATCCCAACATATTAATTTGATCAATTTACCTCAAGATGTATTGTTTCTTTTGCATGATTGAATATTTACCCCCGGTTTCACAGACAAGGTCTAGTCCCTGACTAAAATGCATGTTTGAGCTGTTTTAACTGAAAGCAACTTCTTAAAATAAGTCAGTGCCATAGTTTTGTCTCAAGATGCACATTTATAGAAGCTACTTAAATGTCCTAATTTAACTAATCCCTAATCCTTAATCTAAGCCTTGTCTGTGAAACCTGACCTTAATGTCTTACAGAGGTTTGCTTTAAAAAATGCCTTTTCAAAAGGGAAAATGCCCCCTTTCTCTGAAATGTTATGTTACAAACCACAGCTAGACAAACCATTACTAAATGTCACCGAGCACCATGAGAAGAAAGCCCAAAAATTGAACATTTCAAGTGGAGGTCATTGGTTCCACCCAAGCAAGTTGCAGAACTCAAGCATGAAGCTGAAATGTGTGGAGTGTCTCCGTCCCACTAATTCCTCTCTTTAATTAAAGCAGGCAAAGGCGAGGACTCTCACAGCCGCCTGATCTCTGAAGTGTTTTTGTGTCAGCACCAATTACACCTTCCTTCTTAACGCTACATGAATGGCGTTTTGATTGGAGGGTAAGCCCCAGTATTAATGCCAGCATTTCATATGGTCCTTTTTAGAGGCCTTTGCCATTTGTAGCAGGCACTGTGCATTTCTTTTCCCCTTTCATTCCCATCAGAGAAAAGATGACATTGAGTGACTGGCCCAATCTGTTCCCTCATGTGAAACATAGAGAGTGCCATGTCTTCTCTTTTCCCCCCTCCTTTATTTTGAAGTCTGTTCTCGTTTCAATTTTGTCCCCCCTCACCCACGCTCGAAATCCACTGCAATGCGTTAGCCAATATGTGTTAGTTGTCTCAAGTTCTTGTGCCTCGGCGTGCCTTTGACAATTGCAAATGTAAAGTTCACAACTGACTGCCTTTGCATCTGCTCCTCGAAGGCAGTGCCTGCTTGACGCCGGGAAGGCCGTGAGAATTGAAATTCCTCCGATGTGCTTCAAGAACCTCAACTCTTGTGGGAGGGGGAAGGCAAGATCAATTGCAATAAAACCTCACCTCAAAAAGGTGCCGTCGCAGACCATCTCGGGAATCCCGAAGTGACGCGACGCCCCGACCAGAGGAAGGTGAGTGGGGCCGTCGTCTGAGGGTTATAAATAATTTCACCTCAACAGTCAATAAGGACATCTCGTAGGCCCCCAGAGCTGTCGCTGTCCAATAACTCAACACGGTGCACATGTCAGTCAGTAAGACACCCTGAGACAACAATAAATCAGAGTTAAGGCATAACATGGTTTTTATAGTTATTTATAATATATATATAAAGTTTTGGGGGTAACGCATTACAAGTTACGTAATCAGATTACTTTTTCAAGTAATTAGTAAAGTAATGCATTACTTTTACATTTACAAGAAGTTAATTTGTTTTCCTATGTATTGACTGTCAGCCCTCCTGTCCCCATGTTGAGAGAAATCTGGAAGTGCAGAGGCGTTGTTTGTGCTTTGTGTGAACATGATGGTTATTGTAGTTCTAGACTAAATGTGAGCAGACATTTAAGCTTGGTACATACTCCACAAGAACAAAGAAATGTGTTCGTTTTCTCGAGGTGGCAGGAACAAGAACAAAGTTCGTTCTGGCCAGGACATTCCATACTTCATGAGTAAAACCAGGTGCCGAACAGGTGCCACTTTACGTTTCTGACCAATCACACAATAGTTCTCGGACACCCACAAGAAAAAAGTTCTGCTCAGATGATGTGTCGAGAACAAGCTGCGAGAACTCCCAGACCAGGGCTGCGAGAACAAAATGACGCCTGGGAGCGAGAACTTTTTTCTCTGTTCTTGCGGAGTATGTAATGGCCTTTACTCATCTAACCTGCACAAAAACATTCTGTATTTCTCAAAATGAATAAAATGCAAACTCTGAATATTATGCACACCTGCAATAATTAAATAAGTTTAATTACACAAATATACTTTATGTATATAATCTCACTTTATTAACCAATGCCTTTGCTGCTGTCCATCGATGATCCAATTCAACAATACTAAGCAAAAAATGACTTTAGAGCGTGTTGAACTTTCTTCAGCAGCACACAACAGCAGCACACTCTTAAACAACAAATTGTACCTTTTAAAGGCCCCCTGAAATCAAAATGGAAGTTTTTTAGCTTTTAGTATGACTATGTTAGTCTTAAGGTTATGAATAAGCTGGTGTGTTCAAAAACAATGACAAAATTCGCATTTGACACAATAAGCATTCAAAACTTACAGTCTCTCACTTCCATTAAAATGGATCACAGATCCATTCAAATCTGTCCAATCAAATGGTCCACAGACCATCTGTCCAATCAAATGGTCTCTTGAATCTGAAGCACCCGCCCCCTACACTACAAATAGACGCTGAAGCTTCTTCTGAAATCGGTCAGCTGTTCACAGATTTACTATTTTCTACATGGTGAATGGCACATAGCGCACTATACATGCGATAGGAAACGATTCACACAGTGTAAATATGCTTTCCGTTGAGGCGAATGAAGTCTGGTTTCACGTTACTTTCATGCACACGGCCACAGCGCACACACATAGTCTAGACCAGAGCCGTTGACTAGAGAGACGTTCAGCATGGATCAAATACGCGAGTCGGCGCATACAACAAAAAATATCGGACCCATTTAAATTCTGCACAGAATGCTGTATTTCAAAGTGATAGGGAGGAGATTATGATGATAAACGGTTAGAGATTAGGAGGAAACTCTGGCTTTACCAAACAGAAAGGCTCCAGTCAAACTGTGATATTAATGAAACGCTATTGGTTGTTTCAAAAAAGGGGAGGAGCTGCTAACAGCTTGAGCCGTTTCAGGGGAAATTATGTCAATACATTGAATAATGCTGTGTGTTTCAAGGCAATTCAGTGGGCCTTTAAGGTACAAGTGGCCGTCACTGGGGTGGTACCCTTAAGGGTACATTTTTGTACCTCTATGTCGGGGTAGGCAAATTCCGTCCTTCAGAGCTGATGTCCTGCAGAGTTTAGCTCCAACCCTACTAAGCCACCACAGTATAAAACTCATGGCTCCCAGCATGCATTGCAGCATTAAGTATGTCACCATTGTTGAGATTCATAAGCTGATTCTTGGTATCTGTGTGTGTCTAAACTTGTTTCCCCCTAGAATGAATTTAATAATCAAAATTCAGAATATCTGGTCTGTGGCAATAAAGTATTGTTGGTGAATATAATTTTGTAATATTTTTAGTCAGTGATGTGTTTTGTTAACACTGTAGCAAAAAACACAAACTCACATAAAAAGCCAAGAGTCAAACTGCCCAACTAAATAAAACAATGATCACCAAACATTTTCATTAAAACATCGACATCTAAACCTCTGTTAATTCTCAATAAGAGCTTCTATAGATGTCTTTCAGGGTTGGATCCAAACTCTGCAGGACAGCAACTCACTAGGACCGAACTTGCCTACCCCTACTCTAAGTAGAGGAATGGTATAATTGTACCCTACGGACCAATTGTGTACCTTTAAAGGTACAGTTATACGTTTTGTTCGCCAAGGAACAAAATTATACGTCCACTTTATCTTTTTTTTCTGAGAGTGCAGCTAAAGGTTTGTTTGAGCTGTGCCCTCTACTGTAAAGGTGTGAATTTGCATTTCATTCAGCCTGAGGCTTATTCGTTTCACTTTTGGTGTGAAAGGGCCTTTACATTTGTCAAAAATAGAACATTTTTAGTTAATAAAATACAAACAAAGCAATCTCAGCTTAAATGAGGAAAAGCAACACAAAAATAATGTAGCACTAGCCTGACGTCGTCATACTCAATTCTAGTCAGAATATGAGTCTGATTCTGCTCCGTTGAGCTGTGATTATGGGGCGGGTTTCAACCGAACCAGGAAAGACCTCAATTGGATAGACCTACAACCAATCAGAGAAACGGAGCGACACATAACGTTAGTTATCAAATGTCAACAGAACTCAACTGCACTGTGTTGCCATGTCCGCGGGTTGAAGCGACCCTGATTATGTGATATACAGACCCAGGAATGCGATTTTTAGCTGCCAGCCCTGCCAAAATAACACATATTTTACCCCCCAAATGCCTTTTTTTCCCGGAGAACCCCCTCTGGAAAGCTATTGGGCTTGTTTTTGGCTAGTTTTGAGGAACGTTAACAATTGGGCGGGTTTTGTTGTAAAAACTTGGCAACCCTGTCACGCACGCTTGAATAAGTAGCCTAACGTTAGAAGAAAAAGATGACTGTAAACGATCTTTGCCGGTGTTGTAAAAAAAAGGATACACAGAGTTTACTTACCAACACGATCATCATTTCTGAGAGAAATAGTAAAGGTGAACGCATATACGAACAAGTTCTCCGTTTAGGATTAGAGCAAATTCAACCCAAGCGCCTTTGATGACGTGATGATGACGTTACTGTTGATCATCTGTCCATCATCGTCTAAAGCCCGCCCTGACAATTTCATTGGTCCGAACAGTTTCTGTTCGGGCATAATTACTTCTCTACCGATCAAGTCCAGACCGAACTGCCCGTGTAAAAATGTTGTGGGCGGGGCTAAGTTCGGCTGGCATCCAGGCTAATGTAGCACATTACTTTCCAAAAATTAAGTTATTTATAGCCACATTTTAAGTGATGTGGCTAATAAGGATCATTTTCTTCTTACTCTAATTCCAATCCCATCTGCTGTTGTTTTTCCTATGGACTAATTTTGAACAGTCATACATCTATTTTCAATACAACAACAATTCATAGTGAACATGCAGCTCCATAAATTGCTTTCTGAAGAGCTTCCTGATCTTTATATTTAACTTTTTTTGTATGTATACAAATTTGTCTCGGTGTTCATATGTGTGTTTATCGTGGTCATTTTATGTTGACTATATTTAGAAAGTTTATCAATTACTTTTTCAGAATGCATATACTGTATTGTTATTTCCTGACAATGTCCATTGACACACAAAAAAATATATATTTGAAAGGCCAATTATTAGACAAGCAAACGTGAGTTTATGAAAGTGCAAAGAGGCTGACAAGCAGCACATTGTCCAATGACTTTGAGTACAGCCTGCACCATCATGTTGGGAAGATAAGGAGAGCTTATAGGCTTTAAAACAATGATACGTGAAGCCAGTCATCACTAATGGTTAGACAGCCAAATCAATGTGCAGAAGCTCTTATTGAATACAGTACAATATTGTGACGTTTGCTGCAGCAAAATTGTTTGGTTCAACAATCTTTAGTTCAGCTGCAATGATGGAGCACCATTAGTCTGTTTTCTGTGCCTCTCCTCCTCTCTCGATCACTCTCGTTCACTCTCTCTCTTGCCATCTTCTTATCCTCCTTATCTTGGTGACTGTGCAACAACTAATCCCGAGGGATTTGAACCTAATGAATCTCATTGATTTGTTCTAGAGGGATGAGGAACAAGACGGAATGGGATGTTTTGACACAAAAAAATTAGATTCACTCTCAAGTGTATTTTGGCCACGGTAAGCTTAAGAGGTGAGAGAGAAATTTGGACTTGAGGTATGTAATTAGATTTTCTTCTCATGAACTCACTGCTAAATCTTTTTGCCGCTATTTCGTAAATCTGACGCTCACCTTTTTCTTGCAAAACTGCAATATACGTTTGGTTTTCTTCTTTTTGGTAGATGCGGACTGCATAGGAATCCTCTTCAAGTAAATCAATGCTCTACTTTAAACCCTGGAGATGCATTTTTTTCCATTAAACCAGAGTCGATTAATTAATTCAGGGGGCATTATGAAAAAAATATATATACATATATATATATATATATAGTCAGATATCATTTTGGTGGAGGAGTCACGGACCTTTCATTAAAAAAAAAAAACCTATAACAACCATCACGTTACATTTTCACTGAGTAAATCCACCTTTGTGGCAAAGTTGTGTATTTAATTAATTCTTCAATTCCCACTCCATTGGTAGCAGATTGTTTGGGGCTCCTCCTTTTAATTAGCTTCCCTCTAGAACCGGGGCACAATGTTTCAATTAGACACTTAATGAAATTCAATGATCATAAAATACAATTACCACCATGGTGCAGCTCTTCACTGAAACCAATTACGGTAGTGGTAACAAGCAAGAAGTTGAGGGAAGAAAGGCTCCTGGGGACGTGCGCTTCTCTTCTCCCGTTAGCAATGTTAGCACTGGCGTAGGCAGTGTAAAACGGTGGGAGGCCCGGTGTCGTGCTTGACCCTCTTGGGACGAGCAATTATGGGTTATTTGCCAGTTGGTGATGTGATAACTAGATGCGTGCATTTCTGTGTGTGTGTGTGTTTTCCCCACTGAAGACAACCACTCATTTATCTTGAGAAGTGATTATTTCACTCCACATTACTTCTTGAAAACTTAAAGGTGAAGTGTGTAGTTTCGATGCCCCTAGTTCCACTTTAACACTCCCTCCATCTGCCATTGGTCAGGCTGTACGGATAGCCCCACCCCAAACTCACACCATTGGCATTTGCACACCAACAGCATTTGCTGCTATGGTCTGATTGTTTAAACAAACGGTGCAATGTTTTGATTGCGCCACAGTGTTTACACTTTTGGGGGAGAGAATCAGAGAATTTGGCTTAATTATTGTTGAGTAAAGTTTAACAGCAAGGTCTCAAAAGAGGGTTGTCGTAGTGATGCCATTTTGGGGTTCCGCAAATAACCTTTTAGTGAACAGTTCTTAAAAGAATAATTGTGATAGAATGTTTCAATAATACGGGGGCTGACACAGGACAAAAATGTAGTCGTTGGAGAGAGTAGAGCTAGCACTCTGTAGAGAAGTTTGTCCGTTTAGGGCTACTGTAGAAACATGACAGGTGCAAAATGACGATTTCACTGAAAGGGAACCCGTGGTGTATGTAGATAGAAATGGCTCATTCTAAGGTAATAAAAACATAACTGTACTTTATGTAAGGTCTATATACACCACTGAAAACATAGTTATGTATATTATATTGCATTTCTGTCATTAGATCCTCTTAAATACTACACACTTCGCCTTTAAGGGGCGTGTCTCCTGTGAGACTTCAATGTAAATGCCCGCTGCTGTGATTGGCTGACATCTTTGCATATGAAATAGCTAAGTATTACACGTGGAACTCTCTCTGAAACTTTTAGCACGTTTTTACTATTACAGCTCTCAAGGTTAAATAATCGTGAAAAGTGTTGATTTTAGCATTATATTTTGATCTATGGCTTGCATAATCATATTATGGTTGCAGTGATGAGCATTGTAGCCGATCACAGACATGTTAAATGCATGAATGCAGTGATCGTCATTGCAACTCAATTTCTGCACACTAATGAATGCTTCATCATAACTAATGCTGCGTTCACACCAAACGTGAATAGAGCGTCAGGAGTGAGTGGCATCTGGAGGTCCTGCGGTGCGATAGACGCGTTTCGCGATTCCGCCTCATTCACGCGTCCAGTTCGTTTGTGCAATCACGTGTCCACGTGTTCGCGTCCGACGCCTGAGTTGAAAAATTTGACCCTTGGCATCAATTCGCGCCGCGTTAACCAATCAGGAGCCTGCTTGCTGCTGTCACGTGGTAAAGTGACGTGATGAGAAACCCTGTATAATTTAAAAATACTACTATTGTGACTTTCAGGTGGGAAGACTTTTCAGGTGGGAATGTAGTTGTTTAAAGCTCAAATCTGTGGTTATTTATAAAGAGAGCACCTATTAAAATTAAATAATCTTGCATTTTTGGAGTTGTGAGATCCAGGCGATCATCGGGCACTCAGCGCTCATTAACCCCGGCGAGAGCAACCTTTCCTCGGCCAGTCCTTCTGACGTTTGCCGCTGGCTCTGATGTCTCTGAATTGGTTCGTCTTGTGTGGATCTAACGGGCGATCTTTGGTGTCATTAATCTATCATTTGTTGTCTGCCAAATCGTTTTGACTGAGGGCAAAGAGAAGTTTCATAACTTTATTTTTTAAGGATATTTAAATATACATGCAGTGAAGATAATGTAGGAATTGCCTGGACCACATTTGTGTGGCTATTAATGTTTAATATATATATTTAATAAAAATTAAAAGAGGCAGAGTGGTGTTTTATGACATATTTCTCCTGGAACACCTTGAACGCGGGTTTATTAAGCTTCAAACGCTCAATTTATACGCGCGTCCAATTCAAAATGTTCAAGCGTCAAACTAGACGCGGTAGACACGATTTTGACACTCTATTCACGTTTGGTGTGAACGCAGCATAACAATCAGAGGTGGATAGTAGTGAAGTATTTTTACTTTCTACTCAAGTACATATTTCAAGTATATGTGCTTTATCACTGTTTTTTTTTTTACTTCACTACATTCCAAAGCATAATGTTGTACTTTTTACTGCACTTCATTTCATAAATTAAAGGTTTTTTTATCTTTAATACTTAGTAAACCTAAGTAAACCTAGTAATACTTAGTATACCTAGTAAAAGTAATTTAATTAAGTATTAAATGATATTCAATATGAAACGTAGTGCAGTAAAAATTACAATATTATGTTTTGGAATGTTGTGAAGTAAAAGTTTTCTAAAGAAGAACACTGAAAAAGTACATATACTTGACAAAATAAAATTACTTGGAAAGTAAAAATACTTCAGTACTGTCCGCCTCTGCTAACAGTGCAAACACAATGTAAATAAGAGATTCTGCGATTATAACGGGAGTTTTGCAGAGAGTCCAGAACTCAGACACTGATAAACTCACACTGTTTGATTTACAGCTCCAGCGATTGAAAAGGGAGCGTTCTATGATTTTAGTCACTGGTTTGATTTACTGACAATAAGCGATTTTGAGACAAAAAACGTCTATACATGAATCATTACATATCAGAAATCACTGCTGATTTTGGTTAGACACATACACATAATCAGTAAATATCAAACGATCTGTAACAAAACAATAGTGACAGTAAAAACTTTTTTACTCACATAAGTGTGTTTACAGTTCTTCTTGTACTATTATGACCTCTTATATGTCAAAAGCTCAATACATGACCCCTTTAAAGGTTGTTCATGGAACCACCAATGCCATTGTGGAACCTTAATTTTTAATAGTGTGGGAAAGGATGAAGTATTTAAACATTTAAAAATGTAGACGCTTCAGCTTTAAGTAGTCAAAAACCTGACAGATGCCAGAGGGAACTGTTATCGAGTCAAATTATTGTTCTAGTCTATGACAAAGACAAATGGATACTGTCAAAGCCAATTTTAAAAAAGGGATGATGATTTTTATATATAACAAATTGCAAATGCACATTAGAGGACTTTGTATTACCTGTAGAGTAGTGTAGCACTCTATCAATTCGACAGTAATATCAAATGTCAAATGCAAATGATGAAATGTTATTCATGTCTTGAAAAGTTTTAGGTGTGGGAGGCAAAAAACTTCTGAGTGTCAATGCCTGCAGCCATTCAAGGGACGATCGAATCACTCACCAGCGACGCTTGGCATGTGCAGGGATTTCAGCCCGACGCAGACCGACCACTGCGGAAAATTGGCCAGTGACCCCCGAGACGGGTCAGTCCCAATTCACAGATGGCAAATTGCGTGGAAGGCATTGATTAATGGGAGAGACACAACTCGTTATAGTCGGCGGTGTCATCCTCGCTCTCTGAGTAGCCCCGGCTCGCACCCTCTCATTCCCCTCCCTCGCATTTCATCAAGCTAGTGGATGAAATAACAATCTAACAATTGATCTCACCCCCTGCAATTAATGGTCTTCTCGTTGGCGTAATTTGCAGAAGAGAATAAACAGCAACGTAACTGAGACCCAGCAAATGGAAGTAGGAGATACTTGTGTTTATTCGCCATTTAGCATATGAGGTACTTTCAGTTGATTGTCACTCAAAGGTAATTGGGGTTCTGCGTATATCAGCACAGCCAGATGACTCTAATAATAGAAGAACACAGCTATGTTTATTACTTTTTTTAAATGGCTATGGCTGGCGATATATTTAAAGTTGGATATATAGCACATCCAACTTTACCCACATACATATAGTACAATCATTGAAAGCAATATATACCATGGCAAATCTTGGCTGCATTATTGTTTATATCCTCACATCGCAAATTTAAACTACTGTATATTATCACACAAGTCAGTGTTTTTCTATATTTGAATTTTAGTTGATTTTGCTGTAAATACTTCACACTTTTATTTGTTCAGGTTAACGTACGTCAGGTTTAAGCCCTATTGTTTTTGTGAACAAGACTGCTCTGTTTTTGAAACATTATATTAATTCATAGTTATATATTTAAAAATGAAGTATGTAATTTCTGTCCATGTATTGGCAAAATCAATGGCTTTCTTTTTTCAAACAGGTTTCCTGAGCGCTGCTCCCCTCACCTGCCATTGGTTGGACAAGCAGATGGCCCTGCCCACAAACTCACTCCATTGGTCACTGTTACTATGTCAGGATGGTTGGAATAATCAAAGATAGCACCACAGATTGTGTTATTTATAGTAGTCTCTGCACATTAACTCTTTCCCCACCAGCGTTTAAAAAAAAAAAAAAAAGTTGCCAGCCACCGCCAGGGTTTTTGATCATTTTCACAAAAATGTAATGGCTCATATAATATTTTTTTGTATGAATATCTGAACATGCAATATATCAAAAGAGAGCAGACCCTCTGCTTTTAAACAAACAAACAACAACAACAAAAAAGTTTTATTCTAGCTTCATGCATTCATTTTTTATCAATACTTAAATATGGGTAAGTTTCATAAAAAAAAGCAACATTTTGAACAAAAAGCTGATAATCACGTTTTTGTCAAAGACATCCAGATCAGATTCAGAGCGATGATCAAACACAGATGGAGTAGATCGAGTCCATCAACACCCCTAATGCTTGCACAGTCCTATAGCTCGATCTGGGTCGACAATTCATTCAGTAACATTAGATAGTTTTGATTTACATGATGTTTAATGCTGATGATCACATCATTTGCTTACACGATCGCTTGTTCATCTGTGTTTTGATCAGGAGATTCTGTACTCATTCAGAAAATGCATAATAGCGCTAGCCTGGCTCCGCTCTCCTACGTACTTCCGCTCAATTTTCATTTTCCTTCAGTACTCCGTCTGGAACTGCTGTATATGCTTAGGTTTTCTCCCGAACAATTTTTTACCGGTCCAATCAGCGAACAGAGGGAGTGGCTGAGAGCGATGACGTGGATGTCGTGCGCTAGTTTGAGTTGTAGTTCAGTAATGGCGGCGGTGAAAGATGCGAGTGTGTGGCACTGGCACTGCTGACGAATGTCCAGAAGTTAAAGCCGGAGTGTGGCGAGGTGGACGAGCGAGCGAGACATGGGATGAGCAAGCGAGATCGGTGTGTGTGATTGAGAATGAGACACACCGGTCTCGAGTCCTCTCACGGAGGCATATAAGGACGAGCGACACCGGTGAAGGACAAGAGAGGACCAGGCCTGGATTTTAAGTTGTGTGTTGTTTACGTTTTGTTATGTATGTGCGCAGCAGTTGTCCGTGAGGGGCAGTTGAGTTTCATTTTGTGTTTATTATTTGATTAAAAGGTTTTAAACATTTGCCGGTTCCCACCTCCTTCTTCCCTGAACAAACTAACTCCGTTACACGGAGCAAGAACAATCACTGCTGAGTTTTGTTGGTGGTCATGATGTTGTGGTCCGGGAAAAGTATTAGCGACTGCTTTTGACAAACACCAAGGTCGTGTGATAATGTAATATCCTTTTTAGACCCCTGCAGAGCACCGTGCGGTTGCGTGAGCTGTAATTTGGATGCATTTCTAGACTTGTATTTCTTTAAATGCTGGCAAGTGTTTACAAGAGCTAAATATTTCATCACCGCTCAAAAAATAAAAGAAGAAAAGCACGTAAACATTTGAATTGGGCTGTTATTTACGGCAGCATTTATTCTTATCATACCAAGCATATGACATTTTATTTACAGCATATATAATCATGTTATGATTGCACGAGATATGCACCACGAGAGCAGCGCGTTCCGATCACAAAACTCTCCTCTCCACCGTGAATAAATAACAATCTGAATGCATAAGGTTTTATCACTGACACTGAGGTGGTGTGCACAGTTAATGTGAGAATCAAAGGAGAACGGCGCGTGACATATGTCACGACCAAATGTTAGTGATTAGTTATGCAGATCCAGAGTGACTCTTGGCAGATCCAATAGTTTTAAACTTCAACAGAGAACCCGCCTTCAAGGAAGTAAACACTTGTCAATGGAGAGTGGCCAGACTCTATGTACAAATGAAATGTACGAGAGTCTGGTAAGAAAAGGCTATAATGGCGCATAAAACCGTGAAAACATGGAAACACAGAAAATTACGTGTTTTGGTAATTACGTGTTTTCTCACAAATAACAGAAAGTTCAGTGTTTGGCGGGGAAAGAGTTAAGCTGAGGGGAAACAAATTTAACTGAATAAATTACTTATTTCACCTTAAAGTTGCACTGTGTAATATTTATGTAATACTTAATATATATCTATTGGCAGAAATGCAATATAATATACATAACTATGTAATGTACATAACCCTCTGCAGAGTGCTAGCTCTCTGCTGTCAGAGATGACTACATCTTTGTCCTGTGTCCTGTCCTTTGTCCACCATAGCTTCTCTGTGTGCTTCGAAAGGGATGGGTAAGCGGTTAAAATTCGCAAATTTACACACTGAAACTTTAAATAGTTTCTGTTAGTAGTTTGTATTAAAAAAAAGAAGAAAGAAAAATACTTTTTTATATTATGCGTAAAGTTTTAAAGTAGCTTCCCCAACACTACTAGAAATACAGAGACACTGCAGGGACACAGGTAATGGAAGTACGGATAAAAAGAGATTGATTCTTTATCCATGGACCAAACAAAAAGATCTTTCAATCTTCTGAAAGTCAGCCACACGTTTAGGGACTCATTCAGTATTAATCAACATCCAAATCTCTTTCCAGTACCATCATATTGTCTAGTGTCCTCTAAAAAGAGTCATTTTTTTCCCTTTTAAAGTGTAAGTTTTTTTTTGTTTTTTTCAGACTGGCTGATGGCAAATTGCCCTGACTGACTCATAAAGGAGCAGTGGAGGGCAGCGATATTGGAGAAACATCATGTTTGATCCAGAACTCTTTCTTATGCCGAGGCAGAAGATGACATATGGTTCTGACTCACTCACCTGTAAGAAGGCCTCTTCCATAGCTGTCCCGCAAGAGTAGGACAACAGCGGACGCATCAACGGTGACTTATGAACAAACATGACAAACTAGAGCTCTATTTTTGCAGTTCTTTAGAAATCAAGTGCTCTTGAGCAGAAAAAAAATGGTGGGGGAGGGTCGGGGGGTTATCATTATTTACTCACTCTCATGTCATTCCAAAAAATACAAACTGTTCTCATTTTGTGTTCCACAGAGAAATAGCCACATTCAGGTTTGGAACGTCATGAGGGTGAGTAAATAATGACAGAAGTTTTATTTTTGGCAACTATTTTTTAAAGAGTGACCAAACAACTGGAACAAATGCAGATGATGCATTTGGCATTGACATATCACACTTCGCCACACAGTTTTTTCGCTCTACAGATCTTCTTGAGTTGACAGCTCTGAATTTGCATATTTTGAGTGGGTATCTAATCCAGTGTAATGTAAAAAAAAATAATCTTTGCTTGTTGTCATCTTCACCTCCATACCAGTTTTTATCGAGGATGGTGGAGTTTGATTGACGCCATACTACACCTTCACACATTTGCTTTGACGAAGAAAACTGCTGCTTTGCACTCATATCGCCTACACAGATAGAACAAAAAATCCTGACTGGAACAAGGTAAGTGATGCCTTATCTCGGTGACAATTCAAAGATGGTAAAGTAGAACGTCTCGGTTACGTATGTAACCCTCGTTCCCTGAAGGAGGGAACGGAGACGCCACGTCGGAGTACCAATGAATATGAATCTCGCTCGCGAGAGCCAATCTACTTCGAGTGAAACTAAACGAGCCAATGCACATTGGCATGCAATGATTGCACCAGGTGTTCATGCCACGCACTGCGGGTATAAATGAGACACAGGTGCTTGCATCAAATCAGCCTTTTGCTGAGGAGCCGAGTAGGTAGCCGGCACCCCAGCAGGGTACAGAGGACATGGCGACGGGACGTGGTGTCTCTGTTCCCTCCTTCAGGGAACGAGGGTTACATACATAACCGAGACGTTCCCATTCAGTCGGTCACTCTCGACGCCACGTCGGAGTACCGACGAATAGGAATTCCTACCAAAGCGCCATGGCCTCTGCCCCCCTCCAGTGCCCTGTGTGAGCCGCCTGAGCTCTTACCTGATGAGACGGGGCTCACACCGGGAAGACCATCACTGCTGTTCCGCATGACCCGCTCAGTGATTATTGGATAACACTGGGAAAGCGTGCCCTACTGAAGGGGAACGCTGCGGAGCCCACATCGTACCCCGAAGGAGTTATGTAGGAGTACAGGCTGAGCCGTAGCCCGCGACAGAGAGAGGGGGCTAAATCCCATTGATGGGAAGGCTCTCCCAAGTGAAAGACACAGGCTTCCCGTAGGAGCGACCGTGGACAGATATATGGGATCCCCGCAGGGTCACTCATATAACCCAAGCCCAATACCGGTTCTCAAGGATTCAGCGGCAAGGGGCCTGATGCGAGACGCTCCGCCACGTCCGGCACCGAGGGTGATGGAGGACTCACAGAGTTTGCTTCTGGAGAAAATAACGCCGTAGCGTAGCAAGCCGACAAGAGCCGGGGCCCCTCAGTGTTTCTACCCGTTTGAGGTGAGAACACAGGAGGAAACCAGCTCTACACGTAGGCTGTAGAATCTAGCGAACGTGTTAGGTGTCGCCCAGCCCGCAGCTCTACAGATGTCTGACAGCGAGGCGCCACGTGCCATGCAACACTTCTAGTAGAGTGTGCTTGCACCCTGAGCGGACAGGGCACACCTTGTGCTTGGTAAGCCAAGGTGATGGCATCCACTATCCAGTGGGCCATCCTCTGCTTGGAGACAGCCTTTCCCTTCTGCTGGCCTCCGTAACAGACAAAGAGCTGATCTGAGGTCCTAAAGCTTTGAGTTCTATCCACGTAGATCCGCAGAGCGCGGATGGGACAGAGCAAAGCTAGGGCTGGGTCTGCCTCTTCTGGGGGCAGCGCTTGCAGGTTCACCACCTGGTCCCTGAAGGGAGTAGTAGGAACCTTGGGCACATAGCCAGGCCGGGGTCTTAGTACCACGTGGGCGTCGCCCGGCCCGAACTCTAGGCACGAATCGTCGACCGAAAATGCCTGCAGGTCCCCTACCCTCTTGATGGAGGCCAATGCAGCCAACAGCAAAGTCTTCATATAGAGAAGCTTTAGCTCTGCTGACTGCAAAGGCTCAAATGGGGCATTCTGAAGTGCTCGGAGCACCAGAGTAAGATCCCAAGAGGGTATGGAGGGGGAACGAGGAGGATTTAACCGTCTCGCCCCCCTAAGGAACCTGACGACCAGGTCGTGCTTACCAACCGTCTTACCATCTACGTGATCATGATAGGCGGATATCGCAGCAACATAGACTTTGAGGGTGGAGGGGGACAGCCTACACTCCAACCCGTGCTGCAGGAAGGAAAGCACAGACGCGATCGAGCATCTTCGGGGGTCTTCTCGGCGTATGCCTGTCTTGTAGACGGTGCTAGCGCCAAAGTGATGGTGTTAACTACCGCTTGAGGTAAGTCACCTAGAACCTCTGCGTCCCGTCCAGGGGCCAAACATGAAGCTTCCACAGGTCTGGACGCGGGTGCCACAGGGTGCCCCGTCTCTGAGTTAGAAGATCCTTCCTCAGAGGAATCGGCCAAGGAGGGGCTGTCGCGAGGAGCATAAGTTCTGGGAACCAGGTCCGGGTGGGCCAGTACGGCGCCACTAGCAGGACCTGCTCCTCGTCCTCCCTGACCTTGCACAATGTCTGTGCAAGTAGGCTCACTGGGCGGAACGCATATTTGCGCAGCGCCAGAGCATCCGTGCCGAGTGTGCCCTCGGTCAGCGAATAGAACCACTGGCAATGGGACATTTCTGGAGAGGCAAGCAGGTCGACCTGTGCCATCCCGAACTGTCTCCAAATCAGCTGGACCACCTGGGGGTGGAGTCGCCACTCCCCTGGGAGCACAGCTCGTGAAAGCTCGTCGGCCACACGGTTGTGCACACCAGGGACATGAATGGCCCGAAGCGACCTCAGACACTTCTGACTCCAGAGGAGGAGATGGCGGGCGAGTTGCGACATGCGACGGGAGCGCAGACCACCTTGTCGGTTGATATATGCAACGGTCGCAGTGTTGTCCGTGCGGACCAGTACATCTTTGCCCTGTAACCGTCCTTTGAGGCGGCTCAGAGCAAGATGTACCGCTAGCAACTCGAGGCAGTTGATGTGCCAATGCAGGTGCAGGCCCGTCCAAACCCCTGACACTGCATGCCCGTTGTACGTGGCTCCCCAGCCCATGGCAGAGGCATCCGTGAAAACCACAGCATGCCTGGACACCTGTTCCAGGGGCACTCCGGCCCGAAGGAACGAGGGGTCTGACCATGGGCTGAAGGATTGGCGGCAGGCCGGTGTGATGCTCACCGGGTGAGTGCCGCGTTGCCACGCCCATCTCGGGACTCGGCTGTGTAGCCAATGCTGAAGCGGTCTCATATGTAGCAGGCCGAGCGGAGTTACTGCCGCAGCGGCTGCCATATGCCCCAGGAACCTCTGAAAATGTTTCAGTGGAACCGCCATCCTGCCCTGAAACGTGCTCAGGCAGTTCAGTATCGACTGGATGTGCTCCTCTGTGAGGCGCGCAGTCCGTTCGACCGAATCCAACTCCATACCGAGAAAAGAGATCCTCTGCACGGGGGCGAGTTTGCTCTTCTCCCAGTTGACCCAAAGACCCAACTGGCTGAGGTGTCTGAGCACCAGGTCCCTGTGTTCGCACAACTGATCCCTGGACTGTGCTAGAATGAGCCAGTCGTCGAGATAGTTGAGGATGCGAACGCCCTGTTCTCTCATGGGCACAAGGGCCCCCTCCGTGACCTTCGTGAAGAGCCGAGCCTGATGGTCCGAAAGAGCCAACGAGACGGACTGCGGAGCTCTAGCGAGGCTCGCAGAGACCGTGCAAGCGGGACCATAGGGACCACTGTCGTACCCACCGTGGGGCAGCGAGGTGGAATGCAGGTACCAGGCTGGGGCGGCTGTCTCGTGGAGGCGGCCCACAGCGGGGTGAGAGTGTGCTGTGCACACTTACCTGATTCCACCTGAGGGCAGGAGGGACGCGGGGAGGACGTCCACTGCTGCCTGCTGGCGAAGGGGGAGGATGAGTGTGGTCCGGCGTTTGACCGGCCATCACTCTCCGCACCCCCTTGGGACCCAGAGATGGAGGAAATTGCTCTTTTATTGAAAATTTGAAAACCCAAATTTTCAATAAAAGAGCAATTTTCAATTCAATTTTCAATAAAAAGAGCAACTCCGACGTGGCGTCGAGAGTGACCGACTGAATGGGAACTATAAGCCACTCCATTTTTTATGTGTAGGCTTACAAAAGACAAGTGTACTTGCTATACATGTGTATTTTTAGGCAAATAGAATCATGCTATTAAGGCGGAACAGAAACAAAACGGAACATAAGATTCTCCACCCGGCCCTCCTCCGGGGGATGGAGCGGTGCGGTCACCGTCTCCTGAAGAGCAATCCTCCCCATCTCCAGGTCGCCCGTCTCAGGGCCGCTTGCCCTTACTCTTGCCACCCCTCTTCTTGGCAGGGGCCTGGACGGGCGGGGCGGCCTGCTTGCGTCCGTCTCCATGATGTCGCTTGGGTGGAGGCTGCTGCTGCGGCGCGGGAGCGGAGGCAGATGCAGGCGGCCGCCCTCGGCGACGAGCAGTCTGAGGCGCTGCTGGCGGCGGGGAGGAGACAGCAGCTGACCGCCGAGGCAGGATGTGACTGATCGCCTCAGTCTGCTTCTGTGCGGCCGAGGACTGTTGGGCGAAGTTCTGGACCGCGTTGCCGAAGAGGCCAGTCTGGGACACGGGGGAACTAAGGAACCTGATCTTGTCGGTTTCCCGCATGTCAGCCAGACATAGCCAGAGATGGCGCTCCTGGACCACCATAGTGGACATCGCACGACCCACTGCCCGCGCCGTAACCTTCGTCGCACGAAGCGCGAGGTCCGTTGCGGTTCTCAGTTCTTGGAGAACTGCGGGATCGTGACCACCCTCGTGCAAGGTCTTCAGTGCATGGGCCTGATGGACCTGCAACAACGCCATAGCGTGTAAGGCGGAGCCTGCCTCTCCACAAGCCTGGTAGGCTTTCCCGATCAGATCGGAAGAGTACCTACAGGCCCTGGAGGGGAGACACGGGAGGAACCTACGTGTATCCCTTTGCAGGTCCGCCATCGAGGGTGGTGAGGGAGGAGGATCCACTAGGCCGGTTTCGGGCAGTAAAATGTGCCGGGGTGGGGCGCTGAGAACCAGCACGGGCCACCCCGAGATACCAATCATCCAGCCTCGAGGGTTCGGGACACGGTGGAGGGTTCCACACAAGCCCGACTCTCTCGGCGGCCCGGGAAAGCATGGCCATCATTTCCGGATCGGTATCGGGCACAGCGAATCTTCCCGAAGGAGCCCCCTGCGCCGACACGTCATCTCCGGAGAATTCTGACCCTCCCTCCGATGCAGCGATGGACATCTGGTCATCGGGGGGAGCCACGAAGGATACAGTTGGTGCACACCTCGTGGATGGCCCAGCCCGTTCCAACGGAAGCTCAACTGGCTGCAGAGTGCGTGAGGAGTGAGGGTTCCCCGGGGGTTGGTTCCCTGGGGGAAGCGCTCACCGTAACCCTCAAATCACCCGTGCTACTGCCTGAAGTAACCCTTTGTGGGGGGTTAGATCGAGGCAGAGGCACGGGGACTCCGCCCCTTGCGAGACGGAGTCTAGACCGCAACTCTGAGATGATCATGTTCCCACAGTGAGAACATGAATCATCCACCAGCGCTGCCTCAGCGTGCTGAACGCCCAAACACGAGATACAGCGCTGGTGACCATCCCTCGGTGACAGGTAACCACCGCATCCAGAAACGCACAGAAAGAATGTCATCTTGAAAAAGACGCAAACTCTTTCTGTGTTGCTCTTTTAGAGGATCGCTCTCCTTGGTGCTGAAGCACGCAGGGGGGAGGGGTCGCGGCGACACAGTCAGGGAATAGTACAGCCTGACGTGCGCGCTCTCTCTCACCGGACGCTCTCTACCAGCCGTAAGAACAGCTTTTTAGCGCTCTCCACCAGGCGCACCGAACCAGCTCTCACGAGCAAAAAAGAGAGATGATCGTAGAACCACACGACCCGCTGCTGTGCCGTCACACCAACACCGACTGAAGAGCGCTTCCAAAAGGGCAGGCTTCCAGTCAGGACTGCGAAGTAGGTGAGTGATGTCTAGCATAACCAGATACCTCTCGGCTCCGAAGCAAAAGGTTGATTTGATGCAAGCACCTGTGTCTCATTTATACCCGCGGTGCGTGGCATGAACACCTGGTGCAATCATTGCATGCCAATGTGCATTGGCTCGTTTAGTTTCACTCGAAGTAGATGGCTCTCGCGAGCGAGATTCCTATTCGTCGGTACTCCGACGTGGCGTTGAGAGTGACCGACTGAATGGGAACTATAAGCCACTCCATTTGTAATGCGTAGGCTTACAAAAGACAAGTGTACTTGCTATACGTGTGTATTTTTAGGCAAATAGAATCATGCTATTAAAATAATACAAATTCAGTTGAAGCTGTTGTTAATCATTTTGCTAACTTTCACTAGATTTTTGTTAGTGTAACCCTGTATAGTTTAACAAATTAATTATAAAAAAGTAAATAATTAAAGAGTCTGTCAAAATAATAAACTAAACAGAAATAAGTAAAGAGTGTATGAAAAATTGAAAAATCAAGTGAAATGCATGTCAGTGTGATGATTGCTATTTTTAATGATTGTCCAATTACGTGAGGTTTATGTTGAAGTCCTGCCCCACCATGCTAGTTGCTGGACGGGGGAAGCCATTTTATTTTCTCTTTTTCTTTTTCTTTTTTTTTTTATCCTACAGCACTGGGACTGTGTGATATTCAGCTTGACATTGCAAGATGTTTTTTTTTCCTAAACGGAATGGAGCTTTGTTTTTGAGAGACTGTTCGAATAATTTTTTTTCTTTGGATCCGAAACTACTAACTTTTCGAAATTAACTTTTCGAACTGAACCTTTTAAATTGATCCTTTCAACAAGTATTTTGAAAGGGTATAACTTACTGGCCTATGGTTAATGTTGGCAACAAGTGCAACATTATTTGACACATATGCAACACTAGACCACTTAAAGTCGCAATGTAAAGGTGTGTTCACACTTGTCAGGTTTGGTTCGATTGAAACAAACCCTGGTGTGATTGCGCTGTTGCGGTTCATTTGAATAAATGTGAACGCAGCCTTCTGAATCCTGGTGCACACCAAACAAGCGTGCTGTTGAAAAGGTGGGCCTCATCCGCTTCAAAACAAACTCTGGTGTGGTTTGAATGAAATATGAACGCAACACGGACCAAAGTCATGTAAACGAAACAAAAACGGACATGATGTCACAAGATAAAAAGGACAGAATGCTCAAGCATACCTGTTTTTTATCGCCACGAGTTTTCCCATCACAGTTCGGAACCTCGTCTCCTCGCAACACATTTTATAAACTTTTTACGAGTTCTCAGCTGGTCAAAATGCCATCATATGTAGGCTACACAAACAACGAGCGCACACAACATTGTTTTGGATGTTTGGTAAGTCCCGTCATGAAACATTAGTAATAAAAGCCGACCAATCAGGTTGTGAATATTGAAGGTTGTGCCTTTAGATTCGGTGTTAAAATGCCAACATGAACGCAAAGCGGACCGGACCAAACGAACCAAGCGAACCGAACTACAAGTGTGAACACACCCTAACAGAAGTAACAATAGAACATTTATTATTTTTGACGTATATCTGAGTGAATTTTTGTAAAAGGAAAAAATTAGGACCGGGACGTGGTTCTATCTATCGATTGTTGATTGGATGGAGGCAGAGCAGCCTGCAAGCTTGCAGTCGATTGTAAGAAAGGGGCGGTTTATGTGAATTAAATGATTGGAGAAGTCAGGCGTACATCAGCTGTTTCACCAGAACATTTTACTTGACACTGTAAATAATAATTATAAGGGCCAAAAAAGTGAAACATGTTTGTACACGGATGATTTGTACACATAACATCAATACGCATTTAGAAAATAGTTTAGAAAAGAAACACGCCCTCTATGAAAATCCGCCCTCCAAACACGTCAGCCAACCCGAACCCCTGAAAGGCAGAGAATGCTTTCTGTTTGGATAAAAAGTGCAGGACACTTTACCAACTCAGTGTTGCTGTCAGAAACAAACTTATTGATAGTGATCTATTTAGATATCAGGGACATTTTATGCATGGAATTGCAAGCATTGAACAGCAAATAACTTGTGTAAATTAAAGTAATTAAAAGCTCTCTTGCCTCCATCATATTCCCTGTTACAGCCCTCCATAGTTAATTTTCTTCTCATTTAATTGAACACAAACCCTGAACCAGAACCACAGAGAAACTTGCTAAACCATTGAATGACCGTTTAAGCTGCAGTGAACTCTGCACCCAATGTGTTTAAATCCTCATTATCATATTAGCAGAAAATGACTAACAATGACAAAACAGGACTAGTGTTCTTGGATTAATCGAAGCTGGCAAATTATAGTATAAGCAAACAGGCTTCTTGTAAAGCAGAGTTAGATGTCCTGCTGTGAAGGTGGAGTGCTAAGTCAACTGTAATCCACTTAAGATGGCTCAACATCATGAACTGCTCAACGCGCACAGAGCCTGTAATTGCCATTTCTCACGCTTAACTCCCGAAACCCTGCTTTTTTGTTTTGTTTTTGATTGTTTTCCTTTTGAATACTGAGAAAAGTTTTTGAAAGGGTTTCAAAAACTATTGTCAGTATTCAAAAGGAAAACAATACCATTTCAAAAATGCTATTCTCAAACTTTTGAACGGTCCCAGAAATCGCTGTTTGTGCAGCTTCAAAATCTTTTTTTTGCAAGATCAGATTTACGATTTTTAGCAAAGCACTACCAACCACTCAGAACCCCCAGCAACTGCATAGCTACCAATCAGAACCCCCAGCAACCGCATAGCAACCAATCAGAACACCTTAGCAGCCACATAGTAGTGATTGTGATATTGTTTTTCTAATGGAAAAATCTAGTGTTTGATAATATATACAAAGTTTTATAAAAAGCTCACTTAAGATTGTAGTATTTATTATTAATCTTCTCTTCAGCATACTTATTTACGAACACATTCATGCATTGTGAGATATTTTAGCGGAGTGCTGAGTCATCTTCAATAAAACTTGGCTTAATGTGATGCTGGATGGTGGCCAGATCTCCTCCTCTGCTCAATATATCACACATGTATAACCACAACAAGACTATGCGCATTACACCATCCATCCATCAGCATGGATGAGAGCTGCCGCCCCTCCTCTCCATCTTTGTCGGAGAGTGGAAGCACCTGTAAATAATTTCTCTTTTTCTTTCGCTTGGCAATTGTGTTACTTTTCTTCAGAGGGGTCCTGAAATACAGGGAACATGTCTTGGCATATCCCTGGTTTTGTTTTAACAACTTTATTCGCAGCAGGCCTGGTGTTTCTGACTCTCCAAACTGTGGTTCTGTGAGCAGACAGCTTCAATACAGAGGTAATGCATTAGCATGATGAGAGATGAGAAGAGTTCAGGTTTTCACCTCACAGTTCAGGCCGTTGAATATTTTAAAGGTGTGATGATATTTGGATATCTGCTCATAAATATGCCGTAAACCATGCAACAAACAAATTACCAAGGATACAATCGCAGTTTGCGATATGTACCAGGGCATTTGCGGAAGAAAAGGTTTAGATCAGATGGCTAGCCAGTTACGTGAGATAAGGGCTGATCCAAGCTGATCTCACGGGAAAACTTAACCATGTAACGAGGTGGTGATTACGTTTGAATGTGAATCATACAAAAAAAAGTATGATTATTATAAAAAATTAAGCATGGAGGTACTCCTCTAAACATACCAGTCACTGGGGCATAAGCAGACCATACAAAAACATGTGAATGAGATTATACAAATTAGCCACCAATAGCCAAAATGTAAAATAGTTACAAATTGCCATGAGATAGTGCTATAAAGTAACTATAAAGTTTTAATAATCATTCTAATTCTATGAGAATAGGGAAGTCCACTTCACAGCTATAACGATTACAAAAGATAAATATTGTTGGATTCTCTTTCAGAACGATTTTTTTCAGTTTCAGTGAACAATAAAAAGATTGACAGCCAATCAGCCAACTTTAACCCTTAAATGCATGAATGTTTCGCCAATCATTATTACATATTTAGCGATCCGGATCTATATCTAACACGGATGGACCTCTACCTGTCACGATAAAATAAAACTCTCCTGATATTAGAGTAACAATTACAGAAGAATAAAATAAAGCATATTTTGCTACCTTTTGAATTTTGGAAGGATTCAGTTTGAGCAGATGTTTTATACCATCATCACTGACCTCGTCAGAGCTCATTTCCCAGTACATTCAGCATCTGGCTCATATTCGCCATCCCAAACATATTCTCTAAACAATAATTTTCAACTTTTCATCTTTAATATTCAATATAATCAATATTTAGCTTCTTCACCAGATCCACCATCAAGTAACAGTGACACTAATGTTTGATTGCGTTCAGCACTTGCTCTGCAGCAAATCGCTAAGCAATGTTTAAGTTTTGCTGATGATACTTCCTATTCTTTTGTTTACTGCCTGCGGTAACTATGAGTGAAACGTCACTTCATCATTGTGTATCAGACATTGCCACCTTGTGGAATAAAGGTGAATTGCACTTATTCAACTATTAGTGTTCAGAAAAAACACACCTCGGATCATTAGTAACCCAATACAATATGTATGAATGGTAAAACAGGCATTCTTTTATAATTTTATATTTTTTATTGTTATATTGTTTCTAATTAATTGATTGAGGGATGTTTAGAAGGATGATGTCTAACTTTAAAAATTGAATGAGGAGGAGGGTAGTGAATGATGTCCCGGGTCACTAAGGACCCGAGGTATGCTTTTAAGGGTTAAGAGATCAAACTTTTAAAGCAGTAGATAAGTAACTGCAGTGCATGCTAATAAACAGAATGTTAATGTACTTTGGTGTGGATGCTAATGCAGTTGTCGCTATAGTAATCATTCTTGGTGCGAACGTCCAGAGAGTTCTTAATTGGTATGAATGCAATATTGTGAGTTGACATGACATACCAAACTCTGTCGTCAAATGGATGTGCCTACCAAAGGTCAAAAGTACAGTCTCTGGAGTTAATAAAAAAAAAAATTATGTAAATATTTCATTCCAGAATCAGTTTTTGCATTATAAATCATATAGGAGTAAACACATGGGTAAACCCAAAATACCGCCTGAGGTGCCTGACCTTGGAGAGGTGTAAAACGTTTAAAAAGCAGTGAAAAAATCCCTTGCAGGGAGGCTGTAAACTTAGCTTGTCTTCCAAGTGTGCCCCTGGTGTCAAGTCCATTTCATCACTGCTTAAAATTTGGGCAGGACTGCTCCAGATAGCCGAAAAATAACTTCTCCTCTTGGCTATATGGAGGGAAAAGCAGCTTATTTGTGATGCGGTCATGAGAATGTACCAAATACACTCCTGGGAAGAAAAGTGCCTCTGGATAGAGAAGTGTGTAAGATGCCACGGAAACTTGTGCAGGTTTATCTCCTTACGTTCTTTTGAGCGTTAAATCTTCCAACAACTTCCTAAGAATGTTTCCTCTAGGTTATATATAGAGAGCATGTCACTTCCAGGCATCAAACTCTTAAAAACAGAAATTAACTGTACATGTGTGCATGAGAAACCCTCTTCACTAATGTTTAATTTTTAGAAAATATCATTAAGTAATATTAATAAATTCTGTTGCATTAGCTAACATATATAATCTTATTGCAAAATGTTCTGACATTTTGAGATCAAGCAACCAACCATGTCATACAATTTGCTGACTAATAACAATGATAATACATTTTGTAAAGCTTTCTTGTGAAATCGCAATAAGTATGAGATTTTTGGCTTCTTTATCTTTTATGAAGAAGAGTAACTTTATTCCGTGGAGAAACTTTTTCACGAACGCCATACTTTAAATATAAACCTTCATGTTTATAGTCTCTCTGGGATAAGAAATCTAAGCCATAATGCTAACCAATTACTCTCTCCCAATGCAATTATGAATATTCACCAAAACATTAAATATTGATTGACCTGTGTTAACTTTGAGTCACAGTGAAAATTAAAACAAATATTAATCACATGCTGGAATGTTAGCAAAATATATGAGGTCCACCAGAGTCACGAAAGCAGCTGAAAATGTGCTGAGATAACGTCTCTGTTTGTGTTCTTCAATCTCCAATCCTAATAGAGGGGACTGTCTATGTCCAATTAATTGTTAAGCCCATTGATGCACATGCACATCTTTTGTTATTAAGGACATCCATGTGTGCTAGCAGGATGACTAAATGTCAACCTCCCATGTTCACGTTCCCCTTGCGGGATGTGATAACGCTGTCTTATTGCATTTAGAGCTCATCAGGTTTGTCCTTTATCCGGGGTGTTAATGGACCACTTCACTAGCTATCAGTATGATCAAATAACCCACAAAACCGAGGAAATGTCATTGGGGCTGACGTTGTGTAGCGTGTTTATTGTGAGGGTGTAGCAAATGGTGTGAGGAGACACCAGATGCTGTGCAGACTATCATGAAGCAATCTGCATTCACGTATGGTAGTTGTTTCTGATGGTGTGTGTTTGTTTGACCTACCTATACTTTGGGGAACAAAATTAATGAAAAAGTCCCCAGAAATCAAAATATATATATATTTTTTAAAATTACATGTGACCGCAATAGAACAATTATTCATAACAGGGCCGTAACCAGACATTGAGGGGTTTTTTTTGTTGTTGACACATTAGACATATGAATAAGAGTGAATGTGTGCTTATTTCTCAATAAAATATTGTAAAATATTATTGTAAATAGTCTGTAAATAGAGCCTTCATTCATAATGGTAAAACATTATACCACTTACAAAAACAGCAAAAGTATTTTATCTAATATTTTATAGTTAGGGCTGTTAATAATTCAAGTGAAATTCAAGGATTCACAATACCAACTTTGGTACCAAATATACCGTTGAACACAATAATTTAACAAGTTAAATAGTAATAATAATATGAACAAATTACATTTAAAACAATGGTAAATAGCCTTCAGTATTTATAAAATTTCTTTAAAAAAAAAAAAAGACATGGGAGTTTTGACTAAGCAGTTCATTCGTGCAGCGAATCAAATTTACTATCAATTATATACCAATGTACTATTAGTGTTGACATTTCTAGTTAGGGTTAGTTTCTAATTATGACTATATCTTAAAGGGTTAGTTCACCCAAAAATGAACATTCTGTCATTAATTACTCACCCTCATGTCGTTCCAAACCCGTGAGACCTTTGTTCATCTTCAGAACACAAATTAAGATATTTTTGATGAAATCCAAAAGGTTTCTGAGAGGTTTCTGTGTTTACAATGTAGAGAGAGATTGCATGTGGACCAGAGAGACCTTAGAGCTGGAGGAAGATTGCTGAGAAAGTTTTATTGTACTGAGTTGTTGTGAGCGCTGTGAGTGCGAGTTTATTTTGTTTGTATCTGAGAGTTCTGAATAAACACGAGTCCCAGTCACGCCGACCCTGTCTTCTTCCACCTTATTCTATGAACTTTATAACATATGGAACCTTCTCGAATACTTTTACTACGTTTTTTTTACCATCATAGCCGTCAAGATAAACGAATCGTCAAAGTGTTGATTATAGCATTATTTTTCGATCTTTTCCCCATCACATGAAAGGCTTGAGCATTGAGTACACATGCAGTCTGTTGATCGTGTGAATGCAGTGATCTCGTCATTGCAGCGCGTTTTCTCTCACAAAATGCTTTCACCACAACTAACAGCAAACACAACGTCGACATGAATACAGTAAGAGCTTTGTGCAGCATAACAGCGTCATTCATTATAATGGCAGTTTGGGCAAGTGTGCAGATACACTCGCGACATGTGATTGACAGATCCGAACATTATAAAGAGAGTGTTCTTTGATCGCTAATCTAGCGTCTAATCACAATTGAAATAACAGATTTGTTTCATGCTACTAACAGAAACCATGTGAAGTTGATCGTTTTAGTCACTGGCTTGATTCACTGATGCATTATGCTTTAGGGCATCAAGATGGCCAGCGGCGGGACTGACAGTATTAAAGGATTTAGAAAGAAAGTGTGTGTGATATTGGATAATTAGCTACACATCAGAAATCACTAATCACAGATCAGGCATTTATGAAAACTGTTACTCACTGTGTGTGGCGGTGCTGTTGAATCCATATGGTAAAAGTCTGTTTGTAAAGCCTGTGCTGACGTCGCGACTGATAAACGGAATCCATTTTCTCCAATTTCTCTGGGCGGGCAAAGCAGAGGAAGGGGAGGTAACCTTTCCCTGTATGACGGCATAACAGGGAAGATTCCAGATCGGCTCGTCTGAGCTTTCATTTTCTCAAAGGCAGAGCAGGACACACAGAACTCAGTTTACACCTATCAAAATTTCTAGCCACTTAGGGACCATAGACAGACTAGGGGAACTCATATTAATGTTAATTAAAAAACCTCATAAAATGAAAATTTCATGCCATGGGACCTTTAAGCTTGAAGTAGTCTATTTTACAATGTCTTTACTACTTTTCTGGGCCTTGAAAGTGGTCATTTGTGTTCCAAAGATGAACGGGTTTGGAACGACATGAGGGTGAATAATTAATGACAGAATTTTCATTTTTGGGTGAACTAACCCTTTAATCTTTAAATAGTGCAGAATCTTACAGTTGCCTGTATTTAACTTTTATTTGTTTTAATTCTAAATCTGTTTTTTTCCAGGTGAAAATGGAACACAAATCCCAGATTTAAGACTTTTGGATCCCATGACATGAACGAACTCCAGATCCATTTCTATGACCTCCTGAAATGCATGCATGTTCCAGAGTTTGGTCGGTAAAGTTTATTCACATGCAAATATTATCCAACTTATTCATTTCCGGGACCGATAACACTCTACCAGCACACTAGCAACTTAAGCATGAGAAAATACCATTTAAAACAACTTTGACAAGGTTTCCAGTCTTACCTGTGAACCAGTACAGTCCTGAATCAGTCTAATTAGCAGCGATGTTCACTTGGTCAGATTAAAGGTCAGGCAGTTCTCTGAAGCATGTCTCCTGCAGTCCCAGCCACGCAGGTGTGAGCAGGTGTCAGACGCAGTCAGGCAGAAATCTATCTGTCTGTTCGCGCTCCTTAAGGCCCGGGGGAAAATGAGCAGCATCTGCTGAACAGGTTCATCTGTTGTAAAATTGGATGGCTGCGTCTACCAACAGTCCACCTCAACTCAATGAGAGAGGGATGAGAAAGGAAAAATAGAGACAGTGATTTGTTTGATGCTTCTTCAGTCAGTGTTTGAAATTGACAATCGTATTTGCTAACAGGTGTGACTTGAATTGCCCTGTTTATATGGAGCGTGCAAATGTTCTCTTTCTGTTCTCTTAGTTGTCAGGAAATAACTGACAGTAACTAAAACATTGCATGCTAACTTGATATGTTGTTCTAGCTAAATAAAAATGCTTCTATTAAGATCTGTTTGTTGTTTGGGTGACAAAATAAAATTTTGTAATGCTGCTCTGCCTCAGCGGCGCTTGTCAATTTCAGAATGACTGAGATGACCAACCAAATCAATGAAGGCGGGGCTTACTGTTCACAGAAGATGAGTGCAAATTCCAAGCTAACAGTTTAGCCAACTAGATTAGCACTAACCGCTTAAGCATTTTTATTTAGCTAGAACAACATATCATGATAGCATGCCATGTTTTAATTACTGTCAGTTATTTCCTGACAACTAAGAGAACAGAAAAGTAACTTGAGATGGCCAATCAAATCAAAGAAGGCGGTGCTTACTGTTCACAGAAGACGAAGTCTTTAGTTTTAAAGGTGAAAGTTTGTGGTAAGATGCAAGTACCAAAAGTCCCACCCCCCCAAAATGGGTCCCCCCCCCCCCAATTTTCAGAACATAGGCTACTACCCATATTCATACATGCTTTTTTTAAAAGGTTGTGCAGGTTGTGAAGCAAATTCAAATGTAGCACCTACTCAGACAATATGAGAGTTCGGACGCAGTGAGTGACTATATCTGAAACCATCAAATAACACGCAGTTCATATCCGTCTCTGTAAATTACCGAAACCACACATGAAAAGAACACACCAGAACACATACAAGAATGTAGTTAGACAATTAGTTGTCCAGGCAGCTGTCACTGTCATTTATAATAAAACTGTGACCTTATTATCTCTTCAAACAGTATTCTACTGCTGTGTGAACTTTTGAGAATGGCTATGAAGTTAGCGGAGCATGTGATCTGCTAATTTCGACAACCTCTTGATTAAGTAGATTCTCTTTGTTGTTGTTTTTTTGTTTGTTTTTTGAATAGCCACAAATAATTGAAGGAAGAAACTTACTCAGGCATATCATTTAAGCAGTAAAATGAGAAACAGATGGAACAAATAAAAGGATTACACAACAGATACTGCTGGTAGGAAAATAATAAAAAAAGATGTTAATTTAGTTGTCTGTAAGAGGAACCAGGGGACTCCGTTTTTGAGCTTCCTTCCTCTCCTAAATGTTTTGTATTGATCGACGGCGCACTTTTGAATAATCCTTAGCGATTTTTCCGGTGTTCTCCCAAAGTCCCTAACAATCTGTTTCAGCTACGCCTCGCATCCCCTGGAAGTCCTACAGGACCACCGGCTAACTTCCCCAGCTCAGCACAACCAAAGCAGATCAGAATCTCTTTGTAAATTTATGTAGTCTTTGTTTTGGTTGTCATGTTGCCGCCTTTTTGTCTTTCCCATGATGCAGATGCGCGTTTGCCTAAGGAAGAGAAGGGATGGACCCCTGACTCCTGAGGGATTTCTGCTGAGGTTTACTTTCATGGCACTGTCGATAGCAATTACCGTGCAAGGTTTCTCCCCAAGCAGGCCTGGGAAAGATGCCGGCAGCCTTGTGCTCCCTCATTAATAAGACTGGAGAAAGTTACCGTCAATATAAAACGCCTCTGACTTCGAGAATTGTGTCCGGTCAACACTCAGGGGGATAAGAGAAGACGTTGATGGAGAAGGAAACCTGTGAAATGTAAAGCAATGTTTCAAACAAGGTGTTTCAGAAGAAAGAATTGGCTCCTTGTCAGTTCTTGAGGGTGTTTGAATTGAATTGGCCACACCCCACAGGCAATTTAATTGGAATGAGAGGCAGAGAAATTTACTAAAGAAATTCAACCCAGGTAATGCATTCTGGGTAATTATCTATCTATCTATCTATCTATCTATCTATCTATCTATCTATCTATCTATCTATCTATCTATCTATCTATCTATCTATCTATCTATCTATCTATCTATCTATCTATCTATCTATCTATCTATCTATCTATCTATCTATCTATCTATCTATCTATCCGTCTTTCATTCCATTTATGTCTATCTATCTGTCTGTCTGTCGTCTGTCTGTCTGTCTGTCTGTCTGTCTATCTATCTATCTATCTATCTATCTATCTATCTATCTATCTATCTATCTATCTATCTGTCTGTCTGTCTGTCTGTGTACCGTTCTATCTATCTGTCTATCATTCTATCTATCTGTCTTTCATTCCATTTATGTCTATAAACAACAGATATAATACAGATGAACAATTGATAAAGCTTGGGTTGCTGAATATTCAATCCCTTTCCCCAAAACCCTTTCATTATTGTTAATGATATCATTACAGATAATAATCTAGATGTGCTGTGTTTGACAGAAACCTGGCTAAAACCTGACGACTACATTACTTTAAATGAGTCCACCCCCCAAGATTATTGTTTTAAACACGAGCCGCGTCTGAAAGGTAAACGGGGAGGGGTTGCTTTAATTTATAATAATATCTTCAGTATTACTCAGAAGTCTAGTTTCAAATATAATTCCTTCAAAGTTTTGGTGCTTTATGTAATGTTATGTAGTGTAGATGATAAAACCCGTTTAACATTTGTGTTAGCTACTCTATACAGGCCACCAGGGCACAATACAGACTTTATCAAAGAATTTGCTGATTTTCTATCAGAGTTAGTACTGGCTGTAGATAAAGTATTAATTGTTGGTGATTTTAATATCCATGTAGACAACGAAAAAGACGCATTGGGATTAGCATTTAAAGACATTCTAAACTCATTCTAAAATAGAGTTAGGCAACACGTTTTAGGACCCACTCATCGCCATAATCATACTTTAGATCATCTCAGATCATTACCTAGTATCATGTATACTCAATTTAGCTAAGGCTGCAAAGCCGCCCCCTCGCTTCAAAAATGGCAGGACAATAACTGCCACCACTAAAGATTGCTTTTTAAATAATCTTCCTCATCAGTATCATCTCCTCAGCATCCCAGATAGCTTAGAAGAACTCGATGTTGCAACAGAAACTATTGACTCTCTCTTTTCCAGTACTTTAGACACAGTTGCTCCCCTGCGCTTAAAGAAGATTAAAGAAAATAGTCAAACGCCGCACACTCAGGCCCTTAAAACAGCAGCCAGAAAAATGGAGCACAGCTGGAAGAAAACAAAACTAGAGGTCTTTCGTAATTTGTGGAAAGAACGCATGATCGCATACAGAAAGGCCGTAAAAACTGCTAGATCTGCTAATTTATCGACTCTCTTGGAAGAAAACAAACACAACCCTAGGTATTTATTCGATACAGTAGCTAAATTAACCAAAAATAAAGCTTCAACTTCTGATGTTTGTAAACAGCACAGCAGTAATGACTTTATGAACTTCTTTACATGTAAGATTGATTATATTAGGAAGAAAATTTTAACCATGCAGCCGTCTACTACAGTATCACATCAGACAGATCATTGTAGTGTCACTGAGGAAAAATTACACTCATTCACTGCTATAGGAGAAGAAGAATTGGCTAAACTCGTTAAATCATCAAAATCAACAACATGTATGCTTGACCCTGTACCAACTAGGCTATTAAAAGAGATGCTACCAGAGGTCATAGATCCTCTTCTTAATATCATTAATTCATCTTTGTCATTAGGATATGTACCAAAAACGTTTAAGTTGGCTATTATTAAACCACTTATTAAAAAAACGCAACTTGATCCTACAGAATTAGTCAATTATAGGCCAATCTCAAATCTACCCTTTCTGTCAAAAATACTTGAAAAGGCTGTGTCTTCACAATGATGTTCCTTTTTAGAAAGAAATGGTATCTGTGAGGATTTCCAGTCAGGATTTAGAGCGTATCATTGCACTGAGACTGCTCTCATCAGAGTTAAAAATGATTTACTCTTATCATCCGATCGTGGCTGTATCTCTTTATTAGTGTTACTCGATCTTAGCACTGCATTCGATAATATCGACCACAACATTCTTTTGAATAGACTCGAAAATTATGTAGGCATTAGTGGAATTGCTTTGTCATGGTTTAAATCATACCTATGTGACCGTTATCAGTTTGTAGCAGTAAATGAAGAGATGTCACACCGATCACAAGTTCAGTATGGAGTACCGCAGGGCTCAGTGCTAGGACCGCTGCTCTTCACCCTGTACATGCTACCACTGGGAGATATCATTAGGAAGCATGGCGTTTTCATTGTTATGCTGACAATACTCAGCTCTATATTTCTTCATGCCCTGACGAAACTTACCAATTCACAAGATTAAAGGAATGCATAGCTGATATAAAACATTGGATGACCAGTAATTTCCTGCAACTCAATTCAGAAAAAAATGAATTTTTAATTATTGGACAAAAAAGCTCCACAAGTAGTAACCTAGAATACTGTTTAACACTTGATGGCTGCTCTGTCAAGTCCTCGTGGTCAGTGAGGAACCTGGGTGTGCTCTTTGATACCAATCTTTAGCTTGAAAGCCACGTTTCTAGCATCTGTACAATTGCATTCTACCATCTTAAAAATATATCTAAATTACGGCACATATGATATGCCCGATAGTTTAAAAAGCGATGTAAACCCCGAATGAATTCGCTACTGACACACGGACCAATGTCAGACTGGCCGCGGATTCTGTGCACGCATTTTCCGCCTGTCAGCGCTCGCGCGAGTGTACTGAATCTAGGCACATTACTATTGGTCTTAAAGTGAAAGCAACCCAATATAGCCTAGCGCCCTAGCCTAATACCCCCCCCCCCCACCCCCCATTATTTTTTTATATTAATACATTAAAAAAAAAACAGGGGAAAAACAAACAGTAGCCTACCTAAATTTAAAGCACTGTTTGTATCTGTATATTTAAGTTGTATTTATTTGTCCTATTGTCAAACAAGATTCATACATTTAGTTTGTTTTATTGCCATGTGTGACTATTGTGCATCTAACATAATGATATGGTAAATGTGGCATCTATCTATCTATCTATCTATCTATCTATCTATCTATCTATCTATCTATCTATCTATCTATCTATCTATCTATCTATCTATCTATCTATCTATCTATCTATCTATCTTTCTTTTATTCCATTTATGTCGATATATCTATCTGTCTATCGGTCTATCGGTCTATCGTTCCATTTATATATATATATATATATATATATAGAGTTCTATGTATATCTATCTATCTATCTATCTATCTATCTATCTATCTATCTATCTATCTATCTATCTATCTATCTATCATTGCATTTATGTATATCTATCTATCTATGCTTGACAATCTCTAATTAAAAATAATACTAAGTACTACTTAATACTAAGTTATACTAAGTACTTAGTAACTACTAATTTTCTACTTTATTATTATTATTATTATTAGTTTCATCTCTGTGTCCTGTTTGCTACCACAGTTCAAATTAAGGAATTGAATTGGAATTTAAAAGTGACTCCCATTTCAATTCTGAATTGATTCCTGGTTTAAACCAGATGTTTCCATCAAGTTTCCAACTGCATAAACAACATCAGAAGTGTGATTTAACCATTTTATTGGGTCGTGACCCATCAGTTAAGAACTGCTGATGTGAAGTATAGCTGTCAGAACGCTGTGGGACATTGGCTGACGTTGTACATATAATTACAAAAAACACTTTCCAGCATGAGCCATGGGACCCACATTTCACCCATTGTTCAATATCCACAGCTCAGTGAATGCAAAGCTCAGCAATCCATCCGTCAGAGTGGCCAGATTGTCAGATGTTTTGACGCCATGACTTTCCACATCAATAATTAACAAGAGCGCCCCAATAACAGAAGCATTTAAAATGGTAATTCATAAATGGTTTGCCCAGAATCTGCCTAATTTTAGTGATTGACACTTCACAAAATGTGTCTGTAATTTGTTTTTCTTGCCCTCGGATGGAATGTTCCGCCAATTCGATTCCTTGCACAATGCACGAAATGCCCGTAGGGTTATGAATGACTCTCCTTTACAGGTTGGTGAACTGTCCTCCCATTGTCAGACGACTAACTGCACCTTGTCCTCTCAAGCGACTATTGTGATCCGGAGAAGTCAGTCAAGACATTTGATAAGCAGCCCTTCCGAGACATTTAACTGGTGTCGTTATCATTTGTCAAAGTCATCAATATATATCAAGCTGGCACATATTCGAAAAGAGTTAAGAATGAGCCTCTATTCTCACACTGTTCCCCATGACTCCGCAACAATAGATTGTCAAACTCTCATTTTGTCTTGATTTATTAATGTTTGCATATTTTGTTTTGTCTAGTCTGTAGATATCTCTCCTTGTCCTTTTGTCCCTTTTGAGATGTTGGAGAACCTCAAGTCATGGAGGCATTAAGCAAACATGCGTGAAGCATAACCATCCCGTCCTGATTGCAGACCAACTTAATAACCTCTATCATATGAGCTGGTGTTGTGAAACCAATGAACTATGACCAATCATTCACATGATTGAACTATGGGGGGCTAAGCTTGGGTGGCCCAATAAAAACAGTTGGTGCTGAGTCGCAGTATTTATATAAAGGTGGGACAGATGGCTGAAAACTCTCAAAGCCCCCACAGTTCATTACTTTAGAGGTCTCCCGTTTGCCTCCGACCGTGTTTGTTCAATACACAGACAATAAACAACAGTCAGTGTGAGAGTCCCACCCTCATGTTTGCCCTTTAAAGCAAAGCGGGCTGTACAGATGTGGCAGGACTCTCGACGCATGCAGATGACGCTAGCGTGGTGATTTTAAACAGGCATATCTTAACAGAAGGCCTCTTATGAACGTGTGTGATGTAGTGTTGTAAATTAATACTTTAGGGAAGGATTTCTGTGCGTGGAAGGTGGAAGGAACGGGTCATGGCATAAAAGCAAAACATGATGACAGTAACTCATAATGCTAATAGCTGGATTAGCATGAACACAGTATAGATAAATCCAATTACCCTGTAATGCTCACCGACTTGCAGATTTATGTAGTTTAGTATGCACATTTTCTGCCTCAATGCTGCCGGTCACAGTTATTCATTGCTATTTGCTTTGCAGGCACAAGACGTGGCTTTCCAAAACAACACACACACACAAAAAAATATGTTTGCAAGGTCATTTGGAGCTTTAAATTATTTTTCCTCATTGATTGTTGTGTCTTATCTTATGCATCGATTCAATGTCATCTTTAATAGTGTTTAAGGGAATTGCAGGCCAATTTGCTTCTTTGACTTGTTTGTCAGTACTAACGTCAGTACTAAATGTTTACAAGATCTGTCTGATCTGAAAGGTTTGTGTATCATTTTATTATTTCATATGGTTAGTCTTTCAATATTAGAAAGTCTGACAGTATTTTGGGCTTTTTCCCTTCTAGTAAAGAAAAAAAAATCTCAATCAAGATTGTGTTTAGGTTCAGAATTTGTGCCAGAACTGACGTCAATGACACCAAAAGCTCATTGATTCACAAGTGTTGAAAGTGAACTCGACAAGCAGTTCAAAAAAAGGACTCCAAATGTCATTGGAGAGCTGCAGCGGAAGGGAATATTCTCAGTTAATAGATTATATTTCTTTACAAATATATATCGTATTACTTCAAAAGATGTGGAGTGTATAGCACACAATATGGACTACTTTTTGGGTTATTTTATGGTGTTTGTTTATTAAAAAAATAACTCCATACGCGTTTGGAACAACTTGTGGGTGAGTAAATAATGACTGAACTATTTGGTTATTTCATGGTGTTTTTGCGCATTTTTGGACGGCTATCATAACTATAAACTGTCAATAATTATGTTTCAGAGGGAAAAATGACTATATTTGGAATGACATAAGGGTGAGAAAATTACAAAATATTAATTTTTGGCTGAACTATTTTGAGATATTTTGTTTTATTTATGTCATCACTATAAATTGTTGCTAATTATGTTTAACAGGGGGGAAAAATGACTGTATATGCATTTGGAATGAAATAATGACAAAATATTCATTTTTGGCTGAAATATTTTTGGCTAGTATATGTTTTATTTATGTCATCACTATAAACTGTCGCTAATTATGTTTAACGGAAAACTGCATACACATTTGGGACAACTTGATGGTGAGTAAATAATGACAAAATGTAAAAAAATGTATCCCTTTAAGATACATTAACTTTTACCATACTGTTCATTTAAATGTGTAATTTTATGGCACATAATTAATTACAATAGCAGGGAATGACGTAATTAGCAAATACTAAATAATTTAATTATTAGCATGTTGTTTGCTAATAATGCTCAGCAATTGTCGATGTAATACGCTTTATCATAAACACTGTGGTATAAAAGGCAACATTTGTTTGACTCGTTGGAATCCTCTGGTTAAAAAGATGGGATGATAATAGTTATTGTGCATAAAGATGATTATGGACTATTTACAAGAGGTTTGAGGCCCATAATTTTCAGCTTGTTTTGTCACATAAATTGGACTTGAATGTGTTTTCCTTACATCAGCACTCAAACCAGCCATTAAAACAAACAAAGACTACACAAGGTCACAAACAGAAGCGTACTGGAACAGTCAAACCAACTCTCGTAATCAAGGTTAACACTGTGAATCTTGACAGATTCGGTGATGAAATTACACATCAGCGGCTCCCTGCTAAAAATAGAACTGATTGAAATAGACATACCCCATGATTCCTAGCAAAACGGCGTGGTGAAAGGGCCCAGGGTGCTTTTTCTTCCTTTTCAGCTATTATGGGGAGCAATAAGGGCAAAGGCTGATCTGAGCACAGTGAGTCACAAGGAGACCTGTGGATCACATGGTGCCGTCTGATATTCTCCGGAAGCCCGAGGACCGTGTCAGAGAGTGATTCCGGCCCCCCGGGAGAGAGAAGGCTCGCCGCTGTGTCCCGCTGTCCTCTCAGACAATAGGAAGGGTAATGGCCTCCCTAAGGCCTTTCCTATTCAGTCTGATTAGACCACCTGCATCAGAGGAGCCCGCCACTACTACAATTAGCTCCATTTATCAACCTCACATCCATGAGAGAGGGGCTGTTGGAGAGAGAGCGCAAGAGAGAGAAAATAAAGGGAAGTCTGAGTGGAATAGAATGAAAAGAAAGTCAGAACGAGCACGAAAAGAGACAATGGCTCACAGATTGTCCAAAGACAACAGGGAAAATTAAGGCTGATGAGAGATTTGTTGAACAAGCATGCCAGACCAAGAACATTGTCTCTTTTAAATATGTGTTAGCTAGGGGTGGCACGGTACATGGAAAAAAACCGAACCGTTCGGTTCGCTCGTCTCGGTTCGGAGCGTGTGCGTCGCACGGTTCGCGTATGCGCAATGTATCCTCGTGCCCGTATGTTACCTCAGACAGCGAGTGTCCTTTTCGCGCAAAATAAGAGGTGTGTGTGGACATACAGTATAGTAAAAGCGGAGTGCTGCAGGTCACGTCACATGTAGAAATGAAAGTGGGAGAGTTAAAGAAGGCTGCCCGGAGTTGGAGGATGCGCCAGCAACGTATAGCAGGGCAGATGCAGTGCGGAGAACGGGAGCTCGCAGCGCATACACACATACACACACACACTGGCAGTGTTTGTCTCGTGAGTCCCGCAGCTGAACCGCGGCTCGTGGATTGCAAATACAGGCAAATATAGTCAATTGTGTCACATTTTCCGGTGTTCTCCTCCGACCCCTGTCTGTCTCGTGCTTTGATTTATGATGGGCAACATACCGGTATATCTGCTGCAAATGCGACCGTGTTCCCCTCTGTCTCATACACACATTCATATGTTGTATATAAGTAGTTCACATGATAAATGTAACATTTAAAAGTTAAGATGCTTCTAGTTTTAATAATTTAAATATGTCAGTGTTGTGTTTTCCTGTATTTTATTTTTTCACAGCGCTGGATGTCATATGGTGATTGTGACACTTCATGGTGAAATGTGTTAATCAGGTCAGCTGAATTAAAGCCACAGTGCATTGTTCTGATCAAAATTGATATGATTAACATGAAAAATGTTACGCCAATGTGTCGGACTCGGTAGACAGCCAGTTAGGAAACAACTTGATATAACAATTTTTAATACTGTATCCTAAATTGTGGATGATTAAGCCATATATACCATATGCTGAAGTAAATTTCTGGAGTGTTAACGATTAAAAAAAACAACAACAACAACCGTACAGAACCGAAAACCGTGACCCTAAAACCGTGATACGAACCGAACCGTGGGTTTTGTGAACCGTGCCACCCCTAGTATTAGCACAAGCTGAGTGTATGTCAGCTAAAAAAAAAGAGAGAAATAACCACATTTCTCTTTCAGGAACATAAGTTATGCATCGAGATGCAGTTTGTCTGACGATATACCCCAATTTTAAAGTTGACCCAACAAGCACAGCAGGTGAGTTGGATTAATGCCTTTTTTTATGCATGTTCAAATAGACCTAAATTGAAAAACATAGTTTTGTGGTCCCATTCTCACTCTTCTAGTTTAACGACGGGAAAAATGCTTAGAAAAATGGTCGCAAAAAGGGTTGTACCTAGTCTCTTAATGAGTAATGGGTGTGTTTTGGGCGTAACGTACAATAAACCAATCAGAGTCTCATCTCCCATTCCCTTTAAAAGCCAGTCGCGCTCGTGGCATGGCGGATTCGCTATTTACATACGGATTCACTATTTACGGAGAAACTGAATGCTACTCCAGAAAGTAAATGGTTCTGCTCGTCCAATGACGCCTGCTTGCTCGTTATTACTGCAAATATGTCATTCTGATGCATGCAATGACTGTCCATTATGACAAGTAGACATTTTTAGATTTATGTACACAATAATAATCTTTTATATTTCAATCCTTTAATTTTTGATATTTAAAAAATGTGTGTGCTGATGTGCATCACTGTGTGTGTAATAAGCAGAGTGTACGCGTGTTGTGGTCCCACCTAAAGGAGCATATTACTAACACATATAACAAAATAAATATTGCGAACTGAAAACGACTGCGCCACTGACCAACTGAAACCTGGTCTAAAGTCAATGGAGCAGTCATTCGGGTCATTGTCAAAAAATGACTACAGGAAAGAAAGAAAAAACTACAGGAAACGTTTGACCTCTGTAATTGCAAACAAAGGCTACTGTACCAAATATTAACATTGATTTTCTCAGGTGTTCAAATACTTATTTGCAGCTGTATCATACAAATAAATAGTTTAAAAAATCATATATTGTGATTTCTGTATTTTTTTTTTAGATTATGTCTCTCACAGTGGACATGCACCTACGACGACAATTTCAGACCCCTCCATGATTTCCAAGTGGGAGAACTTGCAAAATAGCAGGGTGTTCAAATACTTATTTTCTTCACTGTATATATATGCAGCTCTTATCAGTATATCAGTGTATATACACTGATCAGGCATAAGATTATGACCACCTTCCTAATATTTTGTTGGTCCCCCTTTTGGACAGGGGTCAGCATGGGCACCCTGACTGAGCCCCATACTCAACAAACTGATGCACTGTGTATTCTGACACCTTTCTATCAGAACCAGCATTAACTTCTTGAGCAATTTGAGCTACAGTAGCTTGTCTGTTTGATAATAATACATTGCTGTTTTCTGATCTTTACAGTCTGTATATCATTTAGCAAAGTTCAGGGGAACAACTTTTATGGCCTGTACAACTATTCTGTTGTTAGTAAATATAGATAGATGGGCTAGCCAGCGAGCTGAGGTACTTCATCTTGGCAAAAATGAGTTTTGAGCGGAGCAAGTGCCGGGCGCAAATGTGAGAAATGTGTGTAAAGATTCTGGAGTAACCGTTGTTTAAGGACTAACCTTGACACCGCTGTGCTATAAATGTGAGACTAAATAGCTCAGAGTAGATGTACGGCAGCTATGGGCAATTTCTCTCCACAGGTCTCCGGAGAGATCCACGTCGGAACTAAGAGGAGACGCGATGCAGAGACCTCACTGTTTTGTTTTGGCTAAATATAATATGCTATATTTTTCATCATGCTACAACGTACTTTTAATTGAACAGGGGGTATTTTTCATGAAAAGAAACGGATATTACAAACCAGGCTAAAAAAACACCAAGTGGTATCTTGCCACAAAAAATTGATCACCCCCTCCAAGACTCCTTCAGAAACTCTTCCAACTACTTTCCTCTTGAGGTCAGAGCCAACTTGAGAGACTGCCGCAACACGCTCTCATCTGCCAAGCAGGAAGAAATTATGTTGATCTTATTTCTCATTGCGAGTTCTAGTACCGCCATTTACCCAATTACGCCGTTATTGGTATTCCAGGCCGTATATGGCCGAGGTAAAGCACTTACAATGCGTCAACATGAGGGCTTTGCTAATTATCAGCTTCTGAAGCCGTACTTCATAATGGAGGGTTTGCGGAGTGCAGGGGTCTCCAATTCCCTCTCGGTCATCGTGCCCCCATAATCCCCTGTCTCATCACTGTTGTCAGCAAGACAGTATATCCATCGCCTGGAACCGTGGCCTTCGCAAAGTCCTTAATTAAGTCCTGATCACCCTGTCCTCTCTCTCTGGCATTAGTGTGTTTAATTTCCTGCCTTCATATCTCTAACCCACGCCAGTATTTTATTAATCAAGTTTCGACTTGTGGCTGTGTTTTGAAGGGGCCATGCGCTCTTCCTTTCGCTCCTACCACCAAAAAAATGATGACAGTAAAGCTCTATCCATTGATTTAGCCATTAAGCAAGGCTTAGCCAGAATAATTCTGTTGAAACATTGCTCAGGGGTTCGTTAATGCAATATTTAGATAACGTATATATGGATTAAGCTTTCCAATCTACAGGGGCTGATCGTATTTAGTGGACCTGCACACTGTTTTTCCACAAATAAGATTGGAAAATTGAAAGGTTTATAAGGTTGGAAAATTTGAAATAGTTTTCTGAATATTGAATGAAATAGATTTTGACTTCAAGTTTAAACATTATCAGTGTTTTGGGAAGATCGCCAACTCCTGAAATCCCCAAGTGAACTTTCGGGTAGCTTCTTTTTTTTTTTTACTCCAGATCGGGGGAAATATTGAAATTCTGCTTTTCGTTACTATGTTTTTGACTCCGTTATATAAAATAGAGTAAAAAGTGCTGCAGGTATGACATATTTACACATATATATATACACGATTTTTGTAGGTCATCCCGGAAGTTAGCATCACTGAAGCTTAAATACAATGGGTAGAAGTAAAAAGCTATAGCTACGCTATAAACAAACTAAACCACAGTCACATGACTTCAGTGTCACCATCACTAAGCTTCCTTTAATTAAAATCTACAACTCGGAAGTTCTATGTTAGAATAGTTTGCAAGAGAGTGAATATAAACAGCGATCCACTGTAAAAGTGGGCTAGTGAGAATATGAGTTTATCTAGTGTGATGAAGTTTAAAGGGAAGGCAATTTTCAGAGAGGAATAGCAAGCTAGCTTTGAAAGCATAAGATCCTACCCTCCCACCTTTCACATAAAATGTGAAAATATCTTGAGCTTGTGTTCACCAAAGACCTTATTTCCTAATTGACTCCAGGACGATGGAAACAAAAGTTCTAACTATGCTTTCCATTTAGGGCTCATTTATGCAGCACTCTATTTAAAGTAAATGTAGGTGTTTCCATTTTAAGAACCTTAGGTGCATGAAGTGTGAACATATAAATGAACCTTTTTTGTAAAATCTTTTCACAGGAAGACGAGGATCTTCGGTGTCAGTCCCATTATATGTTCTTGACAAAATTCTGAGAATCCCAGCCTCCCCATGATTTATTAAATAGATAAAACAATACACCGTTGGCCAGTTTCACAGACAAGGCTTAAACCTAGTCCCAGACTAAAATGCATGTTTGATCTGTTTTAACTGAAAGCAACTTGTATTCTTAAAATATGTCAGTGACATTGTTTTTTATCAAGATGCACTCCAGTAATGTTTTTTTTTTTTTTTTTTTTACACAATTATAAAAGCTACTTAAATATCCTAACTGAACTAAGGCCTAATCCTGGTTTAATCTAAGCCCTATCTGTGAAATTTGCACCAAATACTAAGCATAAGATATGTTCGGATTAGCTTTGATTTTGATATTTAAGTCCTTCATTTTTTAAAGTTAGACAACATCCTTCTTAGTATTCCCCAATCAATTCATTACAAACAATATAACAAATATATATATATATATATATATATATATATATATATATATATATATATATATATATATATATATATATATATATATATATATATATATAATAATGCCTGTTTTCCCATTCATTTTTGTAAAAATTACAAGGGTCACTAATGACCCGAGGTGTGTAAGAGTGTAAGTATTTTTTCTGCCCAAAAGTAATTGAATCTTTGATGACTGAATAAGTGCAATTCACTTTTATTCCACAAGGTTGCAATGTCTGATACACAATGATGAAGTGAAGATATCACTCATAGTTAACGCAGGCAGAAAACAAAAGAATAGGAATTATCATCAGCAAAACTTGAAATGGCTCAGCGATTTACTGGAGAGCAAGTACTGAACACAATGTCACTGTAAATTGAGGGTGAAGAAGCTGTCAGTGATCAAAATATTGATTTTGTAGAATATGTTTGAGATGGTGAATATGAGCCAGATGCTGAATGTACTGGGAAATGAGCTCTAACGAGGACAGTGATGATGGTATAAAACATCTGCTCAAACTAAACCCTTCCAAGAACCAAAAGGTAACAAAATATGCTTTATTTTATTCTTCTGTAATTGTTACTCTCAGGAGAGTTTTATATTATCGCAACAGGTAGTGATCCATCCGTGTTAGATATAGATCCTTGAAAATGTAACAAAACATTCATGCGTTTAAGTTTCTGTTTTTACTCATCAAAACATCCTTGACTTTCATTATATGGTCGCAAAAAAGGTCTTATTTGCGTTCCACAGAAGAAAGAGTCATACAGGTTTTGAATGACATGAGGGTGAGTTAATAATAAGAATTCTTTGGTGAAGCAAGCATTTTTTTCAGCCCTTCATCAAACTTTAAGACATGCTAACAAAGCTGCTCTTCTTCCACCTACCACTGCGTATTTGTTTTCATACATCAGGTGCAACGGATACCGCTCGCAGACTTAAAACAAACAAATGCTGTACAGTATTTGAGGAGACTATAAGACATCTCTGAGTGTGTACAAGCACTCTATCAAATCTCAAAACCAACAGGGTGCAGAATTCACTTCCCCGTCATACCAGCCCGCCGTGGAAGAAATAGAGATCTTGACATCTTTTGATACGCAGCATCCACAGGTGGCCCCAGCAGTGCTCTTTCAATTCCGATTGCATGACTGACATCCCTCTCCGTGTGAGAGAAGGACAGGGCTGTGATTTTCAGGAAGGTCGACCGAAAAAAGATGGACGGTTTGCAGCACAGGAGTTCTCGGGACAGTATGGGCTCTAATTTCACAGCTGAGCTGCGTTTGCTGCCATATTGGACCGGGTTTCAGATAGACGTGCCTCGCTGACGGGCTCTGACCCAGGCTGAGATGGTGTCAGTAAGTATTTGTTTTATTTTTTTCTCTTTTACACCTCTGCTGTCAGATTCATTACCTTGGAGGCATCCATCTTTTCAATGTGACAGCGCATATAACAGATTGTCATGACAAGTGTGTTTTTTAATTTTTTTCCAATGTCAAAGCAGACAGAATTGTAATGCGAGATGTATGTCATCTGAAAAGACAGTTATGATGCTATTATTCCAGTCACATATAGTTTCCTCTAAATAGATGGAAGCATAAGGGTAATACGTTGACAATTGGCAAACCGATAACTGTAACCTTGTGGAAATGTGACTGCAATATCTAAGTCCTGTTAAACGTGTCTCCTGCTATGTCTTTCCTTACAGCAGAACAGACAGAGCACTTCAGATATGAGGAGCACAAACGAATCTTACAGTATATGATGTATGATATGTGGTTTTCCATTATTCATTCAATCGAACCGGCGGAAGGAAAGTCCTCATAACTTAAATGCAACTTTGAGGGAATTTTTGAACCTTTACACAGAAATAAACTGTTGGACAGGGATCTTGAGAAGAGATGGTCTGAAGCTTGGCTCAGGGTTTTCTGTAATACATTGGCTATGTCTGAAAAAAAAATCTGTAGTATAGATAGGTAGGAAGGTAACAAGGCACATCCGAAACTGGAATCTGCAGTCAGGGTGCCCATGCTGACCCTTGTCCACTGCCGAAAGTGAGAACAGTGGGCATGTGAGCATCAGAACTGGACCACGGAGCAATGGAAGAAGGTGGCCTGGTCTGATGAATAACATTTTCTTTTACATCACGTGGATGGCCGGGTGCGTGTGCGTCGCTTACCTGGGGAACACATGGCACCAGGATGCACTATGGGAAGAAGGCATGCTGGCGGAGGCAGTGTGAGGCTTTGGGCAATGTTCTGCTGGGAAACCTTGGGTCCTGCCATTCATGTGGATGTTACTTTGACACGTATCACCTACCTAAGCATTGTTGCAGACCATGTACACCCTTTCATGGAAACGGTATTCCCTGGTGGCTGTGGCTCTTTCTGCAGGATAATGTGCCTGCCACAAAGCAAAAATGGTTCAGGAATGGTTTGAGGAGCACAACAACGAGTTTGAGGTGTTGACTTGGCCTCCAAATTCCCCAGATCTCAATCCAATCGAGCATCTGTTGGATGTGCTGAACAAACAAGTCCGATCCATGGAGGCCCCACCTCGCAACTTACAGGACTTAAAGGATTTAAACTTGGTGCCAGATACCACTGCAGACCTTCAGGGGTCTAGTGGAGTCCATGCCTCGATGGGTCAGGGCAGCAAAAGGGGGACAAACACAATATCATAATTTTATGCCTGATCGGTATATATATATATATATAATTGTAATATTTTTTTTAAATATGCATTACTTTTTTCACCCTGTCTGTCATCTTGTTCCCTTTTAGGCTGACGTGTTGGCGGCACAAACCTGTCGACCTTCCAGACCTACAAGCTTCGGTAAGTCTAGGTGAGTCTAACCCATGTGACAAGCCTTGGGGGATCACAGGACATTTACTTCCTTTGTCTTTGTATCTCTGTTTCCTCCATCACCATTATGTGTGTCAAGCAGCGGGTCATTTTTCTAGCTTGGCCATCTCACCCCTCTGCTCGGCCCAGGCAGGCACTCCCTGTGGTGGCAATCACCTTGCTGAGGGAACCCTAGTCAGTACAGTGGGTATTTTTCGCCAGCCCTTCGGCTTCAACCCGACACGCTGCAATCTTTCATGTGGACGCCGCTGTGCCACATTCTTAAATAAAGGCAATGCATCACAGGAAGGAAAGGTGTCAGTTAAAGAGAGGGAGAGAATGGGGCTAATGACTCAAAAAGAGGCGTGAAAAAAGAAGCACGTGAAAATGCTGCAAGGTATTAAATATAATCTAGCAATATGTAAGTAAAAAAAAATACTGACCCCAAACTTTTAAACCGTAGAGTATATTGTTACAAAAGATTTCTAATGAAAATAAATGCTGTTCTTTTTTTGCTTTTTATTCATAAAACAATCCTGAAAAAATATATATTTTAGGTTATAATAAAGAATTACACAGCACAACAGTTTCCAGCATTGATAATAAATAAGCATATTAGAATGATTTCTGAAGGATCATGTGACACTGACGACTGAGCCTATGAACCACATTTTGAATTTTTTTAAATCACCGCTTCATCTGAAAAATATGAAACTTGGTGACTTTTCTAGCATTAGGTATGTTAACACACAAAAAAATGAGGGTCAAAAACCCCCATAGGCAACTAATGCAAAAAAAGGATCTATATGGCACCAAAAATGGTTCTTGGCTCGTAGGGGAACCTTTTTTAATGCTATATAGCACCAATTTTGGTGCTTCAGTGGTTCTTCAGCGGTTCTTCAGAGGTTCTTCACCGGTTCTTTGACTAAGGGGCTATATAGCACCTCTGAATCAAAATTTTAATCGCCACAATGCAGAAAAAAGTACACAGCAGTAAAGGGGTGACACTCTAAAACATCAAGAGTGTGATATTGACACATCCACTCACACACACACGCACGCTTATACACACACACACCTATGAAAAAATGAACCTATGAACCACATTTGGAATTTTTAAAAATCACAGCGTCATCAGAATAATACGAAACTTGGTGACTTTTCTAGCATTAGGTATGTAAACACACACAAAAGAATTGAGGGCATGATTCGAGCATGCTAAGTGGTCGTAAAAAAAATACTCCCACTTGTGCTCTTCGGTCAAAAATGACACCATAGGAAATGAATGGGAAATCTGCTAAAACACAAATTCACAGAAAAAAATCTATATTTTTAACACCAAAAAAAATCTAAACCTTTATAATAAATAGTCTTTGACTTGTTTTAAATATATATTCAAATCCATCAACAACAACAAAAAATAATTAAATATGTTCAAAACAGAACTAGGGAATTCTCAAGCCTCTCCATAGAGACCTCTAGTGATTACTCTAGTGAGGGCACTAATCTGCCTTAAAAAATATATATTTAGGCCTAGTCTCTAAAAAAATACCATAAAATAACCAAATGTACAAAAAAACAATATTATTGAAGAAAAATAAATTGCATTGGTTTTACTGGGGTGGAGGAAGTTTAATTTTTAGGTGTCTGGTCACTTATGAGTGGGAAGACAACCAATGCAACCCCTAAACGAAGAGCACCAGAGGGTTAAAGCAGAGATCTTTTGCTCCAGTGATTCTGCTTGATTTTGAACCTTAAGGAGTCATGAAACAGCATTTTACCAGTGTCCATGACGTGGTAAAGAGAATAATTATTTTTAGCTGGCTGAGGGTGTTTTTCTGAGGAAGCTGCAACTGTTCTAAAAGCCTATGCTCTGACCATCCATGCCAAAGCAAAACCACAAAATGGACATAATATTCAGTCGCCAAACGTTGCAAACTTGGACACGCATGACAATGATGGAGCCCCGGCGAATGGGCTTACACGCCACATTTGGTAATTTGCACACCTACCTGCACTTCATAGCAGCACAATTACTGAGTGTCTCCGGGGCGGCTGGCCTCTCCCAGCCTCATTGGCAGGCTGAGGTGAACCTCTCCGGCCCTGTCCAGCCGCGGCTGCAACGCCGTGAAATGGGCGTTAATTCTCTGCGCTATCTGTACCATGCAGAGACTGTTTTAAAGCCTACATATGATTTTCAGTCTCTCTGCTGCTACAATCATCCAAACGTGGACAGAGAGAGAGAAAATGAATGGGTAAAAATGAAAACATCAAACAAACCTGTGAAATGCAAAACAGCGCAAGTTTTGCATGTGGTTGTTCCCATCAGTAGGGTTTAATGAGAATTTCACCTTCCAAGTTTGAAGGTAATGGAGGGGGGAGGGGGGGGGGGGGGGGCTTTTATTCGTTAAAAATAAGGAATTGAGCTATATTATGCAGTTAGGTAACTCTTGACTAATGGAAGGTATGGTGATGCTGTCCATGGTCCTGAAATCACCCTACATTCATGAGGACATGCAACTTTAGAGCAGAAGTTTTCACTAGAAAGCGCCAGCCAGGTTGTATGGGGCATCCTATGCATATATTAATAGTCAATTTAAGCACAACACAGCATATTACATAAAAAATATTTTAAGGTTTTTGATGTCAGTGTTTTCTGTAATGTTATGCCTAATGACTGCATATTTGTGTGTGTGTGTGTGTGTGTGCGTGCGTGCGTGCGTGCGTGCGTGCGTGCGTGCGTGCGTGTGTGTGTGTGCGCATGCGCATGCGTGTGTGTATATATACTTTGGGTCCTATCATACACCCGGCGCAATGCAAGCACGACGCAAGTGTTTTTTACTAGTTTCAGCCCGATGCAATTATCTTTTTCACGTCCAGCGTCACATTGTTTGAATAGCAAATGCACTTGCACCCATCTGTTCGCCCATGGGCGTGCTGGTCTGAAAACGAGGTGTTCAGGCGCATTGTTGGTGCGTTGCTATTTTGAGGCAACTGAAATCAACTGTGCCATTGACCAACAAAAACCTGGTCTAAAGTCAAAAGCGCAGTATTTTTGGTGTTATTTAAATGGCGCGTCAGTAATATGCGTCTATAGGCAGGTGCACAATGCATGTACACTCTGCTTATTAAAAACACAGGGCACACACGCAGCAGCACACAAACATTTTTAAATATTAAAAATAAAAGGATTCCTCTCTGAAGAAGCGTTCAGTCTTTCCGCTCGCAAATTCCGCCATGTAAATAGTGAATCCGCCATGGTGCAAGCACAACTGGCTTTTAAAGGGAATGGGAGATGAGACTCTGCCCAAAACACACCCATTAGTCATTAAGAGACTAGATACAACCCTTTTGGACCACATTTTTTTTCCGGCGTTAAACTAGCAAAAGTGGATTCGGACACGCCCTAAGTGCACCTGCGCCATGCGCTTTAGACCACACACTCAGATCGTTGAAATAGGGCCATTTTTTTGAGTTTGTCAAGCTATAAAGTTCTGTCATAAAACTCTAGATGGCGCAGGCTGATAGGTCCTTAAAGGCACAATCCACAATTTTCACCACTAGAGGTCGCTTATTCAAAACAAAGGTGTAACTTGATGACGCCGTGAATGAGCGTGGAATCATAGTAGTTGCCATCTTCACCTCCACAGCCGATGAAAGCAATCCACAAATGCGGGCAGAAATCATGTTCATGAATGAGCGAATGTATTAAACTTGAATTAAAGTTGCAGTGGTATGAAGAGCCGTGGGAGCGAATGCTAATGAGAGAGACCTGCGCGAAACACAATTCTCTAAGCTTTTATTATGCTTATGCTGCAGTCGCCGCTTCCGCTCTTTTTTGTTGAGTATGTGGAGCAACGCAGTGCTGTTTTTCAACAATCATATTAAATACATTGAAAGTTATGCTTTAACATTACTCTGTGCATTCGCTCGATGGCTGGTATGAGAGAATTGTTGCACATTGCAGTAATCTAGATTGATATTAGAATATCATATAAAGTTGGATGACAAAATGACTTTAATAAAAATGTTAATTTTAAAATATATCGTATAATGGAGAATGCTCTCTGATTATGCTATGTTATCCACTTGACAATACAGTGTTGCCTAGGAGGCAAGGTAAAACATGGTATTCGTGGGGAATCAAGAAAACAAGCGATTTAAGCAATAAGACTAACCGTGTTGAGCTATATAACAATGATTTGTTTTCTGACGATGAATGTATCCAAACAGTTGCTCACCTGTCTCATAAAACACATAATATATTAAAGCGTCTTCGTGTTAAACTGGTAAAACTGGAAATCTACAGTAGCGGGCATAGGATGTCATTGACACAATGACACAGCCCGTAACACTGGTTAAAATAGCGTATTTCTCTGGATTTAAACATTGTTGGAAACATTTGGGATAATGTAAGTACACAAGTCAACAAAATATATAACATTGTTCTAAGGGTTTTTGTATATTTTAAGGCCCTTTCACACCTACCTTGTTTGGTCCGTATTTTTGGACTTTTCAGTTTTCAGTTCCAGGTGTGAAACCTCCACAGATGAAATTTGGTCCGACGAAAAGAGGTAGTCTCGGTCCGGATCAAACTGAACAAAGGTTCAGTTCGTTTCTAGTGTGAAAGCATTTTCTGAATGGTTCGGACTTTCAGACCATTTACAGGAAGTTTTCTTTAAAGTGAATTTCGTTTTGTATAAATTGTATCTTAATTTGAATCAACGTTTAATCAGATAATTGCCTGGATTTAATAAATAAGAAGCAAATAGTCTATAGCAGACAAAATTGTGACATGGAGGCGCGGGAGCAATCATATGCTTTGCACATGAACTGGAGCGCGTCTGAAAAAAACAGAAAAAAAAATCAGGCTACTTGCCTCACAGACATGAGAAATATGTGTATAGAAAGCATGAAATGTCCACTTTTAAACTAAACAATTCGAAGCGTAGCGAAATAGGTAACACTTTATAATAACTACACGCTATGAAGCATTAGTTAAGCATTAGTAAATAGTTAATTCATCATTTATAAAGGATTAATAGACATTAAGCCGCTTATAAATACAGCTATAAATGCTTTATTCTTGATTCATAAGCATATCTATACTGTGTTTAATAATTGTATTTTCATACTTTATAAATTATCAATTTATAATTTCTAAATTATTAAATTATTTATAAACCATTTATTTAGGAGTTGTCAGTGGTTCATAAGATCATTTAGAAAGTGTAAGTAAAAGATGAATAAACTATCTAAATATACATTTATATTAGGAAGTATATACAGTATATACTACCTAATATACAGGTAGTTATAAAACATTTAGTAGTTGTCAGTTAACTATTTATGTGAGCTCATCTAAAGTGAGGACTATGTATGCCTTGTAACGTTTTTGTTCAGCTCAGTTCTCTTCTGAACAGAACACAGGAGGAATATAGCACATATTTATTTCAAAATGCAAAAATGGAGACTGTACAACTAGTAAATTAATATAAAATTTAAATTAAACCTCTTCAATGTCATAGAAAATAATATTCCTGTAGACCGCCAGAAACCAACTGCAGTCAAATGAAACTAAGCCTCTGCAATCTGATATAAAAATAAATTTCTGTAGAGTGTAAAAATTGCTGAATAAAAATGTACCAGTGGATTACGCTGGATTACAGGAGTGCCAAAATACAACAAATAAAATGTAGATAAAACAATAATAATAATATAATAAAATATTTTGCAGTGTCAAAACAGTACTAACTTTAAAACATTAGAGAACAGCAGTGCAGAAGAGAGCTGAGCCTTTATATCTCCTTTGTAAAAGCTTTACGAGGCATAAATCGCCCTCACTTTAGATGAACTCACAGAAATAGTTAACTGACAACTACTAAATATTTTATAACTACCTGAATTAATCATGAATTACAGTAGGAATACATGTTAATAAAGCATTTATTAACAAACTGAGTAACTATTACTATATGTCTAAATAATATGTATAAATGTATATTTAGATTTTTTATTAATCCTTTACTTACACTTTCTAAATTATCTGATGAACCACTGACAACTCCTAAATAACTGGTTTGTGAATAATGTAATACTTAATTTAGAAAGGATAAATTGATCATTTATAAAGTATGAAAATACAATTATTAACCCTTTAACTGTCACCCCCCTTTTTGAGAATACACATGAAAATGCACTATCCAAACTTAAAGGGCTGTAATTCAAAAATGCTTTGGAATATAGACCAAAGTTTGGTCTCGTATTAAAGACGACACTCTGCAGATTATTGCTGGAGTGAAAGCAATTCAAAATATAAAAGTATGAAAGAGTTATGGAAGTTTAAATTTACTTTAAATGAAAAATACTGTACTAAATATTTTTTATTTCATATAAAATATATATTTTACAAAAAAAAAAATACTATAAAATTACTATAAAATCAAAGCCATATGTCTAACCAATTTGTGTTCCAAATTTGAAGTTGATATCACAAAAATTGAAGTTCCCATGAGATTTTGTTTAGGTGCTGTACCAAAAATAGCCACCGGGTGTCATTCAAATTACATTTATTGTTTTTTTGATGCATTTTCCTGTACATTTCTGTCCAAATATCACTTCCATCACAAAACAGTCACCAAATATGGACCCTTGAGACTCAGACCTTTCCGACAACATGTGTTTTGTCAAGATTGGAAAAGATTTTGAAAATAAAGTAGTTAAAATAATTGTTGTAATATGAAACATGACACCGCCCACTAGGGGAGGAGCCTGCTAGAATAATTTAGAGTAACGTTTCCATGGTAACACAATGTCCGATTTCAAAACGGTTTTCACAGGATGAATTTTGAGTTTGTAAGCTTTCAAATGATACCTAATTTTTGATAATTACTTAAATATATGATACGAAAAAAAGGCGATCAAAAAAAGAACACCAGGCGTCCCACCTGTGGGACGGTGACAGTTAGTATAGATATGCTTATATATCAAGAATAAAGCATTTATAGCTGTATTTATAAACTGCTTAGTAATGTCTATTAATGCTTTATAAATGATGAATTAACTATTTACTAATGCTTAACTAATGCTTCATAGCGTGTAGTTATTATTATAAAGTGTTAACAAGAAAGGGTCAAACAATGCGCACTGTTCACTAGTGGCAACGATATGCATCTGTTCATTCATTCTTGTCAAAGACGCTGACATCAGACACACGTCCGTTTACAAACCAATCAATGTCAAGATGCCGCCCACATAGATGATGACGACAGGACGCGAGTATGTAATGTAAAGTTCTTTAGTCCGCTCGCATAATTGCAATGTGAAACCAAACCAAAACTAACCAAATGTATAAAATGTATCAAAACATGAACTGCAGTTCGGACCTTGGTGCGGACTTTCAGGTGTGAAAAAGCCCTTAATCTAAAAACATATTGTGCCTTTAATATCCGTTATCATGCGACACACTTCAAGAGTTGTCATGACAGAATTTGCAATGTGCTGCTGTCACATTTTTTCTTGACAACTTATACCATGAACTAGTAGTATAAAAATAACCACAATAAATCTTTAAAACCAGGTTTTGATAACTGCTAAAAGTTCATATATTTTTCAGTAGACTAGTTGTTGCTGAAAAGTTGGGATGTCCTGACCTTTCATTTTAGTAATCAATAATTCATTTCAGTTTTTGTTATTCAGTGCTACGCCTGATTCGTTTCATTTGCTGTAAATTTCAAATGTTAATTCTTGAAAAATGACATAACTTCACAGCTATCACCTCAGTGAGATAGCTCAACATCAAGCACTTCTCATTGCATTCAGCTACGGATGGATACGAAGAGAGCTGCGTTCTTCCCTCTTCCCTGTCAACAGTCAGCTCATCTTTAGCATCCCAGGAGTCTGCGTAGAAGATGGAGAAGCTGACCACACTGCAATCGTGCATACGTCCACAATGATATGATGAGCATTGGCACCTGTCGCAACAAGTTACTCGACTCTCAAAAGTGACCACCCCCCGTCTGAACCAGGTCTTCATTTAAGTGTAAGCACCGTGACACTGCCTGGAAAGCGGAAAAAGAGCGCATACACATACACACGGACTCTGTTCCTAACAGATGGGACACTGTCTGTTCTACGAGGGCCCGTCGGCATGTTATAGTAAGTGCTCCCTTGTCACAGAGAGCATCAGTGCATATGCAGGGCCAGAAAGGCCATGTTAATATGTTTGAGGAGAGAAGCTCCATCACAAAGAGACAGTTGAGCCTGGCGCTCTCGTGAGATTCCTCATATTGTCGTAATAAACTTCCGTAAAAAAATACAGTAATACTCAGCTTTGAAGTATTAAACGTCTCTCCCTCCACATTGTTCTCCCTGCCATCTGATGAGCACACATGCTTCTGTTTTTCGATCGCCTTAGACAAAACAAACAATAATAACGGAATAATCGTAATTTCCCCCGTTGAGGATTGAAATGAGTTGGTGGCTGAACTAAGGCTCCACACAGTCACGCTTTGTTGATTTGGAACACTCTTTGTTATGTGTGTGGTGAGACTGCATCAGGCTCTCTTCCCGTTCCCGGTGGCTTTGTCAAACAAAAGCGCTATGTTTCCCTCTGCTGGACGGGTTGGGAACAGCATCCGAATCGAATGGCTGAGCTAAAGAGGGACATCCAAGAAAATAAATCACTCCTTTGTCAATTCCCTCGTCAATGCGTCTTGTTCGAGAAAAAGTCTTGAGAATGATGGCAAAATCCAATGCTGCGAAGTGATTCAAATGGATTGATTTTTACCTCACAAACACAAGCATGCACCTCTAAGCAAAGACACGGCTAGTGTACCTTCCTGAGCATGAGTGCATTCTGAGGTTTATTTTATTGATAGGTCAGCTCAAGGCTGATATCCAAACATAGCAGGTAAGGCCAACCATACTTGACTGTGTATATTCATGATGTTATGACACATTCTTTCTATAATGCAGCAGTGTCCTTTCAGAAAACTTTCATAAGGGATTTCTCAACAGCAGTTGTGAGAGAATTTTTATCATGTAGCCTCAAGGTCACTGGCAACTGACAAGATTAATTAATCGGAAAGCCATTATTTTATGATGACTGAATATTTTGTCTTTAATTCACAAAGTTCCTTGACATGGACGAGATTCAAACACAGCAGGTAAGTCCAACTTGACTGTCTATATTCATGATATTATGACATTTGTTTTCTCTAAAGCCCCTTTTCCACCAAAATTACCCAGAACAATTTGTCCCAGGAACTTTTTTTTCCCCCAGACCTTTTTCTGTCTGTGTTTCCACCACGGTCTAAAGTACGGTGAAGATTAGTCCATTCACGTTGGACTGCACGCAACTTTCCAATTCCTGCTGGATTTCGTCATATAAGCTTAATAAAGCCTGAACCTCGTCGTCAGTCCATCGGTCGTATTTTTTAAACTCCATTGTTGATTTGAATAGCAAACAACTCTTACTGCAATAGGTTGAAATAATATGCTGCATGGAGTCAGCCAATCAAAATGCTGCATGAACTCAACCAATCAACTTCAGCGCCCAAGTCCGACCCCCGAAAGTTCCTGAACTTCGGAAAAGAACTACCTCGCGAGCAGGGCCATTTTGAGGGGGAAATATTTACCTGGAACTTAATTTATACCCTGATCCCTGTGGTCCAAACACACCGAGTACCACCCCAAAATCCTGGGGGAAATTCCTGGAGTGGAACCGTGACTTAATATAACATTGCTCTCTGACCTTTAGAAGGGACTCTTCAACGGCTCTCTGCAAAATCAAGTTCACCACCAGCTGAGAAGTAGGAATTCATACAATTTCCCAATGTGAACATAGTCAAGATTCAAACATAGAAGGCAAAGCCAACCAAACTAGACTGTCTGTATTCATTATGGTATGAAATGTGTGTTTGTTTAAAGCAACAATGCTCTTTCAACCTTCAGAAACCCTTCAGAAGCGATTCTTCAATGGCCCTCAAGAGATGACAATTTCCATGGAGCCTTACGAGAAGTTGGAATTAATCAGACAAGCATTATTAATTAAATGACTTGTGTTTTTTAATTCAGAGTTATCTAACATGTTTGAGATCTGAACATTGTAGCAAAGACTCTGGCTGTACTTGTGATGTTCTCAAAGCTGTTCTTTCGCTTTCAGAAGCACATCAACTATGTGAAAGCGTTAAGAAGGGATTTCCCAATGGCACACGCCCCTCGAGAGATTACATTTCCCATGGAGCCTCCGGTGCTAAATCAAGTTCACCAGCAACTGAGAAGTTGAGAGAACAATCGCTGTGAAGACAATCATTTCGGTCTTTACACTTCTCAATGTGACCGTTTTGCTGTATGCCTTTCAAAAGCAAGAGAATTTACAGAGCTTGAGTGAGCCAGTTCAAGTTTTTAGGTTTATTTGATAGCATCTGATGGGTTGACATAGAGCGAAAAAGTGCATGAATGAACTTTAACTAGAACTCCATCAATCCTTGAGTCATCCGGTCCACTCCAGTGTGACTCAGAATCAATGGGAAAACCATTATTATTGGGTCGCCTTGACATTTATATTGCTAATTTGTACTTTTCTGACATGGGCCCATGGACAGGTTTGGACTTTGACAGAATGATACCCCACACTTCTAGAGAAAACGTTCAATGGTAAAACACGGGGATTGTACACGTGAGCTCTTGCTTTCTGACTGTGTCCATGGGAAGTCCTTGTGATGGAGTAGGTTTGAGATGTGTTTATTTGTGAACTTCTTAACCTTTGCTCTTTTAAAACAACACTCTCACCACCGCAGGTGGCTCTCTCACTTTCCGGTCAAAGGGAGGGTCCTGCTGGGATGGTGTTGATGCCGAAGTGCTTTCATAAGGGCAAGGCAAGCTGGGTCATACCCTTGGTCCTTGAAACTGCGGAGCCTGTGGGGAAACTCTTGCTAATGGCTTCAACTTGTGTGACAGAAGGGAAGATGACCCTTGAAAACTGGACCAAAAGGACCAAAAAGCAACTCTAAAAGACGTGTCAAATTATCTCGGAGCCATGAATATGCAAATGAGCCCCCCTCCACTCACTCACACAGGCTCGTCTACAAGTCGATCGGTCAGATGGTAATGCGTTGGTAATCTCTCTTTACAACATATACTCACCTGCTATATTGCTAAATATACACAATTTTTCATATCAACAGAAAAATATATTGGGAAAACCTGGCTTCCCCTGCTTCAGAGAATAGTTAATGATATGCTAAAGCCCGCCCACACATTGACGTGATTGGTTACAATGAAGTTTGTGTAAGAAACATGGCAGTTTCAAACCACTGCAGTTTTAAGGAGAAAATACTTAGCAATGGTGTTGACATGAATTTGCACATGGTTTGTCTTAAATCATATTGAAAACACCACATAAACAACATAAAACATTTAACTTTAAGATCTGTTTGTGTTTACATGTGTGAAATATTAGAGGGTAGGCTGTTAATCTCATGAATTTATCACATCTTTGATCCTTCAGAAAGCATCCAAATGTGCTGTAGTGCTCAAGAAACATTTCATATTATTATCAACAGGTGTAACCCCTCCTGTTCGGACCGCCCGCTCCAAGCGGGACTCGGACCCGGGTCCGCCGGCATGAGAGTCAGACGCTCTAACAAGGAGGATAAAGGCTGCAGCCTCTAGCCTCAGTCGCTAGAACGTCTCTTGAGATAAGAGGAGTGAGGTTTACTTGCACAGCAACTACTAGCTGGCCTCCGTTACACTGGCGTTGCTTAATACTTTTGTGTAGGGAAAGATGTCCCTTAACAATGATCAAGGACCAAAAAACGACTTGAGACGACGTAACAACTGATCTCAGAACTGCAGAATAAGGAAGTCATCTCGCAATCCGAGAGTTCAATGGTGGTATGCATTGTAATTCATCAGCATCAATATTCAAGACCATAACAAATATCCAGGAGAGGAAGATGGAGGCGCAGGGAGCATAATGGCACAATGAATTAAGATCCGTTTGTGTGTACACGTGTGAAATATTAGACGGTAGGCTGCTAATCTCATGATTTTCTCACATCTTTTATGCGTGGTATGCTCTAACAGTCTCTCACCTACCGTCAACAAATGAATTCTAATAATCCTTTGAAGGCTCAGGATCTCAGTGAGGGTTCTTGTTGGAACGGGGGAGAGGTATTAGTGTGAGATGAACAAGATAATAGGGGTGGAGGGAGCGAGGGAAGGGAACTGTGTGAAAGAGAGCGCCGGGCGCTAACGCTTTCCTGTGTTATTTGCCCTCTGATAAGCCTTGCGGTGCGCAGCAGCCAAGACTTTTATTCTCTCCTTTCCGTTCTCTTTTGCCTTTCTTCTCCTGTTCCCATCCCTTTCTATTACTCCCTTGCTATCTCGATCTCCTTTTCAAGTAGTAAAGCAGCACCTTTCTGAGAATGTTCGATCAGAAAGAGGTGTGAAAGCAGGTGACTGTTGGAAGACAGGTTTTGGGTTTAGTACATGGAGTGAGTCTATTAAAGTGCGTGATTGCAATCATCTGCAATAATAGCCTTCTTGCGTCTCAGTCTGAAATGTTTCCCTCTTTGTTCCTGTGTTGAAAACCTGATATCAGTGCGTGTGCTCTTGAATGGGCGTATTTTCACAGATAGAACATGGATTGTTTATTTTTTGGGGTTGTTTGAAAAGAACGAAAGAGGAAATAGCTCTGGTAGCATTAGAATATTAGCATTGCTAGTGCAAGCTGAAAGCAAAATGACAGTGCAAGCTGTCATTACATATAAAATGCTACATATAAAATGCTATTCATTTTTTCTATGAATATATTTTAAAATTAAATGTAGTCCTGTAATTTTCAGCATCATTACTCCAGTCTTCAGTGTCACATGATCCTTCAAAAATCTTTCTAATATGCTGATTCGCTGCTCAAGAAATTTCTTATTATAAATGTTGAAAACAGTTAAATGCACCCCTAAATGCATTGACTGGCATGTGATTGGTTGATTAGATAATTGCATTAATGAGAATTTGAACAGGTGTTCCTAATAATCCTTTAGGTGAGTGTATTTTCAATGAACAAGTAAGATATTACTTGCCACTGGCATTAGCGCAGTCATTGCTTATAGAGTCAAATAGTAAATTAAACCCTTGGTTTAATTTGACCTCTAATACAGCACTATGTCCAACAGCCTTGAGTGTGTGATCACTTCCGGTAAGTGAGGTCTGTACACAATCTGGCGTAGTCTACGCAAGCCAGATCGCGTACAGACCTCACTCACCGGAAGTTAGAGCAAACCGATCGTTTCGTGTCTTAAGACATCAATGTGTCGTCACAAGCTGCAGGGTTTAATTGTTACCATTCACATGCATGATACGACTGACAGACTGCAACGGTTGGAGTTAACAAAGTCACCTATATCTTGGATTCCCTGGGGGTAAGCAGATAAACATAACATTTTCAGTTTTTGGGCGAACCATCCCTTTAAGGAGAGTTTACTTAATGTGAAATGTACTTAAAAGTCTGCATGCAAAAACTTGCAAAAGAAAAATTAAGTACATTTTACTTAGTGTATTTTCAGTGTAGTTATGGTTGCTAATATGGTTGCACTTTATTTTATGGCACATGTACTTATGTGTACTTACCTGGGTTAAGGTTAGGTTTAGGGGTAGGTTCAGGTTAAAGCACACTCTTTCGAAGGCTTGATTGTGTTTGTGGGGTGCACTGTAACATGTGTTCATGCTTCGTTTTTAAAAAAATTCAGTATTTTTCATATATTTTACCTTTTTTCTACACTGCTCTGTCCCTCCTTGTAAAAACGGTCTGATGGTTTCCGGATTCTGTGAAGCCAGTCCCTCAAAAATACGCAATGGGCTCTGATTGGTTAGCTGGCCCAGTGTGTTGTGATTGGCTAACCGCCTAGAACAGTTTGTCTGAAACGTCCCGCCCCTTCCCTTCACCGGTAGCCTCAGGCAACTAGCCTGTGCTTTGGGTTCAATAGCGTCAATAAAACCATACCAATTTGAGCCCGAATCAGACCCAGACAATTTTTGTGAAGATGATCGAGCAGAACCTGTTCAGTCCTCAAGAGTAAAGACTGCGGATCTATAGTGATCGCTACTGAATGGCACCGTTACTTTTGTATTTTTAGAACGATTAGCCAAATATCTGTCGCAAGAACGAACACTAAACATTGGCTTTACTAGTATCCAAATCAAACACAGAACCATGTTTAGCATGCCTGTAGATAAACAATACATAAAAGCTCTAATCAAAGAATCATTTACACTAATGCCAAGTTTGCTGTTGAGATTTTAAAAAGTTTGTAACGTTAGGTGTTTGTCGGATAACGTTAAGTATGAATGAGCATTTAACAAACTGGTTTGCAGAGCCAAATGAGCGCTGTCATCTGTGTACTTACTTGCTACAACATAGACTACAATTAACAACACAAACTATTACAGGAAAACACATCAACGAAAAATAAATCATACAGGTTGTGGCCCGCAAACAGCTTCTGTTTTTAATCCATCTTTCAGGACAAGCCGTTGTGCGAATCCCGCTTTCATAGCGCTCGTGAAGATTGTGGAAGCTTTCCTGCGTGAGATGGGCAGCGGGAGCCGCGCGCGCCCGTCTCATACGGCGTTCACACCGGACGCGAATAAATCGCGCTATTCGCGTGAAGGTGGACGCTTGAACATTTTGAGTTTACTCGCTTCATTCGCGTGTGACATTCACTGCACAACAGACGCAAATTCTCGTCATAGGAGGGACTTCTGCCAGCGGCTCGTCTCGGTGAGAAATGACTGACATGGGCTGTGTTTACGTCTTTTTTTGTTAAAATCTACTGTTAATGTGTGACAAAACGGAGTTTTAAGACTTTTTCAGTCGATAATGTAGTTGTTTAAAGCTCAGATCAGTGGTTTATTTATATAAAGAGTGCCTATTTGTACATTTTATCTGGGGTTTTCGGAGTTGTGAGCTCCAGCGGATCAGCGGCGCTTACACTGACTGGTTTGTCTCGTGCAGCTGAACCGCGGCTCATGTATTGCAAATACAGACGAATATAGTCCATTATGTCACATTTCCCGGTCTTCTCCTCCGACCCCTGTCTGTCTCGTGCTTTGATTTCGTTGGCATTGGCAACAACACTCTCCAGCCTACTAACTAGCCTACCACAACAACTATTCCCCGCGGCGATTCAAAATGGCCTCGTCCCCCCTTATTTCATATTCTCGGAGGAGGGGTTTATGTAAATATTGGGGCTGGTGATGTCAGAGACCCTGGAGTAATGTGTAGTAGTCCCTAGCGGCCGTTTGCTGTAGTCCTTAGAAACTGATTTCTTTAAAAGCAAATATCTCCCTTTGCTTTAAACTTTGAAAGTTGTAACTTTGCAGATGTTGTTTATGCTCAAACAGCAACATTACACACTAGCTAAAGTTAGAAAAGTGAAATCGTGCTTTACCACCCCTTTAAGTAACTAGTTATTACCCTTTTACTTTAATAAGTATAGTATGGAAGGGGAAAATAACTGTGTATACCGCTAATGATGTCATTTCCTAGTATAGTCATTATAGTACTGGTTGTCATGGTTAAGCATTAGGCTGTAATTTTTGTTGCACTGAATTTTACATCCATTAATGGCAGGTCAAGGGCCGTTTGTCCTCCAGCCCCTGAAGACTTCATCAGTGAGGCTTTGATGATGCTGATGATGCATTAGCCAAATCTCATACGAGGATTTCAGCCCCTCCAGGAAGCTCCAGCTAATCCATATGAATTTCCATCTGTTCATATTTTAGATCGGGCCTGATTTGGTGTTTTTCCTGCAAGTGAGAGAGGCGAACGGAAGCGGAGAAAACAGCCCAGATTAAGTTGAGGTAATGGCACTCATGCACTGCCTTTTGTGTGCAAAGCATCTGCAAATTATCCAGGATGCCATACAGGGCAAGTACATTTTTCATTGCACCAGGAATAGGAATAAGATAGAGAGAGTGGAATAAAAGAGAGAAATGCTTTTTTCCCCCCTTTAGATGCTCATTTCACCATCTGATTGGTTTCAGCCAATCAGCTCGAGTCGATGTGGCCCGGTAATGAGGTGTGCTGAGCAAATGAGCTGTGGTGGCGTGAGATGCTTATGCCCGTGTTGAAAGAGAACTGATAGCCCACCCCTCCCTCCTCGCTTTCCTCCTCCCCGCAATCCATTCTGCACGTGTGTACGTATGGCCTATTTTTATGTGTTCAGCTGCTCAATATTCCTTTCTCATAAAGAGCTGAATGGATAGCTGAAGCTCAACAGAGTGGAGATTGCAGCAGGGCTACTTAACTTTGGAAAGGTCAGGGGCCGCAAAGCAGGATGTTTAAAAAATATATATATAATTTTTTTTTTTGAAAATTCGACTAAAATGATTTTTTGTTGTATAGTAATTCCTAATTTTGACAATACAAATGAAAGGTACTTTTTATTTATTTTTTTGTATTTTACACACATCAAATTTTACAGTATGCACAACTATGTTCTGGTAGGGCACATTCAATTGTATATAAATGGTCATTATTGTCAAAATCATTAATATAGAATTTAATTGTTATTCTCATGTAATTTAGAATGAAATAATGAGCATTGAATTCTGTAATAATGTGCATCAAATTATATTTAATGCACTTTAAATTGTATTGCATTAATATAGATTAATTGCATTTAATGTGCATTTTGATGGACATTCATTAATGTTCATGAAAATAAGCTTGCAATTTGATATTGCATTAACATAAAATGGAATGTTCATTAATGTCCAATAATATAGAATTGTGTGTGCACTACTGTGGAATTAAATGTACATTAATGTGTTAAAGGGGTCATGAACTGCATTGTTTTATTGTTTTATAATGTTTTCTGAGGTGCACTTATAATGTTAGTATGCTTTTTACCTCACAAATTTTCATAATATGGAATAAAAGGCATTTTTCCTACCCAGATTTTGGCCCTCTGATTCGAAACTCTGTTTAGAGGGGCATGTCTCCTGTGAGAGCGTAAACACCCACTGCTGTGATTGGATGACATCTTTGCATATGAACTAGCTATGTATTACATGAATGTATTATGTGCATGAATGCGGTGATCTCGGTCATTGTAAATACACAATGTCCAGAACTCAGTAACTGATAAACTAAACTAAGAGACACAATGTGAAGTTGACCGTTTAGTCACTCGTTTGATTTTCTGACACATAGACAAAGAACATCTGACTGTACATGAATCATTACATATCAGAAATCACTGGTCACAGATCAGGCGTTAGAATTAACACTTACATGTTGTCGCATTACTGTGGAGTCCTATTGTAAAAGACTGTTTACAAAGCCTGTGCCGAGATTGTGACTGATTTACCAAAGAATCCACAGGGAAATAAATAATGCTCAACTGAGACACATTCACATTGTTTAAAATAAAGAAACATATTCATAGCATTAGGATCCTTGGAAGGTTATGTAATTTTTAGTCCATCCTGTATCGCTCTTCTCTACTCATCATCTCACTAACACACCAGTGGGCGGGGCCAAAGTTGTAATGATGAAATAGGTATTGATTTTCTTCTGCTGAGGCGGTCTTTCAAATAGGCATTCCATAACGAGTCGTGATCTGGTTACAATAAAAGCTGTTTTTGGACTAACAAGGACGTTTTCATTTCTGAAACTTACAGGGTATTATTATAGTATAATGATCTCTTATATGTCAAAAGCTCAAGGAAAATTTGACCCCTTTAATATAAAATTCAATGTGCTTTTTTTAATGTACATAAAATATTAAATACTGGATGACGTGTAATTTTCTGCTATTAAATTCAGATAAAACGGAGGTATTACTTATTGGTCCAAACAACTGCCCACAAAACCACTCACAATACAATTTTACCTTGGAAGGATGTCCTGTCACTTTATCCACTACAGTAAAAGACCTGGGTGTTATATTAGACCGCAACCTGACATTCGCAAATCATATTTCATATGTTACAAGTACAGCATTTTTCCACCTTAGAAACATTGCTAAGCTACGTAACATGCTATCTATTCCTGATGCAGAAAAGTTAGTTAATGCATTCATGACCTCGAGATTAGATTACTGTAATGCTTTATTAGCTGGTTGTCCTGCATCCTCAATAAACAAACTACAGTTAGTCCAAAACGCAGCTGCTAGAGTTCTTACTAGGTCAAGAAAATATGATCATATAACACCAATTTTATCATCTCTACACTGGTTACCTATTAAGTTCTGTATCAATTACAAAGTATTGCTACTGACCTATAAAGCCCTAAATGGTTTAGCTCCAGTGTATCTAACGGACCTTCTATCGCCCTACAATCCATCGCGCTCTTTAAGGTCACTAAACTCTAGGCTTCTGGTCATTCCTAGGATATCTAAGTCCACTAAAGGAGGGAGGGCTTTTTCACATTTGGCTCCTAAACTCTGGAATAGTCTGCCTGATATTGTTCGAGGTTCAGACTCGCTGTCCCAGTTCACAACTAGATTAAAGACGCATCTCTTTAGCCAAGCATTCACATTATAATTACCCTTTATACTACAGTTAAATCGGAACAAAAGCATTCATATAATATTCTGAACAGCAGCTACGCTAATTATTTCCCATCTGCTTTTCTGTTGTTATCTCGGGACACTAGTCCCGAGGTAAATAGTTTGTCAGCTCCAGTTTGTATCCGGCCTCTCATGGAGACTTCGGATGCCCCAAAAACTCTGTGATGAGACGACTCCACGCCTGTGAAGAGACGACTCAACGCCAGCGTTGTTATGGCCTAAATTAATACACGATTGATTAACTTTTTCGAACATTATTCTTTAACATTGTCATTCTAACATTTTTACTGTACATCTATGAAATGCACTTTCTGTAAAGCTGCTTTGAAACAATGTGTATTGTGAAAAGCGCTATACAAATAAATTTGAATTGAAATTTGAATTGAAATGTTGTTATACATTCTTTATTAATACACATTCAATGTTATATTAATGCAGCAAGTTGTGATGTTCCTTGGTAACTAACAACAACCAACTGTTACAGTGTGGATAAACTCAGAAGTGTATGTTATCATTTCCTGGTACAGCAGAGTCTCTACCAGTCTACACATTTCTACCGTTATCTTGTATACACAGTCATACTGTACCTTTCAGTCTTGCTTCTTATTAACTCGGTTAGATGACATGTATTGCAGTTGTGGTTGTCACAAAACAACGTTGGATAGTGGTGTATTAGAGCCTTAGGTTTGTATGTACCACAAATGAGAGGTTATTGATTATGCAGGTCACCGGTAATCGATTGATCAGACAGGAAATTAATCCAAGCAAGCTGTTGAAATGCATTGTTGGGGTTTAAAGGATTGATGCCAGTTTTGACCAGGGCACAGGAGTCCGTCTATAGCTCGATCTCTGCATTTCAAAGGTGAGGTGTTGAATTTTTCACACACAGACCCCAAAAAACATTTTGAAATCTCAAGCTAAGTGGAAGAGTCTGTGGATGGGCGCTTTGATGTGGCGGATAACTAGTCCGAGTCTGCCAGCCCTTCTGCCTCAGTGAGCCATCTATTTCTTTTTAACTGAGAAGCTAGTTCCAAAAGCTCTCCAAGAAACCAGAGATCTGCAGGCTGAGAGGTTGTTTGCCCGAAATATGTGTGTTGGTCTGGAGGAAGTTGACTTGGGACTCCACACAGATGGCATTGACCACAGGGACCGGATAAAAGAGCCAGATTAGGAATGGCTGCAGAGACCCTGCTGGGGTGCTGGTTCCATCTCTCTCTTGCTGTCTGTTTTTCGGTCTTGTTTGTAGGTTGGTGCGTGTAGAGAGGCTCCAGTTTCCCACTCCCTCTCTCAAGCCCATTTACTGCCTTTTACAGCTCATTTGGGTCCAAGTGAGCAGCATGCCAGCACCTTCTCCCAGCTCTCGGTGACCCACTTTCAGCTCAGGCGGGCCAATGGAATCAGACTCTCGAAAGAAGGGCAGACGCATCTGACCATGTATGTTTTTTAAGGTTACAAGCTTGTGTCAAACTGCATCAAGATGTGTGGGCTATCTCTTGTTCACATACGTAATCTCATTGGCCCAGAGGAAGGTATTGTTCACAGTGTGACAGGAAAGTATTAAATAGTCACTTTTTCCCGCACCGAAACACAATAAATTCACACTGAGTCCAATGCCAGTTTTCTGGAATAAGTTCAGATCCCTGAAAGAATTGTTCAGTATCCAGACAATTAAAAAATCAGCCCTGGTTTCCAAATGTTATTGCAATATAATATTGCAGATTGCAATATCACAATATTTTAGTGTGAAGGATGATGCATTGATTTGTTTTAAAAATGTTTTCAGGCCAAAAATTCAGATTATAGAGATTCGATTGGAACAGGCCTTTAGAGAGACGTTCCTGGAAGGAATACTAGTACCCCAGGTTAAACATGCAATCTTGTTTGGGTTTAAAAACTTGTGGCAAACTTCAGACACTTTTGTATGAGTTTATTTTTGTTACAAGCAGATTTAACCTTTTTCCTATTACAACTTGGAGGGTTATTTCACCCAAAAATGAAAATTCTGTCATTAATTACTCACCCTCATGTCGTTCCAAACCCGTAAAACATTTCATTCATCTTTGGAAAACAAATTAAGATAGTTTTGATGAAATCAGAGAGCTCCTCCATAGACAGCTATTTAATTAACACTTTCAAGGTCCAGAAAGGTAGGAAAGACATAAGTAAAATCGTCCATGTGACTCCAGTGGTTCAATCTTAATTTTATGAAGCGACGAGAGTACTTTTTGTGCGCAAAACACAAACAAAATAACGACTTTATTCAACAATTTATTCACGTCTGTGTCAGACTCTTACACTGTTGACGCAGTGTAAAAACTAAACAGCGCTTGCAGAACGCAGGCTTACCATTGGCCGACCCAGTTCACGTGAGCACCACGTCAAATGTGCACGAGGCATTCTGCTGTAGAACAAGGAAGCGCTTTGAGTCTTACACAGGCTAGAAGAAATTGTTGAATGAAGTCGTAGAAATAGTATTGATCACTGATCACACAGTGGGTTGTTTAAAAGTCTTGTAATCATCGTGATTTCATTAGTGCCATGTGCTCTTAGCATTTATGCTAGCAAGTGTAATTTGTGGCTAAAAAGTTTAAAATTGTCAATTCTATTACTGTCAAACTCTGTTACCAAGGTAGAGTAACAATATTGACAGTATGTAACAGAATTGACAGTAACAGAGTTGTAACTTGTGTTTAGCAAGCACTGAATTATTAAAACGTAATATGCTTTCAATAAGATACCGGAAAGAATTTCTGTTCGTTTTTTTCCTTAACTTTTGAAATGCAAACTGTATCTCCACTTATAGAATCACTCATGTATATATATATATATATATATATATATATATATATATATATATATATATATATATATATATATATATATATATATATATATATATATATATATACACACACTCACCTAAATGATTATTAGGAACACCATAGTAATACTGTGTTTGACCAAGGTGCTGAAAGCATTCTTTAGAAATGTTGGCCCATATTGATAGGATAGCATCTTGCAGTTGATGGAGATTTGTGGGATGCACATCCAGGGCACGAAGCTCCCGTTCCACCACATCCCAAAGATGCTCTATTGAGTTGAGATCTGGTGACTGTGGGGGCCATTTTAGTACAGTGAACTCATTGTCATGTTCAAGAAAACAATTTGAAATCATTCAAGCTTTGTGACATGGTGCATTATCCTGCTGGAAGTAGCCATCAGAGGATGGGTACATGGTGGTCATAAAGGGATGGACATGGTCAGAAACAATGCTCAGGTAGGCCGTGGCATTTAAACGATGCCCAATTGTCACTAAGGGGCCTAAAGTGTGCCAAGAAAACATCCCCCACACCATTACACCACCACCACCAGCCTGCACAGTGGTAACAAGGCATGATGGATCCATGTTCTCATTCTGTTTACGCCAAATTCTGACTCTACCATCTGAATGTCTCAACATAAATCAAGATTCATCAGACCAGGCAACATTTTTCCAGTCTTCAACTGTCCAATTTTGGTAAGCTTGTGCAAATTGTAGCCTCTTTTTCCTATTTGCAGTGGAGATGAGTGGTACACGGTGGGGCCTTCTGCTGTTGTAGACCATCGGCCTCAAGGTTGTGTGTGTTGTGGCTTCACAAATGCTTTGCTGCATACCTCGGTTGTAACAAGTGGTTATTTCAATCAAAGTTGCTCTTCTATCAGCTTGAATCAGTTGGCCCATTCTCCTCTGACCTCTAGCATCAACAAGGCATTTTCGCCCACAGGACTGCCGCATACTGGATGTTTTTCCCTTTTCCCACCATTCTTTGTAAACCCTATAAATGGTTGTGCGTGAAAATCCCAGTAACTGAGCAGATTGTGAAATACTCAGACCGGCCCGTCTGGCACCAACAACCATGCCACGCTCAAAATTGCTTAAATCACCTTTCTTTCCCATTCTGACATTCAGTTTGGAGTTCAAGAGATTGTCTTGACCAGGCCACACCCCTAAATGCATTGAAGCAACTGCCATGTGATTGGTTGATTATATAATTGCATTAATGAGAAATTGAACAGGTGTTCCTAATAATACTTTAGGTGAGTGTATATATACATTGTGTGTGTTACGTACTGCCCCAAGTCAGAAGGTTGAGAATCCAAATGCAGCTTTTATTAGAGGGCAATCCAGAATCGTAGTCAAAAGTACAGGCAGGGGTCATACACAGACAAGTAGTCCAAACAGGCAAACAAGGCAGGAGAGACAGGCAAAAGGGTAATTCGGGAGACAGGCAAGAAATCCAAAAACCGACAGACATGAAACGAGGGAAACGCTCAGAATTGCAGTACAAACACGAAACAAGACTTGGCCATGACTGACAGAATGAACAGGCTTATATAGGGTGAGCTAACTAGGAAATGAGGTGCAGGTGGATGTAATCAATGGGTGTTGAAGAGTCCGGGCAAAGGATTATGGGTGATGTAGTCCTAGATGGAGTGACAGTCTGGAGTGGAGTGCCCTCCGGTGGTTCACATGGGCACTCACACAGGACGAATTGTGACATAGCCCCCCTCCTAAGGGGTGGCTTCCAGACACTCCTATAATAATAATACCGGAGGGAGGTGGAGCGGAGGCGGACCAGGGGGTGGGATGGAGGGCCAGGCCCATGGAGCGGAAGAGGGCCTGGAGACCGAGCAGAAGACCAGGAAGGAGCAGGCTGAACAGATGACCAGGGTGGTGCAGGCCAGACAGATGACCAGGGTGGCGCAGGCAGCCAGGGTGGAGCAGACGACCACCACAGCGCAGACGAGGTTGAAGACCCCCACGGCTTGGCAGAAGACCACCACAGCAGTGCAGACAAGGTTGAAGACCCCCACGGCGGAGCAGACGACCACCACAGCAGCACAAGCGGTCTTGGAGACCCCCACGGCGGAGCAGACGACCACCACAACAGTGCAGACGGTCTTGGAGACCTCCACGGCGGAGCAGACGACCACCACAGCAGTGCAGGTGAGGTTGAAGACCCCCACGGCGGAGCAGACGACCACCATAGCTGCGCAGACGGTCTTGGAGACCCCCACGACGGTGCAGGTTGAGCAGGTGGCCCGGTAAGAGTCCTCTCTGGACTCGTGACTGGAGGCGGAGCCCTCTCTGGACTCGTGACTGGAGGCGGAGCCCTCTCTGGACTCGTGACTGGAGGCGGAGCCCTCTCTGGACTCGTGACTGGAGGCGGAGCCCTCTCTGGACTCGTGACTGGAGGCGGAGCCCTCTCTGGACTCGTGACTGGAGGCGGAGCCCTCTCTGGACTCGTGACTGGAGGCGGAGCCCTCTCTGGACTCGGGACACGGGCCGGAGCCCTCTCTGGACTCGGGACACGGGCCGGAGCCCTCTCTGGACTCGGGACACGGGCCGGAGCCCTCTCTGGACTCGGGCCGGAGCCCTCTCTGGACTCGGGACACGGGCCGGAGCCCTCTCTGGACTCGGGACACGGGCCGGAGCCCTCTCTGGACTCGGGACACGGGCCGGAGCCCTCTCTGGACTCGGGACACGGGCCGGAGCCCTCTCTGGACTCGGGACACGGGCCGGAGCCATCTCTGGACGCTGGTCAGTGGCTGGAGCCATCTCTGGACGCTGGTCAGTGGCTGAAGCCGTCTCTGGACGCTGGTCAGTGGCTGGAGCAGCCGTCTCTGGACGCTGGTCAGTGGCTGGAGCAGCCGTCTCTGGACGCTGGTCAGTGGCTGGAGCAGCCGTCTCTGGACGCTGGTCAGTGGCTGGAGCAGCCGTCTCTGGACGCTGGTCAGTGGCTGGAGCAGCCGTCTCTGGATCGTCAGACGTGACGTGAAGCTCAGTCTCTGGATCGGCAGAAGTGACGTGATGCTCAGTCTCTGGATCGGCAGAAGTGACGTGAAGCTCAGTCTCTGGATCGGCAGAAGTGACGTGAAGCTCAGTCTCTGGATCGGCAGACGTGACGTGAAGCTCAGTCTCTGGATCGGCAGAAGTGACGTGAAGCTCAGTCTCTGGATCGGCAGACGTGACGTGAAGCTCTGTCTCTGGATCGGCAGAAGTGACGTGAAGCTCAGTCTCTGGATCGGCAGACGTGACGTGAAGCTCAGTCTCTGGATCGTCAGAAGTGACGTGAAGCTCAGTCTCTGGATCGGCAGAAGTGACGTGAAGCTCAGTCTCTGGATCGGCAGAAGTGACGTGAAGCTCTGTCTCTGGATCGGCAGAAGTGACGTGAAGCTCTGTCTCTGGATCGGCAGAAGTGACGTGAAGCTCAGTCTCTGGGTCGGCAGACGTGACGTGAAGCTCAGTCTCTGGGTCGGCAGACGTGACGTGAAGCTCAGTCTCTGGATCGGCAGATTTGGCGTGAAGTGCAGACGGTGACATGGCGTGAACTGCATAGAGATCACCTTCCTCCACGACACCCACAGTAAAAGCAGAACCGCTCAGTTGCAATGCAATGTCAATATACTTTTCTAGAGAGCCATTAGGATCATGCAAAGGCAGGATAGAACTGAGCGGCTCAGATAGACCTCCTCTGAAAAATATCATGAGGCATACCTCGTCCATTGAAGTCAAATATGCCACCTCAATGAAGTCCTCTACATAGTCCTCGATGGGGCGATCTCCCTGACGGAGACGCATTAACTGTGCTGCTGGATTCATAGTGGCCAAGTCTTCTGTTACGTACTGCCCCAAGTCAGAAGGTTGAGAATCCAAATGCAGCTTTTATTAGAGGGCAATCCAGAATCGTAGTCAAAAGTACAGGCAGGGGTCATACACAGACAAGCAGTCCAAACAGGCAAACAAGGCAGGAGAGACAGGCAAAAGGGTAATTCGGGAGACAGGCAAGAAATCCAAAAACCGACAGACATGAAACGAGGGAAACGCTCAGAATTGCAGTACAAACACGAAACAAGACTTGGCCATGACTGACAGAATGAACAGGCTTATATAGGGTGAGCTAACTAGGAAATGAGGTGCAGGTGGATGTAATCAATGGGTGTTGAAGAGTCCGGGCAAAGGATTATGGGTGATGTAGTCCTAGATGGAGTGACAGTCTGGAGTGGAGTGCCCTCCGGTGGTTCACATGGGCACTCACACAGGACGAATTGTGACAGTGTGTGTGTGCCTGCGTGCGTGCGTGCGTGCGTGCGTGCGTGCGTGCGTGTGTGTGTGTGTGTGTGTAGATTCACTTTGATACAGCCATCCCTGGGTTGTGATTTTCATATTTGTTTGTGATTCCCCTTTTTCATTAGTATTTCCAAGTAGGCAACGGTGTCATTAAAGAGCTTGAGTTGAAATCTGCAACGTTATGTGTGAAGACGACAAAGAAAAATCAAGGGGAATAACACTGAACAGAATATTTTTATTTCTGCCTTTTCCAGGAAAGCTGTAATTGTCAAATTATGCAAAAAGTTTGAAAATATTGTGTTTATTAGCTATAGCATTCCCAATGCCATTTCCTCCAAAGAATGTTATCAAACACAATTACATAATTTGAGATCCTTTGACAAATTGCTTGCGATGCCCCTCATTTGTAATAGCTTGGATAAAAGCATCAGATAAATGAATAAACGTAAATGAGACTGTTCCTCCAGAAAAAATGCGACCAGCAAAATATATCTCCAATCTTATTCCTAATCTCGTTTTCTAGCTTTCTGTCCATCCCTTTCTCTCTCTTTCCCTCCTTCTCCCGTCATCCACTTGTTTTATAGATCTGTTTCTGTGTGTCCACTGCCTGAGATCTTTCATCGAAGTAGGGCTGATATTACTGTTGTCTCTCTTTCCAGCTTTTCTTGCCTCCCTCCCGTTCCCTGAGCCTTGGCACACTCCTCACAGGTTGATTTAAGAGGGAGCATTACAGTGCAGGAGATGAAATTATTTCATTCCTCTCCTCTACTGCTCTCTTCCCGCTCTTGATGGGGTCCCCTGCTGCTTCAGAGGCACGTGGGGAGAGACGTGTCCTGCGTAAGAAGCAGCTCTCTTCTAACATGCTTTGACCCTTCATTCCTGCGGCAGAGGGAGCGGCTGCTTTCAGCATCAAATGATTAGTGATCTGGGGCCCTAGAGGCGTGGAACTGAGCTTGGTGTACACTCAATTTTCTGCCATCAGTGAACAGTTAATGTTAGCCTGAGTAGTAACACACACAATGGGACTAGGCAACCTCATATTCTCAGGGTGGGCATTTTAACAGGCGACTTTGATGCAGCAACTGAATTGCATTATCAAAACTGGCCCCAAGAGTTTGTCAGAACTAACTGTTTTGTTTTCTGTATTGGTAAAACAAAGATGACATTGGCTTATTATGTTCCTAATTGAATGGGAAAGACAATGTGCACAAACCATGGGTGAACATTTTCACAAAGAAAGTATGTTTGCATTCTAAATTACTATTCTAAATTTAGAATCAACTCAATTAAGCTCCTGCTGGCATATAGAAACATGTAATATGTTTAGCTGAAGTGTTTAATATGACTTTTGTTTTATATAATAAACAG